>JAQMCX010000054.1:2006215-2031455 GCA_029814765.1 Acanthurus leucopareius | reverse complement strand
TGTAAGATTTGATGTGGGACCTAATCAGTTACCTAGCAAGAGAAGAAATGTTTGTGAAAATTGGCTTAGTCATTTGTCTGTCTCCTTACCATAGGAACATGCTGTCCCTCTCTGTGACTGCTGTGTGGACCTGCTGAGGGATAGTGATAGAGGCATCATTACTGTGAGCAAACCTTACTTACTTAGGACCACACAACAGTACTCATGCGGGGTTGTAAAAGATTCACGTTATGCATGTAGGTTTATGTTTCAGGTTTTGATAGATGGCTGTGTCACTGTGTTTGACCAAAAAAGTTTGGTTTTAAAAAATATGAGCACTCAGCGTACCACAGTTGATGAAGACATTTGCTGAAAACTTTTTCTTGTTTGTTCAAACTTCTTGTAAAAAACAAAACAAAACATCCTTTCAAGTAACTAGAGGAAATAATAGACATTCTTTTGAGTAATGGGCCTTTTCTAGGATGTGTAAGCTCACTGGCAGTGTGCCCCAAACGGTGGTAACAGCAGTTCACAATGCTCAGAGGATCCTATATATATGCCATAACAGTTGATTAAGATTCCAGCTCGAGGTGCTGTTGTCTTTGCTAACAGCTGTTGAAGCAGTTTAGCACTGCCTATGCATCCCCTCCGAGTCCCACACTTCCAACCATCTGTCTCTTTATTCTGTTTTAGAGCTCACTTGTTGCCTGTCTGACACTTTTTCTTCCATGTCAACTGGTGTCAACATCCTCTCACAAAATTTTATTTATTTATTTTTTTTGTCTTGTCTTACCTTGACTTCTCTTAGACACATGCAGCATTATATCTACACACAGACCAGCTTTGTGCCAGTGCGAAAATAGGGCCCTAAACTATGCTCTTAAGTAACCCATTCAGAAGATTTGTAATGTTGCATTAGGCAATTTCTGATCACTGGTGGGAAAAAGAACTGAAAAACAAGTTGAGAGACTCAGGCTGACACATTTCACAGTAATGAGACCTTAAATATTTTCTTTTATCATATCTAACAAACTTATAAGCAACATTGTCATATCAGGGACAGCAACTGTGTAGATCTTGTACTGGTGGCCTCTAAACTGTAATTTTCTGAGTTCAGTATCTGAGTCTTAAGCTATCTTACTCTGTCTTCCATTTAGTACTGGGTAGACAACATGCAGATGACATATTGGAGCCTATATTGTAAAATTGACTGCCTGCTGCTGCTATGAATGCAACTGATGAAAGCAGAAATACCTAACTGAAAGCTGCATTGGTTAAAATGGAAGTTCATCTTTTATAACCTGTTTTCTTTTAAAATATAAATTACTCACTCAAATTACTAATTTATGCCCTTGGCTTACAAATAACTCTCAAATTACTTATTTGCACTCTAAATATACTTATTTTGTTGCCTTTATTGAGTAATTTATACCCTTCATACTTTATTTACACCCTGAAATTACTGAATAGTGCCCTCAAATTGCTCTTTGTAATAATAATGTCTTTCTACAGCCTCAGCCTGTAAGAGATATCAAGCTCTTATATGTTATCTTTTTCTTATTTCCATCTCCTCCAATTCTTTTGCTTTTCCTTCTCATGTTTTTTTTATTATCTTGTCCTTGAAAATGTCACTACAATTTTATGTTCACTCAAACATGTTTTCAGGCAACTCTCTCATCATCTTTACAATCGACCTCTTGTACTTTATTGCTGTAAACAAACGTACTTCATAACCCCAACTGATTTCATGTCTTGAAACAATAATTTTCTTCTTTCCAGTCCTCCTCATTTTCCAACAACACTTTCCGATTTGCTTTGTCTCTGGCAGTTTCCTCTGCTAACTTTCTTTCTCCTGTTTTTTGACCCTCCACTCTCGTGTCTATTCCCCACCATGCTTTCCCATCAATCTTCTCCTCTCCTTTTTTTCATGTTCTGTTATCTCCTGTTCTTATGCCAACATTCGTCTTTGTCCTCCAGAGAGCCACAGGAGTGCTGAGCGTTGTCCTCCCTCAGTCCTCTGAGGCCGTTCAGCATGTTATTCAAAGGGATGTGGTTCGGACCATGTGCCGGCTGTTGAAGGTGCATAACTGTACATAGAGCCAATTTTCCTTGACTAATAACATGTGATATTATATTATATCTACCCCAATGATTCTTAGAATATTGACAGAATATTTTCTTTGGTTCACCATCAGCATATTGGTGCATTGTGAGTGTGTGTGTTAATATATAAATACACTAGTTCCACTACATCTGTTTCTCCTTATACTTTCTTTGACCTCTGAGTGTCATTAGAGTTTAGAAACACAAGTTCTCCTTGCTTAATGTCATTGTTATTTTTGTGTTTGCCTACCCAGGGAACAGGGCAGACTGCCACTAAGTATGCCATTAAAACTCTGACATTGTGCACTGCTGCCAGTCCCTTGGCACGGGAGGAGCTGCTGAAGTCTGATAAAAGTGAGAAATGATTGACATGTTAGGATTACTTTTACAAGCTCCCATGAATAGTATTTGAGGATTTGAACTTGGTACAAATGTATGCATCTACAATCTAATGCATACA
Source organism: Acanthurus leucopareius (assembly GCA_029814765.1). Taxonomy (NCBI): domain Eukaryota; kingdom Metazoa; phylum Chordata; class Actinopteri; order Acanthuriformes; family Acanthuridae; genus Acanthurus; species Acanthurus leucopareius. Next base: position 2,028,913 of record JAQMCX010000054.1, on the reverse strand, counting down.
ATGCAGTTCACAATGTTTGTAGATTTTCATATCATACATAAAGTGTGTGTCGTAATACATGTAAATCGCTATTTCTTTCCTATTTGTTCTTCATTTAATGTTCCACACAGAACTGTCTATTTTACGTCGTTTGCTGGGTTCCAGCTGTGATGAAATAGTGTCAGGAAATGCAGCCCTGTGCTTGGCCTACTGCCTTGAGTTGGAGGGAACAGCCAGTAACCTGCTGGGCACCGATATTGTGCTGCTGCTACTGCGCCACGCTGCAGGGGACGCTAAGAGGACAGCCGTGCAGCAAAATGCAGCGATTGCTCTGGGGAAGCTGTGTCGATCCGAGCCCAGGTGCCCTCACCCTTCAATCTATAAAACCACATGCTGTTGATTACATCTAGATGTTAGCATGAAGTAGCATCAATAGACAAGATGAAATGTCACATTGATAATGAGCTAATGTGATGTTGTGGCTCTGGTTCAGGAAACTGGTCACATATCAGACAAAGGACTGCATTCACATGGCACTTTTCTAGTCCAAACTTTGCTCAAAACACTTTTCATCACAAGCCAGCGGTCATATGCTAGTTTAAATACAGGTAGTAGGACCCATGTGCAGATATCTCATGCTCTCTCTCTGACGCTCTGATTTGTTTACAACCCACTTAGGTGCCCCTAAGTGATCAGCCTTGCATTTCCACAAGATAGTTACAAGCTAACAATCTAAAAAACAAAATAAACATATACAGATGCTACTTACATTTAGCATTCTGATACACCTAACATTTGATAGTTTGGTGCACACAGACTCCTCATCTGAGTCAGGGTCTGATTGAGGCTAAATATTTATAGCTGATTATTATTATGTTTCCTCTTATGCTAGCTGTTAGCCTTGCACTGCTCTTGCACTGCAGCTGTAGTGGGCAGGGCACATGGCCCGTGATGGATAGAAGTAAAAGAGGTGATCCATGATTTCCCAAAGAGCAAGAAAACTCTTTCAACATTTTTTGTTATTTTATTTTATGCAGAGAAACTTTGCAAACAAGTTATGAATCATAACAAAGTACTTAATATACTTTAAACATGTCTGATTGCGTCACTATAGATTGCTTTGTTCCTATGAATACTCTCACAGTACCAGTATCCTTCAGAGCTCCAGTGCAAAATAACCCTGTTGTTATTTTTTTAATTAAATGCTAACCCACTGACTGCTCTCTCAGTGCATTTTCTTTGAATAATCTTTCTTTCTTTAATTTCAGACATGTGAACAAACTACGAGAACTACATGGCTTTGAGATCCTCCACTCCTGTATCAAACTTATCAGATGAACAAATGTTGATACAGTGTCTTATAAATCCTTCAATTTAACATTCATCTCTCCAAAAATTGCTTTTTTTAGAAAAGCTAAGGCTGTCTTGATTATAATCTAAAGACTGATTTAAATTAAATTAGATGCTGCTCCCAATTGCTTAATCTACACAAAGCTATAAATATTAGCAACATTCTTGTCTGTTTTTTGTTTTTCATGTCCATGTGAGTTCATGTGGTTATTTATTATGAATATGTGTAGATGGAAGTGAAAGTGCTGTTTCCTACCTTATTTTTTTTATTATTATGCTGGTTTTATATTTTTCCAATTTGTAGAGTTCATTTGAACAAAATGTACTTGTCTGATTCTGAAGGTTTGATTTTGATCAGACAGCATTTACATCCTGATGGTTTTTTAAGTAAGACATGGATTAGAGCAATGTATCCCTGTGGTTTGAGGCTTTTTGAACAGAGATATAACCCCACTGAAGGTCACTGAAGTTCTACTAAATTGTGTCCTAAAAGGTCATTTTACCCCGTACTGGCCTTTAGTATTACTCTTAATTTTTGTTTCTTTAGACATGTGGTTGAGTTGTACATTTTCTTTTGGTGCATTTGAGGCTTGTGTATATTACTGATAAAAAAATTCATCTTTTTCACCTGTATTTGGATTCCAAAAAGACAAATAATCTCAATTTAAACAATTTTGCTTTTAAGATACCGATTAAAGACAGGCTATGTTTAAGGTTCTTATGTGTGTGAAACATGAGTAATACTTGTAAAGTCAGAAAAAGGGCTGGGCCTTAAAATAGCTTTACTCAGTGCAGAGCTGCTCTGTACTACTGTATGTGTCAGAAAATCAAGCATCCTCTTTTTACAATCACCTATGTCAGTACATGTTTACACTATATTGATATTTACAAGTAGAATTAGAATCTAATGTTTCACTTTCCTAAAAAAATCTCAGGTATATGAGGAAGGTTTCTAATATGTATCATAGGAGCACAATAAATCAATAAATATAGACTAGGGTAATTATGCTTTAGATGTGTTTTTTGAAGTATATTTAGGTGACTATCTTTTGTACCTGTTGGCAGTGTTGTACAAGTACCTGCAGTGGCTGTAAGAGGAGCTGTGAAATCTAATCCATGTATAAATGAGCTGTAGAGGACACAAATCCATAAAAGGGATGACACCCTTTCTGTATGTCTGCGCACTGACACTGTCTGCTCAGTGGGATTAAACAGTAATAATAACAACTATTTTACTGGGATTTGAGTTAATTGTAAACCTGACTGAACAGAAATGAGGAGGCTTAACTTCTTCACACTAGGATTTTTCCTGCTTACAGGTATGAACTTATTTTTGTTTATAGTCTATGGGTCTGTTTGCCCATGTGGCTCTTATGTTACCTTGTCTTATAAGCACATATGCCATGTTAATATTGTGAGATTGATTTTCCTTCTAAACTTTCTGATCATTTCTCTTGTTTAACTACAGTTTTTAGAAAAACATCAGACATTATGATTCTAAGCCATCAGCCACACACCAAGGGGTGTCAACATTATTAGCTCTTTTTCCCGACTCTGAATTTTCCACAACAGGATTCAAATTAAAAAAAGGTACCCTGTGGGGATTTGAAACTATTAGTTTTGTTTGCCTTCAAAAATTAATGTATACCTTAGGAAATATTAATAATATCCATGCTAACATTTGGATGTTCTTTTTTAATGTACTTTGCTCCTTTGCATTATAAATGACTGTGTATTACCTCCATAAGTGTTGAACAAGTTTTATTTGTTAAAAGACACTTCATATATTTGTGTATGTTATCAAGTTTCTTTTGAGTGTGTTTTTTTTCTTCCATTGGTTTTATATTCATTATGTAAACATCTGTATATTATGACTAGTTTAAGGAAAAAAATAATTTATGTTCAGCAAATTTGGTTGCATACAAGTTGTTAGGAATTGGCTGTATGGTTAAAGTCATCCATGATTTATTAGGTCAACATTTGTTCACCAGTACACATGATTTGTGCTCTTATTATAATTTTACCATAGTGTCATCATGCTACCATTAATTTAAAGGACACAGGTAAGTACTGGGATCGAAAGAACATCTCAACAGAGAGGTGTAAATCCACCTTAAATCTAACCTGTCAACCATGTGGCTGTGACAGCCCTGTGCAGAGAGCAGAAATATGTAACATGTCACATCTGCACAAAGATTCAGTAAACAGCACTACAACTCTACTTTTCAGATGATTGAGTGCCTCCAACAGTGAACTGCCCTTTTTTACTGGGACTTAAATTCTTTGTGATGATGCTGATGCAGATATCTAAAAATAATGGCCAATTAGTAACCATCCTAATTTATCAGCTATCATGCTTTCCCAGTGTCTAAAATCACTGAGAAACCCAAAATAAGTTCATGAAAGACAGTTCTTTCAACTCTTTAAAGCGGTGTTACAAACAAACTGAATCTCTATTAATTAGCTTGTGTTTATCTTTTAATCTGATTCCTTTGAATGAAAAAGTATGTCCTGAAAAACAAATTTTTTGGCATAGTCACATCACATCCCAATATGCAACCCTTTTAAACGATTATGACCACCTTTAATTAAGTGTGAATGTTTGAAGTAATGCTCTACATGTGACTAATTATTTAGTCTAATTTAGTCTTGTCTTAGTCTTTAGACTAATTATCTTAGTTTAATCTTATTCTGCTGTATATTTTAAGATGTAAAGCTGTTCTTTTATTTTTGTGTGTGTGTGTGTGTGTGTGTAGTCAAGGCAGTAAAAGAAGATTCCCAAGGTTACCACACAGAACAAACAAAAGGCACAATTGTCACAAAAGATCTGCTTTTGAAAAAGAAAAACACAACTGGTCAGGGCACAGCAGCAACACCATCAGAGAGGACACGTCAACACACTGCGGCGACAGTGACTGCCAGGTTTCCAGGGGCAGTCTTGTTTGACACCAGACCAACAGGACCTTTTGAGACAACACAAACCACAAAGACACTGACTCTCAGGAGAGACAATCCATCAGCTCTGAGGATTCGTACAGAATCAGAAATCCCACTGGTCTTTCATTCTGACAATTCAACAGAAGCTGGATTGGAATCAATGAGGAATGGCTCCTCTGAGCCAAAGGTCTATTTGTCCACAGATGGAGTAAAAGTTTCTCTCTGGCTTCACTCTCTGCTTGATGACAAGAATCAGAGAAACACTGACTCTATTGCGCTCACATCTGCTGACAGAGAGCCGAGAGCTTCACTCTTATCTGCATCTCTTCCCCGTGTAATTGATAACCTGGCTGTGCTGCGTCATGACAACGATGACAAACGATCTCAAGGCAAGGATGAAAACGGGGTTTCAAACCCAGGAACAAATGAGTATCCGTTTGGTATGATACAATCCATCTTCCAAAGTAATACAGCTGAAGGTTCAGTGAGAGGAAAGACTGAAACAAACTTGTGTTTGACCTGCCTGAAAGATGGAAAAGCAGTGTCCATAGAGAAATCTGTGACTCTGCCTGCGCTGTCACCCGATGGATCCTCACACTCTCCCAGGACAGAAAAACTAGCTTTAAATTTGACTCAATTTACAACCTCCATACCTAGTTTGGATCGATCAGTTGAAAAAGAAAAACAGAACAGAGACATCAGCAGGCATTTTAGTTTCATTGTGAGGGAGCAACTAGTTTACAATCAGACGTCTCCTCCTTTGTTCTTCTATAAAACTGTGAATCAAAGTCAGAGCATTTTGAATAATTCTCAAATCAAATCTTTTCTCTCAGGTACGGGAAAAGTTGCATTTGACACACAGCCTCTTGCTGAGATGTCATCAGCAACAAAAAAAACCAGCCAGAAACAAGACAGGCAAATCTTTCCCAGTGACACTGAAGAAAGACGAACTTCAACAACAAGAGCACTTTATCACTCATCAATGTCACTTCCTACTGAGAGGAAACAAGTAAAAAATGGAGGGATGTTTGGAAACATTGTGAGCATTGGTGACCAAGAGTTAAAGCTGATATCTCTTGGTAGACATAGCAACAGTGCTTCCAGCAGCCTTTCATCGAACTCTGGGAATGAATTTATGAAAAACCCACCTTTGAACGTCAGCAGTGCATCAGTAAGCATCACACCTGTCATCACTGAACATGCCTACAGCAGTCAGGAAAGTGTTCGTCCAGGAGGTGCTGATCGTAGCGGTGAATCACATCCAACTACAAGAATGAGATTGATTGAAGCTCACAGCGCAAAAACATCCTTCAGCCTCAGCAGGCCAACCGCTTCTGCAGTCAAACATCCTGAGTCTCACTTTCTGACAGCCGGAGTTGATTCTTTGATCTCAGTACTGAGGAGTCAGACACCAGCTAGACCAAAGTCTCAGACCAAAGAGCCCATATTGACTTTCTTACAAAAGGATTTTGCCATCAAGTTTGCATCAGTAACCACAAAGAGAGACCTGAAACATGCTCAGGTTTCTCACACATTTAACCTTCTGAAAAACACAGTTAAACAGTCTTTTGTTGGTCCCTCAGGATCAGGGAGTAAACTGCTCATGCAAACACCACAAACTCCACCCTTCACAACAAGTGAAGTTACAGCACTCGTGAAGTTGTTGCCGACAGAATCGAGACAGAACGTTAATGATCATGTATCTTCACTGACTCTAACGACACTATCAAAAAACTCGTTCTTTGAGAGACTGACAAAAAGCAGACCTTTAGGGAGTCAGTCAAAGACCACTCAGGAGAGAAGTTTTGATAATGGCAATAATAACCATATGGCATCAACAGGCCAGTCTTTTGTAACATACAACAGAGATTTAGTTCACAGTCTGAAGCCAGGAGATAAAAATCAGCAGGTGTTGACTGCAGTTGCAGAAGATGAGGACAACAAGATAATGAAGATGGAGGGCAAACAGACTGAAGGAATTAAAGAGACAAAACTAAAGTTGGAAACGGAGGAAGACAGCAGGGATGACAAATTGCTGGGGAGCAAGAGAGAAGAAATATTTAGATCAGATAAGAGGGAAAGCGGGAAACAAGAAGAAGTCATTAGTGGAATAGAAATTTTTCACAATACACGCAGGGAGAAGGACATAATGGAAGGACATGAGACCAAGGCAAGTGCAGAGGAAGGTGGAAGGACCACAGGAGAAGAGGATGCAACTTTAGGACCAGACAAAGATCCGAGACAAGGAGGAAGTAGAGAGGAAGAAGGCCTTGGTGAAAAGCAGGGTGAGTCTTTGACAAAGGAAGGAGAAGAGGCAGGAAGAGAGGAAATGGGGAAGAAGGAGGATGTTAAACATAGCAGGGAAACAGGGAGAGAGGACGTGACAAATGTCCCCCTTGGGCTACCTACTAATTCTGAGGAACTTAACAGAGACAAAGGGCACACTGGTTCAAACCTGTCTTCCTGCCACAGTTTGATTAAACAGTTGGGAGCCACTGAGCACAAGAGGGTTCATCTGTGTGAAAATATTGCACAGGTCGTGGAAATGAAAAATAAGTCAGTTTCCAATAAAGTGACAAGCAATCACAGACCACTACACCCAACTATGAGATCTCAGAGCCCCAAAATTTCAGTGACATCTTTCCTCAGAGAGCCTCACACACTGATTAAACCTCATCTGTCTGCTCGCACGACTAAACCTGCAAAGCATGAAGCTCCATCTTCATTAAGTATTCAAAATAAAGTAGCTGAGGTTAGAGTTTCTGTGACTGCTGTACAAAAAAAGGACCAGAAACCCTCTCAAACATTCAGAGTTAACACATCAAAATTAAGTGTCGCATTCAAGCCTACAATTTCCCTGCACAACTCTGCAACTAAATCAGCACAGCCTAAGCTAAACAACGCCAGTGATGTGTTGTCACTCACCACTCCTCGACTGGCAATCACAGCTGGATTCCTGCAGGCTCAGCCCCATTTTACAGTTAACAGTTCTACTCTCAGTGCATCAATTATTTACAGCATCTCAGCTCATAGGGGTAAATTCAGTACTTCAGTCTCAAAGGCAAACTCACTTGTGCAGACTACAAACAAGAGAGAGGAGGAAGAAAACACTATTTCAGCGCATATATTAGAATTAAGTGACAAGGACCCTTTAACCTCTAACATGAGTGAAGAAGTACACATATCTGCTGTGGTGAACCCTGACGATAACAGTAATGACTCATCAACTAGGCCACCCACAACTACAGCCCTGTCATCTGAGGCCCACATCTCCAAAGGCCAGTTGACACCTCACCAAGGGCAATCTGCTCCTCAGAAAAGCCAGTTCTCCTTCTCCTCCTCTGACATGACTTCAGGCCAGCCACGCTCATTTAAACTGTCAGAACAGACAGCCCATTCAGATGCTTTGCATGCTCCTGTTGATGATAACAAGCAGAGATCTGTACAAACCCTAATGGCATCAATGAGCCCCGAGGCAAAGAACAATCAATTTCCTTTCAGCAGCATGTCACCACTGTTAAATCTCGTGCCGTTTCGTGACAGTTTTCCTGGCACCTATAGTCTGACAGGGATAACAAGATCAGCCTCAGAAAAAAACATATCAGGGCTCGACTCTGGCACCGAATATGCAGATGGTGCAAGAGGCCGTGCGGAGTCCTTGTTTAGGACTGAAGATGAGTCAAATGATGATAATGCTGCTACAGAGAATGACAGTCTGCAAATGATGGTGACTGTCAAAGCAAAGCATTTGAATGGAGTCACAAAGCGAATGACAGAAAGCACACATGAAAAGAACAGTGTCCTTTTTGCAACGCGCACAACTGGCAGGAGTAAACACTTTGCTAGTAACACTGATAAAATCAAGTCTTTGTCTAAAATACAGACTGAGAAAGTAACAGTAGGAAACAGTAATGAGAACAACCACACCAAGCTGTTCAATGTGGATGAAAATGAGGAAGCAAACAGCTTTGTGAAAACTACCCCAGAGAATAATCGTCTCTCCCAGTTAGAAAGTTATAATCAAACAAGTGCTGATTCTATCATTGCTCCAATCCTGACCACCCACAAGACTGAGAAGGCAATTAATGAGGATTTTGGGCTTGTTGCAAAAGATTTTATTGCACCTGACACAAATGATCGAACAGGCACTGCTGCATTTGTTGAGTCAGATGGTCTTGCCAAAATACCCCAAATAGAGGCTAATGATGTGACTAACAATACTATCCCTGATATGGAGCATTATGGAGAAAAAAGGACAGAGAAGCAAAATGTTCCCTCCACACCACGAGGCACTGTGGGTAAAAAAACTCTCCCTGTTATGCATGTGAATTTCAAAAGTGACCTTAGAGACTCTGATATATCCACACAGCAGATTGCTGACCGGATTATGAATGTTACCTCTGGTTTTCAGGTAGCCACCACTAAAAATGATATTGTGTCCCCGGCCCCGACTACTAGAACAAGAGGTCTTATTGTGTTCACAAAAGGTCATAAATCGGCATTGAACACTAGTGATGTTGTGCAAGTAGTTATTGAAACGTCATCTCAGGCTGCACAGGCAGAGCTTGTGGTACAATCCAATATTGAGTTTTTGTCGCTGAGAGAGTCTCCTCCAACGCATGCGACTAGCAAACTCCCCCCTGCTGTGAAAAGAAAGATCACAACAGAAACACAGAATGTAGAGGAGCCTAAGCATGAAATTTCTTTACAAGCTGTCAAACAAAGCCAGCATGCCATGTCGGGTATGATCGCAATAACACGTCCTGTTTATGACCTCGGGCAGGGCATTCAGAGAGGTTCGCTAAACGCTGCTCACAGAGCTGGAAGAGAACATGACACTACACCTAAAAAGGTGGTGGAGTATTCATCACTTGAAGACATCAAAACAACTCGGACAACACAGAGTGCTTTTGAAGACAAACGTCCTGTGCGTGAGAGGACTCCGACAGTACATCCTCTAGACAGAGCGGACCAACATGAGAGGCATGGGATATTTGAAAAGACTTCAGTAAGTCAAGTGATACTTGGAGCTGTGACTGACTCTGTACCACCTACAACAGCCTTGCCAATAGAGTTTATTAATAAAACCAGCTGTGAGACAAGTGGTTGTGCTAAGTCAGGTGAGACAACTGAAACAACAACTGAAGCAGCTAAGACTGATTTTACAACCCATGAAAAAAAATTTAAAATACAAGCTGGAGACATGGGAGGAGTGCATATAAATGCAGCACACACACCTGTAACAAAACCAGTAAATGGAAACTGTAGCACTGATTGTCCTCCATCTGTAAAGGCTACACCACAAGCCAACAACCTCGACTATACAGTGTTTCCGCCAGCTACCAGTAAGTCTTATCATGACAGCACCACTGTTGAAGAGACTACGACAAAAACAGCCAAGAGTTTGACCTATGAAACTTCAGCAAAAACACTGAGAGTACTTATGGAGGCTGATCATTTGGAGAGACGAGGCACACTTGAGCAGACTCAGTTTGTAAAGAAAACAGCACAAAGACAATCTCAGAGAGAGACCTCTGAAGCTCAGGAGGTTATTAAAACAGGGGTCACTTTATCTGAACCAGAAGCGACTACTGCACAGACTGCAAAGTCTACTGAGCGAACACAGCACACTGAAAGAAACAACAAAACACAATTAAACAGAGGGGCGGCCAAAGCTGAGATATTTGAGGCACAAAATGCCACCAGGTCAGCGCGTGCTGTGTCTAGAGGAGAGGCGGTATTACAAAAGTCTGGACGCAGGCTGAAACTGCCGGAAACAGAAGAGTCTGAATCAGAGCTGCCAAGGCTACAACAGAGGAGAAGGACCTCACCTCATCTGTATCTCTCTGGGTAATCTCACTGTGTATCCTCTTATTTAAGCCTTATCTATTAATTATGAGTTAACAAATTACAGAACCGTACTGATGTTTTTGCAAAGGTTATTCTATTAAGGAGATAATTGGTCACAGCCTGCTGCTTTATTTTCCAAAATTAATATTGTCACATTGTAATTCAGTTATGAGCAGCTACAGTTCTGACAGTTCTGTTCATTTGTTATGCATTTGGGCCATCCATTTTTGGATAAAGCACTGGAATCATTAGGTATTGTTGAAGGATCACACATATAAGTCAGCAATATATAAAAAATGGCTGCGGCCTTAGTAATCCCTTATCATGCAGCATCATTTATCAGGCATCAGCTTGTTCTTTTGTTTTATTGCAGCAATTTGGTTTATGACCAGATTCGTGCAAAATTAGCATTTCCATCAGCTTAGAGTGTGCTTTTCCATAGAGTCCTAATTAGCAAATGTTAGCATGCTCACATGCTACACATAAGTGTTAGGCATCATAAATAATATTCCTGCTAATCATCAGCATGGTAGCATTATGATTGCGAACATGCCAGCATGCTGCTGTTAGCGTTTAGCTCAGAGCACCGATGTGCTGTTTGTTCAACCTCACAGGGTCCGCCATTGTGCACGTAGACTGTGGAGACTTTTGTACATTGAATATCATGTTTGGCTGATAACTTGAATTTTCAGATGTCAGAGTATCCTCAAATGTATCAACACTGTAGTTGAGAAAAGTTTTCAAAACAGCACCTACCAAACTTTGACAAAGATTTTTAAGCAGTGAAATCATTCACTGTGATTGATTACATACCTCTAGCAAGTTTCAAATTCTTAAGTTTATAATCATAGTTCAGCAAAATGAATGGAAAAAAATTTGATGTCTCATGGTGAAAAATCAATCTATGAAAACTGCTTAAGCATATTCCTTATGTCATGGTCTACAGTAATCTGGCCTATGCTCTTTGTAATGTACCTCATGGCAAAAAACAAGCAAAATGATTGGTACTGACCTTTATTTAAAGTCTTTTTCAGGTAAATGAACAGTGCTTTACAGTTTCAAGAGACAGATAGGCTGTACATTAAAAACCACATATTAAGTATAAATTGAAACTGCATTTAAAAGGCAAACAAAAACAGAAGCAAGTGAATGAAGAAGTTATGTATCTTATTGTTTGGAAAGCTGCTATGAACAGTGATGTTTTATAGGTCCAGCATGTAGCATGTAGCTGTTTGTCCATCGTCACTGTAGAAATAAACCATTGCAACTCTGAAGATGGCAAGGAGAAGGACCCACTTCCTCTGTAGGAATAAATTGCTTATTATGCACTAATGAGGACATGATTATGAATATTTTATTCAATTTCTGTTCTTTTCTGCCAGCAGACCCCCATGATTTTACACATTGGACCTTCAAGCCATGATTTAAGTGAGCTGACAGTTTTAGCCGACCTGAGTGATTCATGAAGCTGGTTTAACAGATTGAATTTAAAAGCTGTTTCTTCTTGCTTGGTTTTGATCCTGGGAACACAGAAAAACTAGTCCCAGATGATCTGTAGAGTCTGATCAAAGATGCACTTAGGCCCAAGACTATAGTTTATGAACAAATAACAGGACTTTAAAACCCACTTTTTGAAATGGAGGAAGCTTGAACAGAGAGCAAAGACTGGTGTAATGTGAAGCTGCACTTTTTTGGTGTTGCTGAAGACTCTGGCAGCAGAATTTAAGAGAAACTGCAGCTGTCTGATTGATTTTTACTAAGATCTGTGAAGAAAATAGTCTATATAACTGATTCCCTTTTGAAAATTGCAATGATATTAATCAATTGCCAGTGTAACAGAAGTTTCAGATGACCTGTGTGGCAGCGGGAACTATACAGCAGAGATGAGTCTGAATCTGGGGAGAGGTGTCGAGCCCGGTGATGCCGTACCTGCCATGGGGAATCTCAGAGTGGTCATCAACCTGAAGACAAACAACAGCCGAATAAACCTGGAGATAACCTCCTGTTGCCTGTCCCCGACTATTCAGCCTGACCTCACCAACTCCACCTGCTGCCTTTTCTCCAGGTACACAGGAAAGGCTGAAAAAAAGTGACTCTCGAGAGATCTTGCTGTTTTATGTTAATAGGTGTAGGGTTGGCTTGATTAAATCTAAAAAAGGTTTCATTCAGTCAACATTATACAAGGAGGACAGCTTTAAAAGTACACAGGCAGACGAGCAGAGTCAGCACTCAGAGTAGTGAGAAGTTCACACTATGTTTACTGATCTCTGTGCAGCCATCTGGACTGCATTTCATTTTTTGAAGTTTTTTATTATTGCATATGCTGCCTAATATGCTAGAACTTGCACTGAGGTTCAAAAATAAATAGTAAAAACCTGACTCTTATTGATAATGTTGTAGAGATACATCCATGAATAATGCAACTACGGAACTTTTCAGGTCTCAACAAAACCTGGCCGTCTTAACAAATGTGTTTACCAGAGTAAGATTGAAACTATAATTCAAGAAGTTGCAGTTCGTTTTCAAGAGCTAAATATTCAGCTCAGTAAACAGAGAGCTGCTGTAGGTTGATGGGGTTATCTCTGTGGGCCAGCATTAAATCAATGGATATTCATTCTACTCCTGCACACTTAGAGCGGTGGCAGTATCAATGCACCACCTCTGAAATATGTCAAAAGGTGAATAGGCTGGCTGTTGATTTGTGTCTGAACAAAACACTTGTAGGACAGATCTTTTAATATGTATCTCTACTAGGTGAAATAATGGGGAAAAAAGTAAAATATTCATAGCACTGTATTTACAACAAATCTCTTGTTAGATACTGAGCTAGCTAGCCAAACATTAGCAAACGTGATGGATAAATTCTAGATGAAAATGCTGCATTTAAAGACATCATTTATTATTAACTTGCACCATGAGTAATGATTCTAATCTGACAGCAGCATAAAGTAAAAGCTGACCTTTACCTAACATGATTTCTTTTCTCTTAAGCTGTCAACCCAAATCAACATAAAATATTGAAAGGTAGCTGCTCTGTGCTTTTTTCCTCCGAATGTTTACTGATCAATACAGCTTTAATAGCTTTTGACAGCTATGGAGACTTTACCTGCAGGATATTCTTAATTTGATCATTTTTTGCTCAAGAATTTCACTGTTTCTTTTAAGGGAAAACGACTCCGTTAAGGCTGTACTCTGCATTTGTGTTGGTGCCTCAGGTTAGCTGGAGTGCCAGCAGGAATCACGCTGCTGCCCAGTGCCCTGTCAACCAGTGCCAGCTTCACCATCAGTCTCTTCCAAATGATTAATTACTCAGTAGTGTACCTACACTGTGATCTCAGTGTCTGCCTGAGGAACCGCTCTGACTGTGAAAGGGTAAGACTGCAGTGGGCGCACACTGTGTAATGAATGCGAGAGGATGAGAGAATGAGCGGCTGAGAGGGATTAAATTTAGTGACACGGGTGTGACACTGTGAAAACAGGGAGACAGATGAGGAGCGAACAGACTGATGTAAATTGGCTGGGGAGATGAGCAAGAAGGGAGACCAAGGTGAGTGAGGAACTGGGGAAGAGGTTAGAGGAGGTGAATGGATGTGTGGCCAAATATGGTAGAAAAACTAGGAGAAGAGGAAGTGTTATTAGCAAGAAAGAGGATAAAACAAAAATAAATAAATTCTTGTATTGGTGTGAAAGAGCGAGGATTTAGTATGATGACATAGGTACAGGAACTGCTTTCTAAATGTGAAAAGAGTGAGATGCACTGACTAAGACTGAGGCCGTCAGCCAAAGACACGCAGCCTAAAGCATCTGTCATGTCATTACGTGTTCCCAAGGTCGGATAAGGTCTTTGCAAAGTTTCAGAAAAACATTTGCAGAGAAGCAAAGGATGCTGATACCAACTGCTGTCTCCGGCTGTTGTGGGACTTAGGCCCCTTGTTTAATGGGAAAAACTGAATCATCTAAGAGGTACACATTAGGGGGCAGAGGTGAAACAGAGGATGAACTCCAGAGACTAATTTATAAGAGTCTGCCTTTGTAGTGTACTGCTACAGCTCTCATATGATATGTCTCCTCATTTATCTAGTGTTGCTACAGCCTTTGAGACTAGCATTTGTTTTTGTCAAGCATTTTTCGAAGGTTATAATACCACTATCAATAATAAACTTTATTTATTATCAAGATTTCAAACTTAGTTATAAAGCCCTTTAGATGATTTATAGAAAAAACAAATACAAAGTCAAAAACAACAAGTAAAAAACAAGGGGATTGAGACAAATTAAAAAGTCATTGGAAAAAAATCTTTAAAAGAAATGAAATGAGAAATATGAAAGTTTGTTTTCAGGAGAGATTTTAAATGAGAGACACAGTTTTGACTTTGTTTTTTTTGGCCAGGTCATTCTGTAGTCTGAATGTAAAGGCTCTATCACCTTTGTGTATTAGATCTCAAAACAACCAGAAATGACGCATCTGATGATCTCACGGAGCAGGATGGTGCAAGAAGCAACGAGAGGTCTGTTAAATAACTCAGGACTTAAGGCTGTGAATGTAATCGATAAAATCTTGGAATCAATAATGTAAGGAAACATGTAGCCAGTGCTAAGAACTCAGTATCGGTACTAAGTGGTCAGTTTTGCTGGCTACAGACAGAATCCTGCAGAGTTTTGGACGAGCTTGAGGCTTGAGGGTTTTTTTTTTTAGTGATGCCAGAGAACGAAGATTAAGATTAGTCCAAATGACTAGTAATGAAGGCATGAATAACAATTTTAAGATATTTGCTATAAAGAAATGATTTAATATTTGAAATGTTAATGTAATGGTCAGTTTAAATTCATAATACATGCCTCCGCTGGTTTGCTGATACTAGAAATGCACTGCTATATGAAGACTACAATAAGCACATACCTGGAGTGTGAACTTTTCACACATTTCCCACATAATCACCACCTTTCTTTATGTGCACTTATTGATCTTTTTCTCTTTCTTTCTTTGAAATGGTGTTTCTATCTCGGCGACTGATGTCAGGCTACATATTTTCCTGAAACATTTCATTTACATAAGAGCTATACATCTCAACTACCTTGTTTGAACTGCTCCAGCTCCAAGTGGGCCGCTAAGATTAAAAGAGAGAGGGTGGCTTTCAAGCAAAGATCCTATTTTCAGCTCTCTATTTGGAATAGATGTTTCTGCTCCTGCCCTTTTATCCAAATAAAAAAACCATAAAGGAAAACTGGTTTATTTATCAGAGAAATACTCTTGGATTCTTTTAGTTCCCACCTCTGTGCATTGTTTCCACAATTTTTGAGAATGAACAAGAACACCATCCTCTTTTCAAGAGTCATACGTTAGGTTCTCTGTCATTTTTCATACTCACATGCTAAATATTTCCCTTGTCTTTTGATAGCAATGTCTTCAACAAAGAAGTGCTTTTCCCTCAGAGGATCCAGATGCTGTTTTTTCCAGTCTCAGGAATCGCATATCCTTTGGCCCCATGTTGAAAGAAGTGAAGAATTCTACCTTTTCAGAGGAGACAGGTAATTATTAGTTGTGCCTTAAAACAAAAACGATCAATCTGAGATAACAGAGCTCATTCGGGAGATGCTGCAGGACAGGAAATGAGAGATGACCATGCCATTTATCTATAGCATGTGAGGAGACAAGCCAAAGAGGATGCCTTTGTTTAGTTGAGCTCCAAACATTGCACTCTTTTTAAATTAAAGACAAATTTCTACAGCATTGTGAGGCCTTGGGAAACAGACAGAGGCTCCTCACTCTTAAATATTTTCAAAATTCCAGATGGAAAATGTTTTTTTTTCCATTAAGATAAAGTAATCACGACTTCAGTCTCATGAGAGATGATTTCTTTTTTATTTCAGATCCAGCAGAGCTGGACCTGGTTCTTGTCGTCGTCAGCCTGGTGGTTGGCTCCTCTCTAGTCACAGTGATGCTGCTGCTGGTTTGGCTGGCCTACCGTCACCGGGCAATCTGGCCGCTCCACTCGGCATCTCCACCACGAGCTTGCTGTGGGTGTCTGCGCCCAGGAGGTGACTTGATCCTACCGTGACCAAGGAGGAACCGCTGCCAATTACACTGATCACGTCTTCACCAAAATAGCTGCCGACAATTACATTAGTCAACAGACAGTGGGACAGTCAATCACATTAACCGTAGAGCAGAGGCGGCCAGTCGGATCAGCCGGTATAGGCCAGACTAGGCGATGAGTAGCGATCCAATTCACACTGCCTCTAATAGGTGACACAGCTGTTGCAGTCGATTTTCACACTTAACCATAAGCAGTCTATAACCATCCACTGAAAATAAACACCATCCGTACGAAGAAAAGCTGCTCTGATTCCTTTATTTTCCCTCAGTGGCAACAGATCAATAGTCCTTGTATCCTACCTACAGATTGATGGCTGTTTAATACTCGTTTAATATAATGTATGCATTCATGGCTTGACGTTTATATTGAGCCACTTTGATAGACTGTTTAGTGAAAATGTCTCTCATTGTATTAGAAAAGTTCAAGCAAATATATGTTGGTGAGAAAACCCGAGGGAACTTTTGTGATGCTGCTTTTTAAAGAACTAATCAAAATGACTTCTTGACTATTGAAACAGTAAAGTGAAAAAATTATACGGTAAATAATATAATATGATATAATATAAAATGTATAAAATATATAATATAAAATGTTTAAGGATTGATTTGGGTAATGTGTTATATTTGATAATTGAAATACGTTTTCCACTGTGATTATTTTTTTTATATAAATAGTTTGAATTAAATCTTTTTTGAAGAAGGAATTCTCGATCCTTTATTGATTATGACTTTAATTCATACTTTAAATCTCTGACCTGAATTCTTAATCATTGCAATAAAATAATACATCATGGAAAAGTTGTCTGCATTGTTTCTCACATCATGCACCTTCATGCATTACTGTGCAGACTCTGGCTCCAAATAATTCACTTGCATGAGATAGTAGCTCCAGTATCAGGGATATTCTGGCTTCATTTTCATACAGTGGGAGGAAGAGGAGACATGCTGTGAATCTTATTACAGTCATTTGTGTGGATGGTTACCCCACAGCCTCACAAAATCCTGAGATTAAATTGATTTAACCTTAACTGTATTTTTTTCCTGAACCCAAACCATTTTTGTCCTTCACCCTAAACAGATCCTCACCAGTTGAAGTGACTACAGGTAAAGCTTAACCAAAAATTATTTTTGACCAGGGAAATCAGAACACACTCTTCTCTATATGAAATGAAATTTACAGTTCAGATGTTTCTTAATTGGATGAAGCACCGATAAACAAATGCATGCGTCCAAAGAGGAATATCATATTACAATTTTTCACTCTCTAAAGTGTCTTGGAAATCATGTTCCTCTCACAACCATATTATGATTAACTGTGTTTCTGCTCTCTCATGCACATTTTAATGTTTATAATTCTGCAGAATATCTGCATGAGATAAGGGTTTGATAAAAAAAAAAAATTCAATGCTGGTGAGGGCTACACAGGAAGCAATTAAAGTTATTGTCTGAGACACAGAGCTGGCAAACTCTAGCACTTATCACAGTAGCAGATTAGACAAACCTTTTCAGCTCAAATCCCAACGCTCTCCTCTTGTTTGGTTATGTTTAGCTCTTTCTATGCTCACAGAATATGGATCGGAGGCACCAGAGTTGAGCTTGATACTTGTTAAAGGACACGAGGGGCACTGGAAAAGCCATCAGCTGCAGCCAGTCAGCTTCCCCAGCGTGGTGGAGCCTGCTAATGTGATTGGCTGAGCTGCAAGATGCGGGCTCCATCAATGAAGACAGACTTTTACCCTCAGGTAGCCATTCAGGAATCTCATCACGAATGCCTGGTTTTCATTGAAACATCAATCCGTGGGTCCGTCCTAAATAATAGTGTGAGTTAGTGAAGCATGAAACTATGGCAGGGAATGCTAAATTCATCTATTACCGTTCCTGCATACATACAGAGTGAGATTGAGGGTTTTGGTGCCTGGAAGAACTTCTGCAAGGACTTTTACACAGCATCGGCCAATTAAAACACCAAAAACAGTGGAGATTCAGAGCATACTCTGTAATAATGATGATGCTCTTTCATGTTTTTATTGGTTATTCTGCTCAAGTTTTCTCATATGAGAGGTGATTGATTGCTGTGTGGCCTAAGGTAGAGTAAGAGCTCTCATTTCATGCACATGCAGCTCAACTCTTTGAGTGATTACGCAGACTATTTGAAGTTAATAACTTATGAATATATCTGTTTCGGGTAATTAAAGATTGCATTTCAAAACCATCATAAAATGGACAATATCGGCCCTCACGCAGACATTGGCTGACTCTGCTTCAAGGGCTCATCCAAGGAGGTCAATTAGGACATATAAGCACATTAGGGGCGGGTGCCCCTTCTTGAAGCATGTTGAGTGAGATGCTGAAGCAGTGTGACATTGAGATATGAAGGCAAGAAAGTCAATGTTGTCTATTTTCTAATCAGCCAAAACAAAAATACATCAGTTTCAAATCTATTTACTTGAAACCTTCAGCATAACCATTAAAAAAAAAAGATCTGCAACTGCATGTAACAATAGCTGTATAACTCATCCCCTTCTATCTTAGGCCACAAACTTTTCAACCATTCCCTTTAATTTAGCTTAAAAAGTTGTAATGTTCTCATAAAAAAGGTAGCACTGATATAAGTATCAATTATGTGTTTCCTGTATTGTCCTTTTAAGGTTTCAACAGCCTGCAGAACACAGAAATACACTTTTTTTTCTTATCATGCTACATGCTTAAATTCAAGTCATGTGCATCTCCTTCACATACCAGGCCTGCAGGGTGAGAGAGCAGCTGTTAAATTAATGAAATAATAATAATTAATAAAAAAAATTCTAACCATCTCTTTGAAGTAAAAGCCTGAACAAAGAGACACCCTTAGAGCAAAGAAGAAGACAAAATACGACTGCAGCTGCTCTCATGAGACAAATAATACGGACAGAAATCTTGATGATTCACATTTACAGTTTATAGAAGCATGAGAAAGGCAGAGACAATAAAAGAAAATCAGCTGCCCAGGGAGTGTTGCATACAATTGTGAATTTGTGGTGGAGATTCGCGTCATGTTCTCTGCAGGAGCCATATTGAGTCTATCTGCTAGCAATGAAGAAAACCCAAGAGAGATGGCCCATATATTTATATGACTGCAAAACCTAGTGGCCCATAGGAACAATTTATATAACTATGTTTGTCCGAGGCTATGAATATACCTATCTGAGTCCATCTTATCCCTTAACAACGTAACAAACCGCCTCGTCCTGATATAAATTCAGCTGTGAAGGGGGTTGAGTGGTGGTAAAATATAATTGACGAGCCTACAAAACAGAACAGCAGGGGGGAATAAAAAGGAAGGTGGTAGAAGAAACCTTTGCTTCCCCCATCTTCTTGAACGAGCTTCCTATTACCCTAATCTTCTCACATAAGCCAGGCTGTTTAAATCTTTTTTCTCAGATAACACCCCGTCTTAATGGTGCAGAAAGATGAAAATCCACGATTTCGAGGTCTAAAAGGACGTCAAGGTGAAAGGAAAGGCAGTAAAAGTCTTGGCACAATGGGAGCTGAAATGGGTGCATCACGGTCCCTACGCCATCAGGAAAATCACTCAGGGCCAGCTTGCAGCAAAGTTAAATTTGCAAGTCACCGTAAAGGATTATTGCATAAATTTAAGTGTGCTTAATGCCTTGCAATACAGATAACAACACAATATCCAACCTTAACTGAAAAGAGTCTTCCCAAACACAGAGACAGCAAATAAAAGCAAAGTAATTAATTCTCTTCTTTTTGTCAGCTTAGGACCAAAAACCTAAACACCCAAATCAGTTCAAAGGCGTTTAATCTTATTTTGTTTCCTCTGCGTCTCGAACAGAGCTGAAGAAAAACCCACACTGACTGTCAGTGATTAATATAGAGAAATGACAATTATGTGTAGTGTCACAGTAAAACTTTATAGATGCTTTATTTACACATTATTAATGTTTGAGCTATTCCAACAAAGTATTAAAGTCAATTTCAGCACGTTTTAAGGGGCAATCTGTGATCCAGTTCAGAGTTTAAAATGAAAAAGAAGCTCACAATCTTCTAATTAATGTTAGGTCTTGAATTTAAAAGCTTTCTTTGGTATTTAAAGGGCTTTATGCTCTTTCATTGACTATGCATGAAAAGTAATCGTAATGTTCGACTACTTTTATTGCGACACCTCACCTCAGAATCACTTTGACATCACCTCCAAAACACAGAGAAACCATCTGGCATTCAACTCAAAGCACAAACCATGCTGATAATACATTTATCTCTGAACAGAATGAGCTAAAAGCACTGCAGAAATACAACCTTTCCACAGTTGAGTTTAACATTTTAGGAAACACACACTCGTTTTCTTGTTTTTGTGGATGTGCTGAATGTGACAATCAATATCACTCTCATGCCTGCAGGGTAAAAGTAAAAAAAAAAGACAGCTGGCAGTTAGCTTGGTGTAACAAAGAGACAGGAAACAGGGTTAAACAGCTGTCTGAAAGTAGCAAAATACACCTAACAGCACCTATAATTTGGTTTAGTTTAATTCAAAGAACTTTATTTTATCCCCAGCTGGGCAATTAGAAAGAATATTCAGCAGAGCACGGACTCATTAGCACATTATACATAAAGCCAAGTGTTAAACTCATGTTAAGGTCATAAATATTTCTGGGCCATGCAAAGTGACTGTGGTCTCTGCAGTTTGCCTCATGGAGACAACGACCCTGGAAAATAGCAGGGCCCTGCAAAGAAACAGACTGATGCAAATTCCTGTGAAAAACTTTTGTGCATTGGAGGCATTTGGAAAATCCAGGCTCCTCATGTCTTTATTTTTTAAAACACCAATTATTCTTTCCGTCTTGGGAGTTGATCTTATGTAATTCTGGACAGACAAGATAATAACTGTATTACCCAAAATATCAAAACCTTTCTTTAACTTAGTTAAGAAGATTGCTTGATAAATGTGGTGGCTGCTGTGAGATGGCTGCTGTGAGATGGCTGCTGTGAATCAATGCTAAACAATCTCACAAATATCTAAACAATCCTAGGCATTTTTAAAACTCTGAGTCACGCCAGTAATACTTAAGTGGTGTATGCTTATGACCAGAGCACAATCTGCAAATAAAGACTCTTTTTTCCGGACTGGAAATCAGATTGTGCTCAGGCTATTAGCCTGAGTCTGAGCCAAGGCCACCACCCAGCTTCCAGGCCCAAACCAGGCTACAACAACCAAGCCCAGGCTTCAGCTGCCAGGCCCAGACCAGGCTATAACAACCAAGCCCAGGCTCCAGCTGTGAGGCCCTGACCAGGCTACAACAACCAAGCCCAGGCTTTAGCTGCCAGGCCCAGTCTAGCTCCAGTAAATCTACCAGCGAACACAATGCCTGACAGGAAGAAAGAAAAAGCCAGTCTTGCTGCTTCTGCTCTTGAAGATGAGTATATATCTATTGCCGTTTTCCATGAATTAATGGATCAACAGAAAGCCTCCTTCAAAGAGCTAATAGATCAACAGGAAAAATCCTATAAAACTTTTATGCAACTAATACTTGACTCAACAAATAAACGGGTTGATGAACTTGTTAAAGAAGTACAGGAATTAAAGAGTAGCCTTCAATACTCCCAGAAGGAGATTGATGACCTCAAGGTGGCTAATTCTATTAACATCAGTGCTGTTACTTCTATGTCTACTAAGCATGATGATCACAAAGATGTCCTTGCCAACCTTGCTTTGAAAGCAGATTATATAGAGAATCAGTTAAAAAGAAACAATATTGTGATTGATGGCATCCCTGATATGCCAACAGAATCATGGGATGAATCACAGCTCAAAGCAAAGAAACTACTTGCAGACCACCTGAAGATGGATCCCAAATTGGTGGAAATAGAGCGAGCTCACCGAACAGGGAAGTACACAGTCAATGGGCGGCCAAGACCTGTGATTGTCAAGTTACTGCGTTACAAGGACAAGGAAGAAATCCTCAAACAAGCAAAGAAATTGAAGGGAACTAACTTCTTTATTAATGAGGATTTCTCAGAGAGAGTCCGCCAGAGAAGGAAAGAACTGTTGCCTCAGCTCAGAGAAGCACGGAAGCAAGGGAACTTTGCCTTCCTCAAGTACGACCAGCTCATAGTGCACCCTCCTCGTAAGTTTTCCAATGAACCTCTTGAATGACTGCTGCCCACCATTTATTTTTTTAACCGTTTCTATCAGACTGTTTAAACTTATTTTCTGTTCTTGAAACTATGACTTCTAATGATGAAATGTTGAATGTTTCATATTTATCTGATGAGGAACCTGATTTTATTACTTTTTCCAATCAAAATCTCTCATCATATGATAATGCTGACCCTGATATTAACCTCAGTAATGGTTCCAGTAAGACTGTCTGTAGATATTTCACTACGGAATCCCTCAATACTCTTGTTACTGAAAAGGACACCAGTGTTGAGGATTCCTTGTCATTTTTCCATCTAAATATTAGGAGTTTACCTAAACATTACGAT
>JAQMCX010000054.1:1988558-2006115 GCA_029814765.1 Acanthurus leucopareius | reverse complement strand
ATGTTTATTCATGGGTGAGGTTTTTATATAAGCCCCTTCGGGTTTCATACCTCTCCTTTGCACATCTTAATCCCAATAATTGTTCATACTACTTTAAATGACATGTTTGTGCAAAATAAATAAATAAAAAAAAAAATAAATAAATAAAATGTAGCGCTACATGACAAGCTTTCCCTTGCCACAAATTTTGATTACATTATGTAAACATTGCCATTTAGAGCAACTGTGAGGTAGTGCATGGGTTGTACACACACACAGACACACACAGCCACAAACACACCCACACACTCTTCATGCAGACGCTGCTGCTGCTGCAGAGTGCTGCTGTATTCACAAACTCAAACTGTGGAATACAGACGCGTTCCTCTGAACCTGCTGGGGGGTTAAGTGCCTTGTTAAAGTGCAGTTTGATAGAAGTGCACGGTTCATTAGACAGTTTATTCACTGTGCAGTCCCAAATTACAGAGGGCTGTATATCATATCAACCATTACTCATATGCCGGGGTAACTAAATGTACACATTTCTCAAAAATGGTTCTGTTTTTCTTTTCTGATATCGGTCATGCCATATGGGTTGAAAGACACAAAGTCATACAGTATATCTGTTAGGCTGACTTCAGCTGTATTGTCAACCATAAAACCAGTCCTGCAACATTGCAGTGCAAACAAGTTCTGCACCTCAGCTCCTCCCACAGAACAGCAGAATACTCCAGTATGTTTGTGACTCCATATGCCTTTCACACACTGATTTAAATGTGTGTCACTGCTCTAGAACTTCCTCCTTCCCGGCATGTGAAACACTCTCCTGCTGTGCTGCTGATTGATGTTGATCTGGTAGATAAACCTTCCTGTTTATGTGTGGGATTAGAACGCCAGCTTGTTGTGGTTCTCTGCGTGGATCTCTGTGCTCATGGATTGCCTCGATGGATCCCTTGGACAGTTCAGGAACTTCAAGAAGGACGACTTTGAGGACGACTGGATTAAGGTGGCAGAATGCAGATTTGATCAGGTCTATCAGGTTAAGCTCAAGGTCTTGCAAGTAAAATGTGCCTTGAAAAGCTTTGACACGGCCTTTTATAACAACTTTTACAGGTAGGTATGAAAAACAATAATTACTGTCTTGAACTTACAGCATTTTCTTCATAGCTTATTGGCATGTGTGTATGCTGAGTTGCTGCAATAATAAACTATATGGTGTTCAAAGTTCAAAATACCTATTAAATACTCAAAGACTCTCCAATGACCCTTTTTTATATCATAGGAGGATTATAGAAGAGGAGTCCAACATAGCCAAAGTGAATTTCAAGTACATTGTGACCCTCTTTGGCCTGTGCAGTGAAGTGACTGCAGTGGTGATGGAGTACATGAGTAATGGGTCGTTGAACAAACTGCTGGCGAGTCACACTTTAATGTGGCCAAAGAAGTTTCAGATGATTCATGAGGCCTCCATGGGCATGGATTTTCTCCACAGCATGAAACCTCCTTTACTCCACCTTAACCTCAAGACATCCAACATCCTTCTGGACGATCATCTCCATGTCAAGGTCGGTGAAACTCAGTAGGGAACAAAGCATATTAAGACTGTAGATGTTTGCAGTGATATCTTGACATATCTGAGCTCTGCAGAGCAATGTTTGCTAATTCTCCACTACTTTCAAACTCTTGTTTTTCTACTAAGATTTCAGATTTTGGCTTAATCCACTGGGAGGAGGACATGAGCAGGGAAGTGTTCATGGAGAATCTGACAGCAAGAGGGAACATAAGCTACATTCCCCCGGAGACCTTCACTCAGTGCCCCGATCCTCCAGGAACCACCTTTGATGTTTACAGGTGACTTATCAAGGACAGTTTTGAAATTGCACATTGAGATTCATTCCTTTTTTCTGACTCAGTGCACTATGCACAATTTACATAGTGTGACTCTACCCTTTACTCTATATAATCTTTTTCTGTGGGTCACTGAGATGTACATTTTATATTTTACTCACATCTGACTCTCTTCCTTACTCTTTCATATTCACCTTTAAAAAAACATAGTTTTTTAAAGAACAAAAGTAATCTGATGCTTTTTATTTAAAAGGGCACTGTAACAAGGTTCACTGAATGCGTGGTATGAGGAAGTGAAAAACTCAGGGCTCATGTGCATTTCTCAACTTCGATCATTTACAGCTTTGGAATTGTGATTTGGGAGATTCTGACACAACAGAAACCGCATGCAGGTAGGACTTATTTAATGTGAAATGCATCACGTGTTCATACCAAACAGATTTTTAGGAGTTATTGAAGAAGTCATGCAACACTCTGCATGATCATTTAATCATTATGAGGCTGAGGACATTGGCCAAATTTTAAAATAGAAGTTTCAACATTTATTTATAAATGTTTTCTACAACAAACATTTTTTATCATTTTATTTTTGTGCAGTGAGTAAATTAAACAAACTGATTAGCTGTCCCATTTGTTATATATATAGTTGGATAAAGTTCATGGCACAAAAAATGAGAAAAACACTTTCCTGAATACCCCCTGCAATGTAAAGAAATGGGCTAATAGTATTTCATTTAAATAATCTACCGAAAGGTGCATATGTGAAGAGGTTACAATAAAAGGCAAAGGCATACTGTTCATTATCCTTACAATTAATTGATGTTGCTTATGAAGTCATGGTCATTTTTTTTTTCCAAAAAACATGTGAACTTGACCCCAGCTCTGGTCACCTGCCAGCGCCTCCAAATTTCACTAATTAACATGTCATATCTCATCTGTTTAATCAGTACAAAAGACTACGAATAAAATCCTCAAGTTGTGAAACTATGCCTTTTACACAAGAAGCAGGTAAACACAATGTGTCTTCACTGCATGTGTTGACCTACACTGAACCTTGTGTCTGACATCTATTTTGTGGACCCAGGGTGCAGCATGACCACAGTGCTCTTACAGGTGTCACAAGGTAAAAGACCTTGTGTGGAGATAATACCTGAACGGAAGCCCAGTGAGTGTGATCAGATGATCAGCATCATGAAACAGTGCTGGGACCAGGACCACAGGAAGAGGCCACAGTTCCCAGGTGCAGAAACCAAAAAGGGTGAAATAACAACAACAATAACAAAACAAAAACAAGGAAAGTGTTGTAACTTTTCCAGTCTTTTCAGATTTTCTTATTTTGATTTATATTTTTTGTTCTTATTATACCCCCCCACTGTACTTAAAAAAAAAAATCTGATTTACAGCTAAAGAAACAAAAATAATAATAACCATATTTAATAAGGCCCCTCACACACTAAATAATAATAGACATCATGACATGATGTTGGAACATCAAAACTTTAACCTGCAGCCATGAATTAATGCGACTCTTTTTCCTCTTCAAAATAATGTTCTTTGAAACAAAACAAACCAAAAAGCCCTTTTCTCCTCTTCGGCCTTCATAGAGAACTGATTTTGCTATTTAATGTGAATACACAATAGCATCCTGTTTATTCATAAACAGCAGGTATTTTATGGGTGTTTTAATGTGTGTAAGTTTTTGTCCATAAAAGACTGTGCCTGTTTTTTTATGCATGGCTGTTCATTCTGCAGTGATGCAATTCTGAAAGGGTCCCCATTGATTATGAAGTTGCAAAATATATGAATACATTTGTTTGAGTAGGCATATTCATAACAATCCTTTTCTAAACTGTTTTTTTTTTGCAGCGATTGTGAAGAAAATTGAGACCCTGGGCGAAGCTCTGAGGATCCCAGGATCAATCCACAAAAACAGCGACGAGGGACAAAAATCAAATTATCCTGGTTTGGTTTCCCCGAAACATAAGGTCAGTTGTGCCTGACACTAAGCTCAAATGCTAACACTCTATCAACTCCATGTTTGGCAAAATGAGCAGCTCAGTCAGAGTAATGATAAATTAAGTTAGATGGTGGGAAAAGGTAGTGGTTCACACTACATCCATACTAGTGGGAGGCTGCCATTGCTCAGGAGATAGAGCAGGTTGTTCACTTAGGTCTGCAGTTAAGCCTCAAGCTCCCTCAGTCTGCATGTTGAAGTGTCCTTGGGCAGATACTGAACTCTTAAATGAACTGAACCAACTGAACTCTCATTTGTATTGTGAAAGCGCTCTGAGTGGCCAAAAAGACTAGGACAAGAGCTGCTCCATTTACTATTTAGTGGCTGTGTGAAAATGTGTGAAAATAACTGTTCTATTCAGTCGGCATCTTGAGGGCAACAGAACAGTAACTGGCCTACAATATCATCACTTTTTAATTCGATATTGCTCACTATTTTTTAATCAAACAATAGTCCATTTACACATCAGTGACACAGCAGTAATGGAGCAAAATTATTATTAGTTCGGAGTCGTGCTCTGGCCTCCTGATGAATGTAAGTGCAATAATAACTCTCTTTCAGCCTCATTTCTGGTCTCTAGATAACAAACTGTTAAGAGAAAAAGAAGGCTTTTTAGCTGCTTAATGTTCCACTGTGTTCATCAGATAGTGTCTAACCTTGTTTGATGCTGAGCGGGTAGTGCACAGTTGGTTTTTTAACAGCGTTTTAGCTGTACACTGCTTGCAGAGCAGCGACCATAAACCAAAGCTGTAAAGTTGAGACAAGAACTGAATGCACTGAAACCCCTTTTAAATTTGTCGTACATATTTATTATATAAAAGATGTACCACACCGATTTGAGATAACTGCTTGCATTAGAATGCTATCATGCTCAGACTGCATGTCAGGCTTAAAGTTTATCATGTTCACCATCTTAGTTTAGCATGCTAGCATCTTAATCAGTTAATAATACAGCAGCTGTTAAAAGGCGGGGTGTTATTCTAGAGAGAAATTGTTGATTTTTGCTTAATTTAAAATTCAGCTGAGTCTCCTGATGCTCTGCAAACTCTGTGTGTAAGAAATAATCTGTTTTATGTAAACAGCCAAAGATTTATACGTGGAAAACAAACAGAGTGGCTTAGACTGAGCTGCATGTGTTGATGAACTGGATGAATCACTCCGCCTTTAAATGTTTGGCAACTCATACCTTTCAACACCCATGCTCATAGTATGATAGATATGTGTGCTTGATAACCACTTGCGATGATTGATGTCTCAGATAATAACTTTTGTTAACTTATCAACCATTTCCTTTCTTCCTCGTCTCTTTTAGATTGCTTTGTCTGACCTTCCCTCAGGTAAACACACTGATAAAAGGGCTCTTTACTGTGTCACACTTTCACCTTTAGCACCGAAATTTCCTTGAAAACTTCTTACTCTCCCTCTTTAATACACTAAAACCCCTCAGAACAAAAGATCTTGTAACACACTGTAATCATAATTTTTGCACCTCTTTTTCCCCTTCCATAATGCCCCCTGCTTTCATTTCACAGATGACCAGCATGACCAGAAAAACATTCTCTTCCTGCTCTCCCAAAAGGACTTTGGTAGTTTCAGACAGTCTGTGAGAAGAGAGCATGTATACACACAGTTTTCAGATAAAAAGAGCCTCCTCCACTGCACCGTAGCCAGCAGGGATGCAGAGAGCGTCGAGCATGTCCTCAGCCTGGGTGCTGAAGTGAACTGTATGACCGATAGAGGTTTCACTCCTCTTATTATCGCTGTCCTGCACAGGTCTGTATAAAAATATGATAAGAAGTGCTTTAAGGTTTTATGGGTGACAAAAAGAAAACTAACGTCTGTAGTCCTAAGTTCAAGTTAAGACTTTCTACTGTGTTCTGTTCACTTTATTCAACTACGATTTAGGAAATACTCTTGAAGAGAGGAAACAATCAATCAATCAATCAATCAATCAATCAATCAATCAATCAATCAAATATAAGGCTAAACCCAGACTACTGTTAGCTAATGCTAAGTATGAAGTAAAGTCAGTAATATTGTACCCTTTTCTGCAGCCTTCATGACATCATCTCTTTGTTGCTGAAATATGGAGCAGATGTCACGCAGGGAGATGAGGACGATTGGACGGCTCTACATTTTGCTGCTCAGAACGGTGATGACAGGACTGTACGACTCCTGTTGGACAAAGGAGCTGTGGCGGATGCCCGGGAAAAAGCTGGGTGGATGCCCCTCCACCTGGCCTGCCAGAATGGCCACGAAACAGTGGTGCGCCTGCTGCTTTCACGCCTGTCAGAGGAAGCAGTCGGAGAACGGGAAGAACAAGGGAGGATGCCCCTCCACCTAGCCTCCGCCTATGGGCATCTTAATATTGCCAAGCTCCTCCTTTCTCAGGGAGCAGATCCCAACGCTACGGACTGCTCTCTCCTCACTGCTCTTCACTTATCAGCTGAGGAAGGCCATAACAGAGTTGTCAGACAGTTGCTGAAGAGTGAGGTGAATGTGAACAGTGCAGACAGCAGAGGATACACTCCACTTCACCTGGCTGCACAGAGGGGTCACACAGGCATATGCAGGCAACTGTTGTCAAATGGAGCGAGCCCAGACTCCAGGACTCTCGAAGGTTGGACACCCATGCACCTGGCTGCCCTAAGGGGACATGAAGCCACGGTGGTCCAGCTTGAGAGTCAAGGTGGTTGCGTGAATGCTAGAGGTGAGAACGGATGGACCCCACTCCACCTCGCCTGCCGCCAGAGTGAGCAGGAGGTGGTGGCAAAGCTCCTGGCAGCCAAAGCTGACCCAAATGTGTCAGAGGACAGTAAAGGATGGACGCCATTACATTTTGCCTGTGCAAGTGTCAGCTTGCAAAGTGTCCTCCACTTAATTTCACATCATGCAGATGTCAATGCAGTAAACTCAAGCGAGGCAACACCTTTACACCTGGCTGCCCAGCATGACTGTATGCCTATCGTAGACGCTCTGCTGCTGAACGGAGCGGACAGAACATTACTGGACTCCTCTGGATCCACAGCTCTGAATGTGGCACAGAGGTGTGAAAAATGGGAAATTGTGCAAGTACTTGAGAAGTAGTTGCAATCTGGATGCAAAGATTACAATGCAATGAAAAAGTGAATGACACAGCTGGAATATTATCCTCTTTTTTAGTGGTGCTTTTATTGAGTAGCTGATAGTATTATTCTTTATTATTATTGTTATTATAATAATTGTTAAAATATTTTTTACATGTTTATTTTTATCTTTTTACTGCCTTTTATACTTCTGTTTGTATGTATACTGCTATTTTTTGTCTCAGCGCATGTTCACTGTGCAGTACCAATAAAGCTTCATTTAATCTAATGTTATTTTCATTATATTCTAATTATTAAAAACAAGATTGTAGGTAAAATGCACAAGGACTACTAGCTCTTCTCTGTATATGTCTAGCTACTTAGAGACTGCAAATTTTATTTTTTTATTTTTTTCACAATTTTATTTTACAAATCTACTTACAATGTTCTTACATAATTACATCATCTTGAAAAGAATAGATATTCTATTCTTCTCTCTGGTTTGCAAACAAATGAACTTTTATCTAATTCTGCCAGTCATAACTTGGCTGTGAGTTATATCAGACGCACCCCATACAGTAAAGTTATGCAGTATTTGGATGCCAAATTAGGCATTTATATAAGAATGAATGATACAAAAGTCTGTTAAATCCTTTGGGGACATTATAGTGGAAAGTGGGAGGGAGCCAGCATATGGGGTCAGAATCAGGTGAAGTGCCTTATAATGACATTTGCTTGTGAATGGAATTAATGCTGCTGCAGAGCCACATGGGTGAAAATGAAAATATAAAAGAGCTGCTGTTATAATGACTTATAGTGGCATTCATTTGATTAAACCTGTCAGACTCTATGGGGGTGTTACGTGTCTAATAATGTGGTGAAAATATGGATGACAACAGAACTGGTAGATTGCTGTCACTGGCATCATTTAGATGCATCTATTGAACTCCTTCAGCTGTAAATACATATATGCTTTGTGACAAGCCAAGGTAGTTCTGATTATCAGTCATTCCCTGCAGACCGAGGGAAGCACTACCCAGCTCGCACCACACTCATTTACAACAGTGACACCTTATTAAATTAAAATTAAATGCATGGATTCAGGAGGTGTATTGACCCGCACGTCAAAGGGACCACAAGAGACAGACTGAGGGGTGGGAGCTGGGCCAAATCAAATAACTGTTAATTAATGGAGCAGAGTTAAATTGGAATCAAACTGTGCCAAGATTTTCTTTTACATGCTGAGTGAATGTCTATTGTGTCTCTTTAAATGGCCATTTCATTCCGAACTTTTTTTTTCTCCATAAAAGTTTAACCCCCAGTATATTAGATGATGTCTTTTAGCTTGCTTGGGTTTTGTCAATTTTTTTTAAAGTTCGCATGCCAGCGCTCGAAGATTCATCCATCCTCTTCTAATCCCTGGAGGAACAGCAGATTTGGAAAAGGTGAACTGTGGGTGCTTCAGATTTAAGGTTCACTAAAATAACATTTGCCTATAGTTGCTCACTTGACTGTGAAAGGAGTCCACTGACCGCAAAACACTAATGAGAGTACAAATACAGATTAACACCAACTTTTAACCTTTACTAAAACCTAACCAACCCATGCTAAGTAAGGTGTCTGGACACTTTGAAACTTTCTCATTGCCAGCAGACAAGTCTGCCTTTCTTTCTTTTTTTCTTGATGAGGCACATTTGACTTAACAAATGCACCTGAAAATAAGGAACAGTGGAAGGTGGCATTGAGTTCAGTTACATTGTTCCATTAGTAGCTTTTTAATTTATTTGACTTAGGTCTCTTGTTCAAACTGAGTGCGCACTGAGTGATTTTCAGGACACACTGAGACAAACGGAGCATGTTGTTGTATATTATAGTGTCTTTCATCTAAGCATCGACCTCCAAAGCAAGAAATATAACAGTGGAATTGCAAAAATTAACTCTCTGAATGGCCAAGGTTGATTGCAAAAGTGAGTCAATTCCTATGGAAACTCCATTTTAAATGCCCCACTCAACAACAGAAATATATATGTTCACTGCCTGGTACAGAAATTGCTTTTAATCTTTGTAGCTTTTTAAAGCAACTGCATAAAGGTAGACTTTTATATATAATGTTCTTATCTAAATTATAATAAATCATGCTAATTAAGGCTGTGGTCATTTTGAGTGACAGTAGCTGCTGGCTCTGCTAAGAGTCACAGAGTCAGTTGGGGCAGTGTTTATCCTCCCCAACTTCACCCTTTCATCCGAACTTGGTGACTTCTGCTTCAAAAAAAATTGATGGGTGATAGGCAATGGGCTTCCTCATGATGCTTCAAAATGTTACTTCACAAAGCAAAGGATGACATCATGGCCCACTGTTTCATATATACTCTCCTCTCTTCATCTTCCTTGAATCAGAGGAAGCTCTCTCATGTGCTGTCTAACAAGTGTTTCATCTCGTGTGATATGAAGATCAAAACTGCTGTTTAATGTTGTTCCCAGAAGCTGTAAATAATGTTTATATTCAACTTGTCATATCATTGCAGCCAGTCGAGTCAGTGCTGATTTCAGTGCGAGTCCATCAATATTCGTGACTGCTGCCATATCTTTTCACACAAGATTAAATGCAAATTACAGAGAAAGATGTGAAGTGGATTTGGAGGTTTTTTTTTACTGTGTCAAATGAGTAAAAAAGATTTTTTATTTTGAACCTGAGGTTTTCAAGAAAGTGCATTTACAGTAACAGCATGTCAGCAGTGTTTCTTTTTGTCTCTATCTCATTTGTCTTTCTGTTTTATTCCTCCAGTGATACTTGTGTTAAATTTATTTTCGGCTTACTTTTAGACAGCTATCGGGAAGCTGCACTCACCTTTAAGTTAGCTACCTTTAAGTTAGATAAGCAAAATCTTGATTTATAATGTCATGTGGCTCATATCAAGAACCTGACAGAGTGAAGTATCTGCTGACCCTGCTTTTGATGTAATTTATCCACTACAGATTGAAATACAGCCATCACATTATGAAAAGAGGCTCTGTGGAGAGGAATATGTTTTTCAGATTGACTGATGATTTATAGTTGAATATGTCCTTTTTATACTGCAGCAACTCCCATTTTAAAATTTATGAGGCTTTTAATGTCTTAAACATTGGAAGCAAACCACATTTGTGTGAGTGTTATCTACAGTAAACTGATGACAGTGGAACAGATGGGAGAGACAAACATCTGTGGAATCCAGGGAGCTGTGTCATCGTCTAACCTGTCCAACGGCATTTTTGTCCTTTTAACGTTCAAATGAAACAGGCCTACTATTGTTTTAATGCCAGCTCTGAAAAATGAAACA
This sequence comes from Acanthurus leucopareius, assembly GCA_029814765.1. NCBI lineage: Eukaryota > Metazoa > Chordata > Actinopteri > Acanthuriformes > Acanthuridae > Acanthurus > Acanthurus leucopareius. The sequence continues at coordinate 1,995,889 of JAQMCX010000054.1, read as the reverse complement.
CACTTTCCCAAGAACATCTAATCTGACCTACCTAAATCAATGGCACTACCCCGACCTCTTCACACATACGCTGACACATCGGATGCCTTCTATCGGCCGGTAATTGTGTTTGCAGGCACCTAAACTAATTTTATTTTCTAATGTGGAGACAAGCAGGAAGAAGATAATGTCTGTAGGTTGCAAGTGCCACAAACACTGAGAGCTGAGCAAAGAAGATGGCTGAAAATGTCCTCTATTTAATATAAGGAACCAAAATATGCCTTAATAACTTTCTTTAATAACACTACTTGTGTAAGATAAATATATAATTTATCCACACTAAAGCAAAAAACTTAATGAAATACATTAAAGATTTAAGTTCACCTTGTTCTCTTGCTTATGTTTTGTGCAATGCAATTAAACCAACTTGTAAAGTAAATTAGATGGAAACTTCTTCACCCAACTGCTTCAACTTCAAAGTGATTATGGAATACAGCTCACTGGTGTTTTTCCATCCACACGAATTAAAGATGTGACGCTGCATTTAACGGCTCTAAGGGCTTTGTCATAAAACTCATCTGATGCAATTTGCATACATAAGTTAGATCATTGGGATACGGACCTGCTATGGATGAGCAGTTTAATCCTCGTCTGATGCATCTAAATCCCTTATATGGTGTTCATCCTGTTTGCACAGATGTTGTGTTTGCATAAAGATGTTATTTTCTTGCACCAGCGCCTCTGAGACACTGTGAAAAAGGTCTGTATGACATTTGCAGCTCTCATCGTAATGATAGGATGTAATCTGGCTACTTATCGGTATATTTAGCTTCTCAGAGGAGAGCATTAACACGCTTTTCTGCAGAGCCACTCTTAACTGGCAGGGTTAAACTCACCACTGAGCTGTGCCCTGTGGAGTTAAGCAGCTTCAATCACGGCTGATGCAGCTGTGTCTCTTGATCCAGGTGTACCGCCTCAGCAGGGCCAAGCAGGCATCCAGGCATCTCTGGTCCTCGCCACGGTAATTGATTGAGTGATCTATCATGTCTCCCGAGGACTGATTTTTTTTTTCCGGAGTGTTGATATGGTAAACATTTTTCACTCCCGTCATCTCTTAGCGACCTCTCACTCTGCAGTCTGACAGTGGAAAAACACCACGGGTCGGTCTTTCCAAATCCCCAAGGTTGTCGCTCGCTGTTGAGCAAGTGGCTGCTCTTTTTTTATTTTATCTGAATGAATCTCCATTCAGATGACTTAGCAAAAGCGCTTTAGGAAGCTCTGTAAATTACTTTTCTTCATCACAAAAACACTTTGAATTAAAAAACAAAAAAAACCTTACATAAAGACACAGTCACAGCACACTTAAAAACATCAGCCCTGGGGGATTTTAAAATGGTAATCTATTCCTTTACTGCAGAATGCTTTTTCAAAGCTATTGAACTATTACAATTGAATGGCCTTGTTTCCTCCCGTGTATTGTTATCATCCCTTCAGCTCCTTCTCCGTGGTGCTGTCATCTTCCTGTGAAATGATTAATGGTGGATCTCACTCCTCTCTCTATAGCACAAAGCGGAAACCTCCCAACACTTGGTTACCTTAAAATATTCATATAGTATCTACATAATACCAGAAACAGCAGCATCTCACACTTGGGAGGATTGTATGAACGATCTTTAGTGAGACAAACGGTGTGTCAGACAGATCAAACCTATGTGTGTACTTTCATCTTCTTTAATACAGAAAATGATCTCATATAAGTCCTTTATAATATGTTCTAATCAATAATGAATGTAAGATATGGAAATAATATGTGATTCAAAGAGTAGTAAACACCCTAATTAATTAAGGTGAAAAGCAGTTTTCAACTGGAGCTGTCTCAGATTGAGATCAGCACCTAGTTAATTAGACTGGGCACCTCACCATGTTATCTGTACTGTCACTTTTATTTTTGTCCCATTGCAGTTAATTATAAATCTCTTGTTTGAATATTTTGTCATCTTGTATAGTTTTGCAGTTTACAGTTTAAATAGAGATTTAAAAGAAAGAAGAGATTTCAGCAACTGTGATTTAAGTTCAGTTACATTATAACTTTCCCCACCGAGGACGACAATGACAAAGTGTTTGTTACAATGACTGTAAGCTCTAAGAAAGTGGGTGTTTATTGGTAAATGAGTATGGATTAATTAAGTCAAAGTGTAGGTGAGGCTCCGTCCACAACACTGGAACAGAGCAGACAGACAGGACACGTCTTTTGGTTTCTTAGATTTTGTGGTTGTAAATTGGAATTTCATCTCTTAGTTATTTTTCTCAGACAAAAAGGAAAGACAAGAAATTAAAGGGAGAGTGAAGAGGATTTCCAATCAACCTAAATGAAAAATAATTTGTTTTTGAACACTTTTTTTTTTGGTTTTGTTAAGTTTTGACAGCGAACACCTGATGTTGTCCAGGTGCTGTTGATTATCTGTGACTGTTTTGTGTTCTCTCTTATGGCAGTGAAAGGTGTTGTATACAGAAACGAGATGCCTGTTTTCTGATGATATATACAGTGTTAGTGTGTTTTTTCTTGTAAAGCTAAGCCAAAGCTTTAAGTGCAGCGCCACCACTGTGCAGTCACATATTGTGATGCATGAGCCGTCTGCATTCTGTCTCAAAGGATCTCATCAAATTTAATGGAAAGGTTAAAAAAAAGGTTACATCTAAATAAAAAAGAGCACAAGTTATACAGTTTGAATTCCCTCTATAGCTTATTTGTTTGTTATTTGGCCATAAACAAATTAAATAATAGACACAGCAACACTGACGCACTTGCTGGAGAAGTGGACTTTAATTATCCAAGAGGCTTCATCCCACGCTAAAGAATATGTGTTTAATTCACAAATGATGAAAAGTAATCATCAAGACACTCCAAGTTTTGACATTAATTGTCATAAGCCTCTTACAAATATATCAAGAATATTTTTCTTGACCTGAACTACAGCAGTCAAACCAAATAACTTTGGTTATTAGAGTGTGACTTGCTTTTATTACGCTGTCAAAAGCTTTTGTGATCATACCATGACTAATTTTTTTTACCTTGACTTAAGTGTACAATTTGAATCACAATGGTAGGTAGGGGAATTTTACTTGTTGCACTTAATTTCTTGCACTTAATGCTACCTGCCATTACCTGGTAGCTTGGTAAGCTGTGGAGCTAGAGCTACTGCTTAGCCTTAAGGTTAGTGTACACAGAGCAAAACCTGTCAAGGAAACCACCTTGGTATGTTTATTCAGTCTCATCCAACTGGTGTCTGTCATTGTTGAAACCTGTGTTCAGTCCTTGTGTTGTGTTTGACATTGTTCATGGGGATTTGGCAGGATGCTTGTCACTTTGCAGTCCCTGCAGTGTGTTCATTTGGTACCGCACATGTGCAACTCTCAGCAGAGATGAGAAGGAACAGAGATATCTCACTTGTTAGTTTGTTTAATTATCAGCTATCAAGAAAAAAGACCCAGAGCTGATAAAAATTGCGCTTACCATTCCCATGGAGCTGCCCACTGTACATAGACCTTGATATTAATAAAAAAAAAAAAAACAAGTTACATTAACTAAGGAGCAAACTGTTGACAGTGGACACTGTGGAGGAAATAGCTGACTTTTATTACGCAGTAAAAAGAAATGCAACCCGAGACTCAAAAGGATGTGAAAAAAATTCTGTTTTGCGTATTTTAATGAAAGCGACAGTGTAAAAGAGAAGGTGTTGACAATTTCCACAGCAGATGCAGAGGACGTAAAAGCCTTTACAGTCTATAAAAATCCAGCCTTAATAACAACAATCTCTCAGCCAGTTTTACAATAAGGTCTCTCTTATTGGTTGAGGTTCACTCCTTCAAGGTGAGCTGGGCAGAGGATTCCCATATGTTCACTGAGGGGGGTGTTGAGGATTTATTCGGTATCTATAATGTCTCAACAGGGCATCTGGCCAAAGTGCAGGTCATTCTGAAATCCTTTCACAATAAACATGAAGTGCAGAGTTCAGTTGCAAATATCGTGATGTGAACACTGCCAGTGTGTTAAAGGCCCTGCTTGTTGTTCAGTTCTTGGAGTTGTGTAGTGGGTGTGTTGAGCATACAGACGCTGCTGATGCTGCCAGAACCAGAGAAAGTGCACTATTTACAGAAACTTAGAATATATAATGAACACAAGAAGACCAGAGGATCACAGAGCGACAGCGGCTGTTAGACAGCAGCATTGATGCAGTCGCTGGGGAAAACGGTGCGCCGTTTTTGAAAGGAAGACGGCGTTTTTATGAAATGCATTGCTCGACGTGAAGAGCAGCTGGACCCAGAATAACAATGTTGAGATTACTATCACCTGATAGCTCAATCTCAAATCACAGCTCCACGCCTACAGATGATGGGAAAAGGACGCTGAAAACTCTGCACGGTAATTTCCACTGGGCCCCTGAGCCAATGTTGGGTGTCCTCAGAGGATTTAGTGTTGCCCCTCCCCTCAGAGCTCCTGCATCTTTGTTTGAGAACTCTATTTTAACTTTGAAAAATGTGTTCATTGAGCAAGAAAAAAAAGCATATAACAACTTTTCAAAACTCACTGAATTGAAAATGCCTTCGAGAAAGACTAGACCAAAAAAAAAAAAAGAAGACCTTGTGGATAATCAGTTCACTACAGAGATTCTATACTCATCTGGAAAACACCAGCTGCAGGTTTATCAGCCCCAACCTGAGCCATCCAAGTGCAGCAAGTTCAAAACAATCACATTGGTTGCATCATTTTTGTGAAAGTTATTTTTCTGAATTGTTTCCAGCTTTTAGGTGGTTAAAAAAGAGTGGAACTTTAAAGTGAATGTTTGCCTGTATTGAGTAATAGACATGTGAGAGGGAAGAATAAAATGTGGCCTGAGCTGCAAGCTGTCCTCCTCTTGCTTGTTTAATGTGTAGAGCTGCACATGGAGCTGATCAACCTGTCAGAATGTCACCGTTTTGGTTATTTTGTTTTGCACTAACAAGCGACTCAGGCCTCAGACTGCCTCAGACTGTGTGTGAATCGTGAGGTTTAACAGTTGGGTGAGACTGCACGACTTCAGCAAACTTTTCCGTTCTTATAAATAATAGGCTGCACTTTCGGGTCACAATTCATATGAAACAACTGGACTGAATTTAAGTGTCATCATTATGATAAAGTGTTTATTGTTTCATGGTAGTTTTTCTCTTTTTATGTATAAACCTACATGACAGTGAGCTATTCATTATAAATCTGGTGTTTCATTAAAAAGTCTGAAAAAATGACTTTGTGTCTGCCCATAAAAACCAAATGCTTTCCGTCTTCAGTCTGAGTGTGTAGATTAATGACAAAAAAAAGTATATTGCTAGTGTAGAGCAAGTGCATTAAAGATCACAATATCATAACTTCCAAGCACTTCTCTCCTTGGACAAGCTGCCAGGAGGACTGAACCGACAGAGAATTAAACGCCACTCAGATATGTATCTGTTTCATTTCCTCCTGTTTTCCTTCAGGCTTCAGTAGAGATCCGCCCAACCTCTGCAGATGAACGAGAATTATCAGTGTAAGCCTCTCCTTCCCTTAGAACAACACACCTCAACGTGTGAGGTAACTAATTACAGTGTAGTTTTACCCATAGGCCCCCATTTTACCCTGATTATTGTACAGTTATTGAGCAAGTATGCAGTGGGGATTACTTCAGTGAAGATTGTGTTCAAAAAATACTATTAGAGATGCACGTTGTAATTTGTTTTTGCATTGCTTTAACAAACATAAAGTAAAAGTATAGTAGTATAAAAACCTGCACATTCTGCAGGGTCTATAGTTAAGTAAAAGAGCTAATGCTAGCTAACTCTTAACAATGAAATACACCTACAATAGATTATAATTGTTTGGAAAAGCTGCTGCAGTTATTTAAAATAAAGCAGTTAGCTTTATGTTTTTCATAAAACTAAACCTGCAGTGGTTTGGGAATGATGACTTATTTTGTTATGCGGATTAACAATGAGTTTCCAATTCATTTGGAAAGGTGCTGAGCTGATGCTCCTTGCAGCAAGGTAGAAAACAGATGAGATTTAGACTCCTTCACACCAGCAGTAAAGCAGGGATCTGGAAGAGAAAATGAATCAATACATCCAATACAAATGTTGATTAAAGGTGAAACTGGTGTCTTAGATAATTAGAAAGAGCCTAAAACCTTTAATTATGCACTTTCCTTTGCAATGACCAAATGCATCATTAAACTATCCTTCAATGTTTCTAATATTTAGTATAATCATTCAGATATTGGAGGTTAATGTGTTACTTTGTATCGGGATGTCACCCACAGACATGTACAGATAATAGCTGTGTCATGGTCAATTTCTCACTCTTCATGATGGGGTCTCTTGGGTCAGCAGCTGACAATAGAACAGAGGCTATTAAACTCTTTGCTATTCACTTTTAAAGAACCCACAGTGTGACTAAGATGATGGGTGGACGAACAACTATGAAAAGGATATTTATAACCCCCTTTTTAAAATTTGGTTGCTATATTAAAATTCTGCACAGAATATAAAGGACCTTTTCTGATACAATGCAGCAAATCAGGATGGCAGAGTTTAAAACTCTTGCTCTGATTCATTTTCCTCTGTTTCACTATCCTATTTTGTGATCAGCAAATCAATACAAAGGACCGCCTTTACCTTGATTCACTTTTGGTGAGATAAGGAGGATCTGTGAACTGCTCCTTGACTCGCACTCGAGTGGAACTGAGAGGAGTCAACTTAGAACAATACAAGCAAGATACCGTTAGGTAATTGGTTTAATTGCTTTCTAAGGGTAGACATGGTGAAGTAGCTTACAATGCAAGATTGTACCTTAAGGTCATGTATTGTGAGGAAACAAAATTAGTTTGACTGATTACTGTAGAGATGAGTTAAAAGCCAAGGACATCACAAAGGTTTTATATAAAATAAGTCTGTTCATCTCTAAGATCGTGTTGCAATGATTTGGATTTAATTCAGTTCTATTCTTATGAGGAAATCAATCCTCCTCTTATTTCTTAATAACCAAGAAGAAGGCTAGTTGATTTTTAATATACTGCAGTCTAGACTCAACAACTGTTGAAAGGATTACAAGGAAAATATGAAGATTCTCCAGAATCCTGATGACTCTTCTTACATCCTTACTTTTCATCCAGGGTCACCACAGAGACATTTTTAGTCTAGAGATCAATGTCCAATTAAAAAAAAAGAAAAGAAAAGACTACTGGATAGACTGCCATGAACTTTGGTACATGTTCTGGCTCTGCCATTAGTTTATGTGTGCTGGCTCTTTAAGAGAACCAGGAAGTGGATGTCCAGTCCATGCCGCG
>JAQMCX010000054.1:1958257-1985879 GCA_029814765.1 Acanthurus leucopareius | reverse complement strand
GTGTATACTGATACACGTATACTGTATCTGTTTATTACAGTTTCACACCAGCCATATAAAAAAAGAGTCCAACTCATCATGACGTCTGCGACTTCTTGTGTGGGGGTGTTTAACTAACTGGATAATGAAAAGGTTTCATGAGGCCAGTACAGTACAGATGTTCATGTCCACCACATGATGAATAAAAACAACTAAGGTTATCCCTTGACTTTACCCAAAGTACCATCATTAGGTCCTGCAGGTTTTTTTTTAACCAAAATACACTTTGGGAGTTACAAGTATTTCTACTTGTTTACAGAGAAAAAAAAAACCTTGTTGAAAATAAAAAGGACCCAAAGGTGGTGCTTCTGGAAACATTTGCCCAAAACTAACAACCTAACTGACTGATTAATTCTATTTCCATGGGTCAGGTGCAGCACTCAAATGCATCCCCTGTCTCTAATTGTAGAGGGGAAGTATTGAGAGGAAAGTACTGGGGGGAGCTGTGTGTTAAAGCAGGAAGCAGAAGACATTAAACAGGGCTAAAGTGGAGACAGAGAGGAAAGAAGGAAGGTCTCATCTCGCCAAGATTGTGATTATGACTATCTGCACCAAGAGAGCTCTCCAGTCTCTCACATTCACTCCCAGCACAATTAGCAACACATCCCTCCGCTCTTACACCAATCCCTGGCTTCTGATTTGATAGATTGTGTTAAGATTTAGATTGATACTCTGCCTAGGGAGATAAATGATTACAAATGAGTCAGACCCGTCTTCACAGACCTCTGCTAAAGCTGCAAAGAGCCAGGTGGAACCAGCAGGTTAGACGGATGAGCGAAGGGGAAGGGGCTCAGCTGAAAAGCTCAACTCACTGAACTACTTATCAAGACAAGTTTGCTGAATCAAAGAGGAAACAAGACGTGGAAGCATATCCGATTGATCCAGTGCTGTATTTTCCTTGTCTTACCGTTTTTTCCCCTTTGGGCATACTTTCGGATTAAATTTTGGTTGTTTTAAACTTTTCTATGTTCTTGTGCAAAACTTTAAACCTGCCATCACCACACAATTGATTTGCCGATGTCAGTCAGAAAGACCGTCTGTTTTCTCCATAATGGGATGATAACTGGCAGTGCTTCACCTTTTCTGAAGACGCAGTGTGAATGCAGATGAACAGGTAAATCATAATTACCATTCATCCCGACAAAAACCTTGTGACATTATGTCAATAAGTAGGGAAGTACATCTTAAATCAAGTGAGAAATAGTCAATGCAGACATAAATACAAAAAGAAATCGAATATAATTAAGACAGTAAGCTCCAACATCTCCCATTTATTCATATCTCATCTCTTTCATTAATACTAGAGAACAAAATTCACTGAATACATAAAAGTTATTACTCATAATTGGCTTACATTCTTAAGAAAACAGTGAAACAGGCTCCCTCCCCCTGTTACTGTTCTGTCTTTGTCATTTCTTTGAACTCTGTTATAGCCATCATCGCTCTGGAGATGAAATTAAATGAGGAATTAATTTATATGAGAATTAAGAAATAAATGCCATAATCAAGAGCTGTGACAAGTGGGAGAATATTCATACTGAGAATAGGCATTTCATTCAACAGCCAAATTAAAGCAATAAATTTAATACTTGCTGATATGCTGTTGGGATGCTTAAGCCATTGGACTGCAACTGCAAAAACGCATAATTCAAAGAGGCCATGATATGAGCTATTCAGGGCGATCTGAGTGTCTCATTTGAGCTGTGATGATGAGTGCAGGAGCTGCTTTGCTTTCAAGTGGACCTCTTCAAATGCAGCTGAGTGCTTTACTCGCAGCAACACAGGGTAAATAGTTTACTGAGATTATTAATATTATTAAAGATAATAGATCCTTCAACTTGTGTTCCAGCATTTATTCTTTATAAAAGTGTATGAAAAAAAGGTCACTTGTAATATGTGTATTCAAATTATTAGAGGACAGCATGTCTTAAGAGTAACTGCTAACTTCTGCTACCTGTAGCTGCTGGTAGATAACTATGCTCAAAAACATTTGGGTTCATGGTGCATTGGTGTTTACACTGCTAGCACAGGAGCTTTGGGCTTCTGGGCAAAGGAGGTTTTTTGGGCCCACAGCTAGAGGAACCCAGTGTATAAAGTAGCAAGAAGTGGCAACAGATTGGGCACCAGAACTGGAGCCAGGTGAGCAGCCACCTGGTGACCCTAACATGGAGGTACTAGAACTGAACATAACATCAAAGACTGTCAGAGGTCAGGACAGGAAATACTGAGCTGTCCTACAGCTGTTCTTCACACTCTGAGTCCTGGGATCAAAAACACACTACTGGTTTAGGCAGGTTTACACAGCCGAGGTGCAAAGCAGAGGAGCAGCAGGGGGGGTCGGGCATTAGTTTGTGCCCACCTCCGGCTGCTGGAGTGGGGATAAGGGTGACTCTCTTGAGGTGCAAAGTGTTATATCAAGAAAGGACAGGCCAGGGCTAGCTGGTTAACATGCTAACTTCAGGAGATTTGTGGAAAACGATACATAAATGTCTCAAACATGTTAGCAAACTATACATTTGTTGATAACTTTGACAGTAACCATTTTCCTCTTACCAAACTACACTTGCCAGCTAAATCACTATGCAGAGGGAGGCCTGCATCTTATGCTAGCTCAACACTTCTACTTATCAAGCTAACATTTTAGCTCAACAAAGACGGCTGCTATTTATGTTAACATTTTGTGCTGATAAGAGCATCAGCATTCCCTCCATGAGTAGATGCACGCTTACTCCTGTGCAGTAATATAGTTGGAAGGTGCAGTTACGAAAGGCGAACTTAACATGGAACAGTGGGGGCCCATAAAGATCTTGAGTAGCCCACTAAATCCAAAAATCAATGCTGCATTTGGGGAATTGTATTATGACTACTTGAAAGTCAAATACAGTACAAGAGTTAGGGAGTCACATACCAATATACTCTGGTTTCCTATTTTACAGTTAATGTTGCAAATTAGTTGACAGAGTTAGGGTAATAAAACATGTGAGGGTGGGCCAGTGATGGTATCAGGGTTGCTGTTGCCCCTCCGGCTACCCCATGGCAGCAGCATTAGGTTGCATCAGCAGTGTAGCAGCTGAACTGTCTTTGTAGACATCACACACATGCAAGCCGCAGAAATTTAGTTAGGTAACTGTTATGCACGAGTAGAGGTAGGTTGTGTGTCTTGAGAGTAAAGTACTCATTTCCTTGTATAAGATGATTTTAATTATTAAGGAACCTCATGATTCAGTTACTTAAGAGTCATCTTATTGCCCGAACACGCAATACACGCAACCCCACCGCTGTTTGCACTCTCCTCCTTTAACCTCTGGGACTATTTTTGGACATGCCTGTCACTGTGCCCCACATTGCAAGAGACTGTACAGAGGTGACGAGGGAAAACATCCAATGGAGGTTGAAGGGGCAGACATGAGAAAGTCTCTCCTCAGAGACACTATGTTTTATGCCACAGCATCTCCTGTCATGTAAAACTGACTGCCAAGGTTACCTTACCTAGATATTGAAGTTGTCTCTGATGTACCTTGCAGCTGAAACTTGGTGAGCAAAATTATAAATCATAGATGAGTAGAACTGTTTGATCATGTGTCATTTCAGATGTAGTATTAAGAGATAAGCAAAATGATTGATGGCACTGCAAGGAAATGTGTGGATATGTTGTGGGGAACACCAAAATAGAATGGATCCTCAGTATATCAGTGATGCTTGAGCTAGAGCCCGAGGGAGCTGCAGCAGAAGTGACACAGGGGGAGGCTGGCCAGCATTCAAAGATTTCCCCTGATGTAATCACAAATTTAATCAAAAACACCGAGCTGCCCCGCGGCAACAACAATGAAAGAGGGGGGGATCAAAACCACAGCTGTTAATAGATAGACAAGAAAGAATGGGTGCAAAAAGATTGTATTATCACTTTGAGAAATAACCACTTAACACGCACATGTGTGGCCGTGTGTCTTTGTTCACATGCCGCTGTTAGTCAATGTGATTCATGGTTTAGGACTCCTGCGCTCACTCTGTTTACAGTAACAAGCTCTTAATTATTTAGATGTGATTCTGGTGATGAATCTCTCACTGATACTAAATTCAGATACATGTTAATAATTTCATTTTGATTAAAAGCCCAATCAAGACACAGAAAATGTAAAAATCAAAGCTCCAAAAGCACCAAAAATGAAAATTGAGTGATTTAAGGCTATATTGTACTATAGCTTATGTATGCACTGAATATAGACATGGTAGAACTTGCAAATTGCTAACCAGTATAGCTAGCAGCTAAAGGGATTAGGAAGAAGAAGGTTAAACCAGAGCATCCAGTATGTTGTTGTGGAAAAAAAAATCCCCCTAAGGATTACATTATGGAAATAAAATATTTACCTGTGTCTCTCAGAACAACAGAAATCCACACATAGGAGACAGAGTTCACATGGATCATGCATGAATCTCTGCTTGTAAAAACAAACATGACGTGTAAGAAGAATGCATGTGACAAAAAGTAAAATATAACATGCTTTTTGCACATAAATATTTTAGACAAGTGAGTTCTATACATTCTTGTTTTCCAGTGGGAGGACATGTAATAAAATATGGGGCACAAAATCAGATTTCATTGTGTTAACTCAAATGATTTGCTGTTAAAAAAACCCTGTGTCTTGGCTCTTCTATAACAATTTCACTCTGATAGTATTTGCCAGGGGGCAAATACAAGCGAAATGTCTCCGGAGATGGTGGAAGTCCATTAAGTTGTGTCACAGAGTACATCACATCAGTCAGCCGGTGCCTGAAGGGACTCGGCGAAACTGACAAAAACCCTATCTACCAAGACGGTTGTTGTATGATGAAGGAAATTTAAGATTTAAAAGTTTGAAGATGCAATTAAGAATTTACAACTGCTTGAATCCCCTGTACATTGTTGCTATCTAGAGAAAATGCAAATCTGGGTCCAAGATATTATAATTTTCACCACAAGTGCACTGAAAAATGTGTTTCTTTTATTCAAACACATCACAACAAGAACAGGACAACTCTGTACTTTCTTCACATGTTATACCTTCACTCACCACAAGTGATGAATTACCTTGAAAAGGAGGAACTTTTCACTCTGTTTCTTTTCTTACTGCGGTTAAACTCAGTGACTGCAAACAGCAAAAAGAAATATCATGTTGTTGTTGTTGTGATGCCGCTGGCTCTTGCTCTTTTGTGTTAACTTGCTGTAACACTGTCTTTGCTCTGACTTTGGTCATCAAAAAGACTTTTGTTCTGTCCAAAACCTCTCATGGAATATTGCAAGTCCACGTAATGTCCAACCACTGAGATTGTATCTGAATCCTATGTCTTATGACACCATATAAACAGATTTTTTTAATTAACCTGCACAGTTTATGAAAAACTCCATGCTTAGATCTCAGTAATTAAAATCTCCTTCAAAGAAAAAAAGCTTGGAAAGGACAACAGAGGAAGGATCTCTCTTCCAGGACGGACAAACATTCATAGATGTGTGTACAGAAAAAAACATCAGAGCATAATTACAGTGTGGATAATCAGGAATGACAAAGTTAAAGATAGATTGTGAAAAACATGGATCTGAGAGGATGTTCTGCAACTTCAGGTGTCATCAAACAAGTCTGAGTCATGTTTAGTTCCATTCGTCAATTTGTATTTTTTTTCTCCTTCACAAACAACAGTGTGACCTTTCCTAATAAGTACGTCTCGCCTTCTTAGTACAACAAACACACACAAGCACACGCACACACACACACAAACACACACTTTGATGGCTCCCACACATAGTCTGCTTCCCAAAGACTTGCAGCATAGTAGATTGCTCCCTTTGAAAAAAAGTAACTTTATTACATTTGGAAAAAGTACAATGTTTCAAGACAAAATGAGCCTTTCATCAGGAGCAGCCATCAGTGTGGATTAGGTGTGTGTTTTTGGAATGACTAAGTCCTGTTATTGAGTGTGGGTACAACTGAGCATCTCTATGTATGCAGCCTCACACTGTGAAAACTAACACACATGAAATGAAATATCATCAAGGACTCAATTCAACATGTCACAGTGTGTTCAAAAACACAAAGGAGTCCATGTATTTTAATATATAGTAAAGTAGCATGCGATGCTCTCCCAAAAAAGGGTTAAGCTTTATTCAATGACACACACCTGAGTCACTTTGATAGCACTATACATAATGAAGAGCATATTTTAGCTTTAAATACTGCACTTTTTCTAAATACAGTTATTTTATTTAAGTGAGCATCCTACAGTGTTCTGAGTCTTTGGAAAGGAAAAGCCATCGTACTCAGCACTTTGACAGGAAAGATGTGCATGTGTTTTGAACACAGATCATCATAAATATGCCATCTTTTTTTTTTTTTAAAATCCACTTTTTATGCATTTAAGTGTCTTTGATTTTGATATTCAGCCTGACAGTAAAAGAGTTTTGTGATTGTACTTGATTATACTCATCAAAACATTAACATATCTTAGTATCTCTTTTTGATAATAATGTATTTATTGTTGAAATTGAATAATGCAGGATGTCAGCCAAAAAAAAAAAAAAAAACATACATAGATGTATTGCTGTAGCTATTACCTCAGTTTTGACAAGTTCACCTTATTCTTACTCAGCAAAGGCCCCCGGGAAGCTGCTTCAGGGGTTGCAAACATCCACATTATTACACCTGGAAACTGCAAAGTCCACATCCAGGTCGTTAGTTTGCCACCGAATAACTCCACTGCAGCAGCGCTCAGCATTACCTCCAGTAAACAACATTACTCAAGCTGCAGAGAGGCTGCAGAATAATGACATGCCATTTATGGCTGTATCTGTATACACACATAGCGAACACTGATATTCATGTGGCACTTCATAGTGTCTTATAACCTCATTTATTGGACGTCTTTTATAATTTTTTGTTAAACATACATTTCATGAGAAGTCAAGTAGGAGCAATGTAGCATGCATCACATTTCCATTGCAGGCATATAATCACAGTTAATGTGTTAAGAAAACTATGTACAGCAAATGATATCAATAATAATAATAATAACAAACAACAGTAATAATATAATTATATGATTTTTCAATTTATAAAATTGCAAATGTGTGGGTATTGGCATAGCCACATTATACAGCAAGTAAACTGTGTCTTGTCTTTAACACACATTCCAATCAGTAATTTAATAAGAATAATTTTTTTTTTTTTTTGGATAAAGAGCTCACGTATCAGTTGTAACACTGCAATGAACACTGACTTGATATCTATGAGATTTGCAGAATATTTCCACCATCAAAACATAAAGCACACACACATTAAAAAGCAGATTGCGACTCGTATGTGTGTGGTATACATAGATGGCTCCTCACGTGACAAGCACAATGATTTTAGAGAACAATGTTACAATTTTTTTTTTTTTGTCATTTCCATGAAACAGGTCATTGTTACAGACATTTCTTGTTTTACATTCAGCGATTTTGGAGAACAGGGACTCCCACAAACAATTCACATGTAGAGCCAACATGCCTTTCAATAAGACACTCAGTTCTTCAGTCACTCAGCTCCATAACTTTAAAAAGCAGATTGCAGTTTCCCCCTGTGGTGCGTTTTTCCTTAACAGGATGAGGTATTTGCCAGAAGAGATGCTTTGATTCGTCATTCCTCCCTCAGTCTGATCAGACAAATGATGCTGCAGTTTAGCAGTGCAAGATCTTAATGAATGCCTTTCTGAACTCGACATTGAAAGTGGTGTATATGATGGGATTTACAGCACTATTCACGTAGCCCAGCCAAGTGAAAGCATTGTACACCTCGGCGGGGACCTTGCATTTTGTGCAGTGGGTGTTCAAGATATGAGTAATGAAAAATGGCAGCCAACATATGATGAATACACCTGAGGAGAGACGAAAAAATCTAATTATTAGAACGAAAGCAAGAGAGAAAGAGAGAGAGAGAAAGAGGAAAGAGAGTCAGGAAAGTGGTAAAGAGGTAGTCTCTTATATATGACACCCAAACCATGGGTGACAAACTGTATGTAGGCTGGACGATAAACACAAGTATATGAACTATTTCCCTCCGTTGCATCACTGCCTGTATTGTTTTCCAACTCTGTGTAAGGTCTGACCAAAAAATTTAGATGGAAAAAAAAACAAATGCAGAGGCAGACGAGGACCCCAGATGGCTTGAGCAAAACAAAAACAGTTTTGCAAATTGTACATTACAGGATTAGCATGAGGTTAATTAGAACAGAAACAAATATTTAGTGATGATGAGTTTGAACAGAGTCCCTGCTGACTTGACGTCTTGATCACTGCATGTTGTTTTGCATGTGCAAAATTGATAAACACGTAGTAATTTGACCGAAAATGTTTAATTAAGCACAGTATTAATTTATACTCCTGACGCACCTTTAAAGACTTTAAAAAAAACAACCCTCCAGTGACGAGTTATTCGACTTACCGAGGACAATGGCTAACATCTGAGTGGCTTTCTTCTCCTTCTGCTGGGAGATCTTCCTCTTGCTCATGGTCTTCACAGACGTCTGAGTCTTGCCGTTGGGTAAGGCCTGCGTTTGGAAGGCTTTGGCCACAGCTGGAGCCTGACCCCCCAGGGCCTCCTTTGTGGGATCTCCATTCTTTTCTGCTTTCTGAGCCTCCTCAGGGGGTGTGGGAGGTGAGGAGGTGGGGCTCGCTTCAGCCTTGTTGGGCATCAGAAGCTGGTGGCTGGTGGCCGGAGTGTCTCCAAGGGCACACTGCGGCTGCTGCTTCTGCTTCTGGCTGCTGCAGCTGTTGTTCAGCTCGTCCAGCTCCAAATCTTCCCCTTCATTGACTCCATCTTTGATGAATATCTGACCAAGGTCGGGGGAAGAAAAACAGATTTATTCGCTCATTTTTTATTTTGTTATTGTGTAGTTGGTGACATTTGAAATTAATGGAGAACAAATAATCTCCCTCTCAGTCTTTAATTTAGGGTTTTTGTGCTCACAGAAGCAGAAAGGTGCCTTTTCAAGCTTTGTTGTCTCAGAGCACTGGAGTAAAGCTTCAAATTGACATCTAAAATGTTTTATGAACAAAGTAAACATATTTCCAGCAATTAAACTTTTTAAAAAATATAGAATGTCAAAAAAAGAACAAATAAGAGCACACACCACTTTCTTCTTGTTGACAGGAAAACTCCCATTAGATTTAACAATCATGGTGCACAACCTCACATCCTCTGGATGAGTGCACTTATCCTGAAATGAAAACAGCTGTGTCAGGAGAGGAGAGGGTAGAATGTCAGAGCACAACTGACAAAAGAGCTGTCTAAGCACAGGTCCCACCGCCTAGCAGGTCAAATGAGGCTACATCAAGCTCTGGCACAGAAAGGCTGTTTAGCAAGAATCTGATCTGCCGCTTCGAGCGCATTAACAACTGAGATGACTTAACCAATATTACACAAACAGAACGAGTGAAATTTTATATAAATTCGGTTCTTTTACTCCCTTATTACATTATCTCTCAATATACTGCAGCACACCGACTTCACAGACCATTAAATCATAGAGTAATGTGTTGTTCATATTCCCTGTTAACTGCCATAGCTGCTGTAAATGCTTTGCCTGACCTGGATCTATAATGCACAGACACACACACTCCACACACCATGCATGAACATGAGTAATGCAGTGCACTGGATCAAAAGCATCACTTGGCTTCCTGTGCAGACCCCATTGAATTGCAGCACGTCACTAAAATCAATAACCAGAAAAGCGAAAGGTCGTTTGAGGGCCATCATAACTCAACTTGTGTGACGGCCTTTGACACTGAAACGTGCCCGTAAATGTAACATAGAGCTTAAAATTGTTCTCCTGAATGGAACCAGTCATTTACAATGAGGAGGGAAGAGAAACATTTCAAATACTTTGGTTGTAACCGAGCTTGCCCTTTTAATCTCTTGTCTTGAATGCCATCCACTGCTTTTGTCAAAGAAAATCAATTCTCTTCTTGTCTGAGCTTTTCCATTTATGGTACGTTGTTATGTAATACAATGCCTGTCCATACAGCTATCAAGTATAATTGGATTGAGAGAATTATTGACTGCAGTTTCATTTTTTTTAAAAAAAGTCAAAGGCCAAGTGATTTTTTTATGTTCTGATGCTTTAAAGCAATGGTTGAAGAATATAACGTTATTAAATCTTCAGCAGGTCTTACATACTATGTGATGCACTCATAAATAAAACTGAGGCTGCATATCTACCTGCAAAAAAAAAAAGAGAACTTCACACAAAGCTGGTCTTTGTTGCTTTCATGGCTTTAGTTGATGCAGATGCACACACACCCTCTTTAAAAGCTCACACAAATGTAGATTTAGACATCCTCTAACTCTGCTATAATAAAGGTGTATAAATCAATCTCAGTAAATCCATCTCAGTTTTATATTGAAGCATTAAAAGTGTCATCTGTAAACAGTGACCGTATTGCTGCAGCGGCTCACCTTCATCGAAGTAGCCACATCAGGATCGGCAGCCTGACACACATGCTGCTTTGGTTTTGTGTTTACGCGTTTCCTCCGCTTCCTCAGGACCACATAAATTTGCACATAAACCAGCAGAGTGATGATAAAGGGAACGTAGAAGGACACGATGGAGGAGTACACCACAAAGGCCGGGTTGGCGATCACACACAGAGACTCATCACGAGTGGCTGTGGAGATAAACAAAGGGTGAATACAGGCTTCAGATTTCACTTTAAATTCTATCCAAGATTTTTTTTAAAAAGTCTCTTTTGTTGTGATTTTGTTTTTTTTGCCAACTGTTGTAAAACTTTCTACAATGAAATGAGGAATTTAATTTGAGCTTACAGCTGAGAACCAAGAGTTGCTGTTTGATTTGAATCAAATTCATTCAAAAATGTAACCACTCCAACATTCCTTTCATTCACACACACCCCTCCCTCTTCCCATCCCCTTAGACCACCTTAAAAGCTTATCCAGGATGCCGCTGCAGGGCTTTCCATCTGATGCCAAATGCAGAGATCATATCACCCCAATTTTCAACTCCCCTGCACTGGTTGCTTGTTAAATAAAGATTCGGCTGATTTGATGTTAAGGCCGGCTCAAATTGCCCCAAGCTACA
This sequence comes from Acanthurus leucopareius, assembly GCA_029814765.1. Classification (NCBI taxonomy): domain Eukaryota; kingdom Metazoa; phylum Chordata; class Actinopteri; order Acanthuriformes; family Acanthuridae; genus Acanthurus; species Acanthurus leucopareius. The sequence goes on along the minus strand of JAQMCX010000054.1, from coordinate 1,974,734 downwards.
TCATTGACTTTTTCACCCCCTTGACAGCAGAACACACATGCTGAGGTTAAACTCTCTGCACAGGGCCGACTTGGCCTCAGTGCAAAAAACAGACCAAGCGCAGACCCCGAAGGCAGCCTCAGATTTGGCAACGATTGTTTGCACACAAGCTCAGATAACAACTGAGTCATCACAGATACAGTAGATGTCACAGTAATTATGTAACTCATGTTAACAACTTGCTATCTTCACACTTCAAGGTGTCTGTGCCTTTAGGAGGTAGAGCCGGCTGATCATTAAGGGGCACTCACTTTTATTAAATTATTTCAACTTGCCAGAGGGAACACCATTCAGCCTGTGGTGACAGTGGCATGTATCTTTTGCAGTCTTGGGAAGATTTTTGAAAGGGCCATGCAAAAAAAACCCCAGTGTGATCTGTTTCTGACAAGCTCATCAACTTAATGGAAGTTACATACAAAATTGATGGAATATCCCTTTAATTGCAATTCCCTGTCACCACATTTGAACACATCACTGAACCCTGACTCAGATGGCAAACACTTGCATATGCACAAACCCTGCGACTGTGTGTTTTTGTGTCAGTGTGTGTGTGTGCAGTGCATAGTAAAGCTCTGAGGCTGAAGTCATTAAACACAACACAGTCAATTTACCACACAAATATGTGGTTTTTTATGATCTGAAATTGAAATTATTAAACTTCTCACAATCTTGCAATCACAGTTCTGTCAGTTATTCAATACATTGCTAAAATATTCTAAATGTGATTTGCTATTGCTTAAAAAACAAATCTTATTTGCTGCAGTTCCACCAGTCTCTGATTTCTTGTTTTCTGCAGCAATTGCTCACTTGTAAACAATTGTGGGGCTCACAAATCCAAACATCTGAGTCCTGGCAGTGAACATCACACAAAGGCGGGTTAAAGGGATGAGTGGAGCTTCAAAGTGACAGGATGTGAGCCAGAGTAGCTGGTGTCTGTGAAGATTCTCAGTCTTCCACGTCATGGTTATCCAAGGAGGGTTGAATCTAGAGCAACTTGGTTGAAGACGCTTGAAAACACTTCTGTCATTTCTCTCAGGAGCTTTTTTCACTTCTGACCAAATTTGAAGTCTAAGATTTAAAACCCCCGTGGAGCCGTTATGAAGGTCATTGAAAACAGGAGCTGGCCAGCAAACAAGTCAAAAAGAGTCTTTGATCTGAAAGCACTTCGATGGTAATCCTCAAGCACCTGTTCTGCGGAATACTTGACCTGAAGAGTTAAGGGCCATTTTATACCAAATCAGACGTTGCTGCAATCACTGCAGGTCTGTGTGAAGGTGGAATGTGAGTCTGTTTTGCAAATGCAAATTAAGTCTTTTAACTTCCTTGAGTAAGACATCAGTTTGCATTCCTCCAAAACTTGATTCTGTGTCAGTTTGCTGCTGCAAGGCAACCGCTTTTCTTTTTTCCAGCCCCCTGCAGTCTGCACTGCCGTACCTGCCATACTGTGACTCCTCACATTATGATTAATTGCATTTTTAGCACAGAGCTTGTTTTTGGTCTGAAATGGCACTAAAGTTTTCAGTCTACAGGCAACAGAGGTTACATGTCTGTACAAAGTGAAAGCTTACTGACATGAGCAACTGTAAGCTGACAACATATGTTCACTTTTGTGATACATTGCTGGATAGTATTATACAATAGCTTTCAGTGGCCATTGGCAAAAGCATTCTCTTTCTGTGAAATATTAATGAAAATATGTACAAGCACGCCAATAAATATCATAGCTGGTTATTTAGTCACATGTGTCTTGATTGCACATTATGTAGTGAACCATGGATGCATCCATAAATAATACAGCGCCACCATTGCTCAACCAATTTAGTCACACACCATGAAAAACATGTATTCCACAGACTGCAAAATAGATGTGTGTTATACTCTCTTACCTGTGTTATTCAGGCCAAACAACAGGGGGCATGATATGGCGAATGACAGAACCCACACCACAGAGATCATTACTGTGACGCGTCTCCTGGAGCTGTAGCGAGTATTGTACAGCATTGGCATCGCGACTGCTGTGTAACTGCAAGGGGTGAGGAAAAAAATAGCTGTTTAGTTGAAATATATGAAAGCATGACACCTTTCTACAAGGACACAGGGAAAGGTATGAAGGTATGAAACTGTTTGTCATAAACTTTATGTTGTGAATTTATTCATGTTTTATTTAATGATGTAGCCTACTGCTGAATTTATTGCCCTTCCTATGCTTTTTTTTCATGACTGTAAATTTTAGCTTCGAGTTGGACCACAAACATGAAGCTGACAAGTGATCATATCAGAACATTCTGCATATTATTATTATTTCCGATGGCCTGGTGCTTTGGAAACAGCAAACTGTGGGCTGTAGTTTATGTGAGGGGAAATTAATGTATTAACAATATATTGTTTACTCCCACAAAAGACCTCATCATTTAACCTAAAACAATGGTATAAGGTTTATCTCATTAGTGAGCTTGCTGTATATACCAGGAAATGCAAATATTTTACAGCATTTATTTATTATTTATATAATGCTTTTTTCCTTTTGTAATTTGGTTTTAAAAGATTAAGATATAAAGCCAAGTAGGAAAGGTTCTGACAAGACTATTGATTAAGGTCTTTTTGAAAACACAAAAGAGAAGTCAGGTTAAATCTAAAGTAAATGTAGAAGCCATGTGTGTTGTACACTGGACCAAAATGTCAACAAGCCTTGGGTTTGGAGAAGTTTTTTAAAAGTGACAAAGACAGAACAAAAACAACACACAAAAACAAACATTATTTTCCAGAATACTCGAACTGGTTTCATGGAAAGTAAGATGCACCTTTTTCATTTATCTCCTCCGTTTTCACAATCTTGAGGTAGGATCTAAACTTGGCTGAATCCTCACTGTCTGTGTTATATTTGTGACCTTAGTTAGTAGGGATGCGCTCACACATTTCTCTCATTAAAAACCCTGATGTTGAGCTATGTCGTCTTCACATTTATGCAGATCTTTCATAATTAAAAACTTTGTGAAGTGTTTTGGTTTGTGGTAGCACTGTGGAGCAACGTTTTTACCTCTAGCTACCCTTTTTTTTTTGTTTGTACTGTTATGTTTCTCTGTACATAAAACCTGGAGGGTTGCTTGTTGTAAAACTAACAGAAAACACTGCACATGGCACAGAAAAAAGGGGTGAATCAAAAATGTGCCACTTAGGTTCTGGAAAGGTGGTTGTGTGAATATAACAGCCAACAGTCACCCGCTATTTCTATTAAAATGATGAAGCAACAAAACCAGACACAAAAGAATCCAAAGTTGGCAGCCGCTTGGAAGTGAGTGTAAATCACAGTGTAAAATAACATAGAGACTGACTGAAAGAGGAACTCTACTACACAGTTTGAGACAAAGAAAAGAAGCACTTGTAACACACACAAATCAAAGACAATCAAAATGAAGCACAGACAGTAAACTCATGGTGTTGATTCTCCGGAGACACGCAGCCAACTGAGCAGTGAAACACCAGCTTCCTTTTGTTACCTCTTAGCCAGGCTGATTGCTGTCAGCTGCACCCAACAGCTCCTAATAAGTGAAGTTAAGTAAAGCCTGTAACCAAGCTGATGGGATCCCTTTGACCAAAACAGTATCATACACACACTTAAGAAGGTGCACTCAAGAGAAACCATACGGCTTCCTTTTGTATGTTATTCAACAAATTGACATTTGGCAGCAGAACAGCACAAAGAAATGCAGCAATGTGCCAACAAAGCCAGTCAAGAGCAACAGTGCAAGCTTATAAACAAAAGATATAAATGAGAAAATGTGTTTTAAATCAGCAGTTTAAATGAGAATAGAAATGCTTTAAGCACATCTGCGCTTTAAGGGTTCACACAGTGTTTGGGTGAGTAACACTGCACATAAACATTTTACTTAAAAGAAAAATTGACCTTTAGAACACATCTAGATACACATCAGAATATAATTTAAAGTGGAACAGATGTGCTTTCTATTAAAAGGATGTGCAATTTTGCATGCCATGTCAAATGTTGGTACCTTAAAAGAATAAAATATAATCCAAATTCCTTACACACACATCATTAAAGTGAGATATTGGGGCACAATACACATTACATTCCACACTTTTCATGTTTTTCTGCACACCAAATTGGGGCTGTTGCATAAAGATGACCAGGTATTATAGATCAAATAATAGGAGGTGTTACTCTCATATCCCACTTTTTCAGACTTTGTTTGCTTTTTTCATGTGTCGCTGAGGTTAAAGGCTAACTGCTCTAACAAAGTTGTCTTGTAAAATATTCTAATGCATATGACTCACTGAGAGCATCATGGGAGAGAAATGTCTGGTGAATCCTTTTAAAACAGCCTGTTTTTTGGCAACATAACTGGAGGTCTGTTGAATCACATTTGGCATGTGTATCCTCATATCACCTCCTACACAAAAGCAGTTTTGTTTTAGGCCCATTATTCCTCTGCTTATAAAGAGGATGAGACTAGCCGTATAAATTGGCCATTGCTGTAACATATTTATCCAATTAAAAATAGAGGAACATACTCTTCTCTTTCTGGCCTGTGACAAAATCACACTGTGAGCGTCTCATTGCATTATCTATACAGCAAAAGTAGAGCTCATGGTGGGACCATTTCCCAGTTTGCTTCACATTGGTGAGTAAGAACAAAGTTTTTTTTGTAGAGAAAGAAACAATCCTTTGATGTATAAATAACGGCGCTGCCTAGAGCTGCTGGAGTGATAAAAGGACACTGGAAATTTGTCTGTGACTCTGATCTTAATCAGCATCATAAGGGCAGACACTGAAAGGGAATCAAGCCAGGTAAAGTGTTACTGTCGCTCTCACCCTCTACGTGATTTATATTCATAAGTGCACAGGAAACATGCACAAGTCAGATAAATAACATCTTAATGTAACTTTTGCGTCCTTTCTTCCTGCTTGTGGCATTCATTTCAAATGCACACAAACAATCATCTACCATGGGATTATTTGACTAATAAGCTTTTCTCAGTATATGAGAGACATTTGCATTACAATTCAATCACTTCAACAGGAGTTATAATTGTGTGTGTGTGTGTGTGTGCCCATGGTGAATATTTATGCTGCACAGGGATATAAGATGAATATGCAGTGGAGCAGAAAATCATGTAAAATTAAACTTGACAGAGTTCTATGAAATGAAAATCAAGAAATGGAATGTCCTTAGTATTTTTCAGACGTGTCCACGGGAGCTTCATTTAGAATGAACCGGGCTCTCACACTTCAAAACATATTCTGGTTGTCAACATTACAAGATTTCTTCCCACAGTCTTTTATTAAAAGCTTGAGCTATGCATGCCCTCCAGACGAACAGCTCTCCAACGTATGCCTGCTTTGTGATCTATTGTAATACAGGAACCCTCATAAATCACGGCCATCATGCCAGTTACACAACTACATAAGTGAGTTTATTTTTGGATATGGCAAATATGAATCCAAGAGGAGAGGCTCTGGTGACAGAACAGGTGCCAGCATGAACTGGTGCTTTAAATAGCACTTTAATAATTTGTGTAGCCTATTTACTTCTAGCTGAAATAATCAAGGTTTAATTGTTACAATAATATATAAAAATTGAATAACAACCGCAGATATATGAAAAGATTATGTAGAGGTGAAAGTGACATGTTAAAGTTATGGCCATCTCTTGAATTTCACTTCTCACAGATAGGAAGCAGCATATCAGTAGAAAACTGCTGCTCCCTTTTCTCTAGCTATCTTTGGCTGATAGCTAGTAGCGACTGTTGGCTTGTTATCTCAGTTTTCCATACAGCTAGTAGGCCTTTTTTTGAGTGTATTTTTTATTTTTGTTCACATGTAGACTAATTGTTGCATGTGTGATTACTTTAAGTATTTCTTTGATTCATCCACTTTTATGATTTTTTGTTGCAGTCTGTGGATAAAGACACTGCTCTGTCGGATTGCTTGTGTTATATCCATCAATGGACTATGACTAAAACTTAAGTTAAGTTTGTGCTGACTGTGCAGGTGTCCACAACTTTGCCTCCCACGCACCTGTCTTACAGGTGCTAATTTGATTATGCATGCTTTTCAGTTCCACAATTGCTGCAATTTGTCACGCTGAGAAATTCACATTTATAACCGTGGAACATCTGGTGACCAGTAATTGAAATGGGTTCGCGCTTCTAAATAAATACACATGAAATTAAGATGTAAAGATGAAATATATGTCTGGAAAAGGCATTTACATTTAATAGACATTATAGGATTTGATGGTATTAAAAGGTAGCGGCTGTCTGTTATTCAGGAGGTAAAGATTTCCATTAAAAGTTCATGCAGGAAGCATGACAGACAGGACAAACCAATCTGTGCAGCAGAAAACTCACCGATCAATGCTGATGGCACAGAGATTGAGGATGCTGGCTGTACACATCATTACATCCAGAGTGACAAAGATGTCACAGTGGATCTTGCTGAAGCGCCACTCTCCCACCACCTGAAAGAGAAAAAACATCAACAAATGGCAGCTTACAGCAACAGTCAACAGCACAGAACCGCCGCATTCACCCAGCAAAGGCAGCACCTTGGCAAAAAAGGATGTGTTTGTCTTCTGCAACAAGAAGCAATCTGAACAGTCAAGTTCTCCTTGTACATTTTATCATATTATTTCCACATCAGTAACAGAAAGAGAGAGAGAGAGGGGGGATAAAGAGCAGAGCTGAACTGTGAGGTCAAAATGAAAAAAGCAAAAGGAAAATCCCAGAGAACAGCTGAGCGCTGTGAGTTGTGAATGTAGTCTGATAGAAAACAGACTGAAGAGGTGTGTGTTGTCTGATCAGGAGGGATTAAAGACAGGTGAGAAACAGCTGGCTTACAGATTTTACAGTCCAAAAAAGAAATTTAAAAACAACTAGAAAACGTGGAAATTGACAGATTATTGCATTTGATTGCTAAGTGACTTCATGGCTTCCTTCCTGTCTCGATCCTACCTAAAGTAAACGCTATAGATTATTAAAGCTAAAGATGCGCTCAATGCTGGTGGGATAATCACCTTTAACACACATCCTGGTCTGCAGTCCCAGGTGGCTTTCAATCAAAGACATGATCGAAACCAATCTGTATTCATGCCTCTGTAGCTCCGTGTTACATGGTAAGACCCCCTGATGAAACATCAGCACTGATGCTCTGACAGGTCCAATGCCGCCCACCTCTCCTGACACTAAATCTTACCTGCTTCCTCCCACGGCTCTGAAAAGGGTAAGAGAGATGTGTGTGTCTACGGGCACCTCCTTCCTCTCTGCGGACGATTAATCTTCATCCAAGTCTATATGAATCGAGGAAATTTAGCAGCAGCTTAAAGAGCCCTTTGCCGTTTCTGTTGTCTTCAACACAAATGGTGATTGCAGAATGATCTGACAGGATAATAAGTGCCCTTCTTCTCATCACAGCCTTTCTTCTCCTCTCCCCTCTTTTTGCATTTTTCCAACCTTTCACTTCTGACATTTGTCTTCTTACTTTCTCCACAGTATTCTCTGCACTCATTCTTTCTGTCTCTCTCCTTTTCTCAATTTCTTGGTCTTCTTTATGTGACAGTCTACAGGTTTCTCTTCCCACCAGCTCCACCAACAAAAAAACCCCTACTTATTGTACATCCTTGTCAGTGCTGCAGCCCAAAACAAATTTAGGAGCCTCACAAGAGTTGAAAAGCATTACAAGTCCTTATGGTTGCAACACATGCCTGTTCATTCAATTCATTGGTGTGGCGAAACGCATTTAGTGGATATTGGATTCCCTTTTTACAGGATCATGTCTCAGGCAATAAAATCAAAAGAAACATATGGTAAAAAAAGAAAAAAAAGAAAACTGTTGCAAAATGCAGTCTATCTGAGATGCACATTTTCTTAACTCCAGGGACTGCATCTATTTCATGCCACCTGACCACTTCTCCATCTTAATTTGTTCTTATTCTCTCTGTGCTTATGTGCATTGCAAAACATGAGTCAGAGTACATCAGTATTCTGAAGTAATTTACAGAGGTTTTGTGTTGAGAAAATAAGAAAATAGCCAGGATGCGCAATTTGAGACATCATTTGAATTCAGGGTAAAATGAAACTGTAGCACTTTGCCGTTTCATTTAAAGCTCAACTCTCTCTATAGCAGCCGGAGTAATAATAATAAATGTCATAGCGTACTGAAATAGGATCATTTGCAGTAGAAATGCATGCATGCATAAAAGCAAATTATAAAAAATATAACACAGGCAAAGAAGACAACTCCCACAGCTTTATTAAACACATCGAAAACATTTACTCATACTATCATCATCATCAGTTATGTCTATTACAGTGCTGACTGAACCTCCTGACTGAAAAGGAAGAAGGAGTAATTGTGGCGTGATATTCATCTACAAATCTCAGATTGCTCATATCTGTACACGCTACTTTTGGCAGAATTAATTTCATGTACTTGCCCATTTTTTGATAGAATAAACAAAACTGCATTTTAATTTCACCTTTTTCATTTGCAAAGGAAAATTTACCAACTGATCATGTTTTACTCTTGTAATTGATTCTGTTTATTCTGTTTTGGATAATTATTGGCTTTACATATCGTATCATGCAGATTTGACGCAGGTTAAGTCAAATGGCAATGCTTAATTTTCCATTGTTTGTCTCCATGTGTCAGCCTTGTGATGAACTAGCAAACTATCTAGGGTGTTGATCTCAGCTGTGATCCACTTAAGCCCCCCCCCCCCCGCAACTCTCAACTCTACAAACAGTGGATGGGCTGATGTTTCTGTATGCAGGTTTTGTGGTTTTGAATGCTCTTTGAGTCTCTGTGAAATTCACTAGAAAAAGACCTTAAATTATTTGAACTTATGTGTAACTGCTGTAATGTAATGTACTATATTTTGGATACAACAATTATCGATTGCATTTATGATGATGTTATTTAAACAGCATCATTTTCCAGCCTCAGAAGGCCGATTCAGTCCAGTTTATCTGAATATTTCACTGTGAACGAAGAAATTAAAATAAATAAATAAATAAATAAGTAAGTAAAGTGCATTTTTATTCATCTTCACCTCAACACACCTCAGCAGGACCTCGAGCCATGCATAATATTCCCTCCATATGTTTTCTGAATCTGTCACACTTGGTAGAAAGCGAAGACTGTGGTAATGAATGCTAATTCAGCATTTAATAATAAAGGGCAAGTGGAATGTCCTGCTCACACTCTGTGACTAAGCTCTCACTTTAGTTCATGCTGATACACTATCAACATGAAAAGCTCGGTTAGAGGAAAACTGTCTGTGACAGTGAAGTAAAACAGAAAAACAAAATGTCAGCTCAAAGATAATGGGATGAGAATGCAGGTTGTTATTTGTAATGAAGAAGAGAGAAATAAAGCATCATCATGTTCTGCTTTGATGTCATTATCTAAAGATGTACAAAACTAGACTGTATCTGTGATGGCAGAAACATGTTTTGAAGTATGTGAAATAAAGAACTGGAAAGCTCTTACGAGGTATTTCAGGTCACCTTTACTTTCACAGTACAAACACAAATTTAAAGTGATTATTTCACCTGCTGGCACGTCAAAGTGTTTAAACACCCACCAGTCCACAGCCTCAGTGTCACATTAGCAAAAATAAAGATGCTAAAAATGTAAAGCTTGCTAAGAAACAGGAGGCAGTTACAGTTAAGGTTTACACTAAAAAACTCTTGTTAGGTTTAGGTAACAACACCATCTGGTTAGAATTAGAAAAAGAACATGGTTTTCCCCTTTAAGTAACATCTTATTTACTTAGGATATTGGTAGGATATTGCAGAAATGAATATAATATCCATTAGCATGCTGTCATTAGAGTATAATTACCTGAAAATAAGAATCATTATGTTTTTCTATTTTTTAATGAGGTTTTTGTATCACAGGGAGGGGGGTCTTCTTTCATGGAGTTTGTTGTGGTGCATCAACATGTTTTTATAGCAGCTCAAAATAGACAAACCAAACACTTTCTCTAGACAGGGGTCTTACATGTTTAGGGACCCCAGGTTCTCATATATAATTGATGGGGGAGGCTGGTACAAAATCCTCCACACCTGACCTTTAAAGCATCCAGTGACTGTTGGTTTTACACCTGAATCGAACCTCAATATTGAGTGAGACCCGTGTGTGTGACCTCCCACTTCATTCCAATCTCCACTCCTTGTGGTAGTTTCTTCTTCTTTGTTTCTCTTTTTGCTACATTTTTCTGGCATTCCTGTTATTATCCTTGCTGGGTCTGTACCTTAATACATGTTTTTTTTCTATGCAGACAAGGTGAAAACATCAAATACATGTTGCGTGCTTTGTGGTGTGACCTGAAATAAATATTTATTATTTGGCTGGTATTAAACTCAGAAAGATGATTTAAACTTTAAATCTCTGCAGATAATCTGCTGTCAGAAATATCAACATTCCCACTTCTACTAAGTAGTTTCTTAATCACAAGGATTTATACCAGTCCAACTGCAACTGTCTCATTAAATCCTGTTTCACATTAGCAGGAGGCCAAAATCAGATGAACATCCCACTCGAAACCCATGCTGGGTAATACGTTTTGACTTTGACAGGCAGTCTGTGGTTCTAAGCATATTAATAGAGGAGGACTTTACCAAATTTGTTCTTGTTAATGTAGGTATAAAATGTCTGCAGAGCACAAAGGGGAGGAAGACATTTGGGGAAGTAACTGTTTAAATAGGCCTTTTTTTCATATTTTTATAAGAGAATCATGAACAACCCCCTTCTTCTTTACATGCTCATTATACAACTCTAATTATTTCAAAATCTAAATTAAGAGAAAAAAAACAAAACAAACAAAAACCCTGTGGTCTCTGATCAAGATTTGAATTCCTGTGGCTCATATGAATAATTTGTGACAGAATTTGTAATTTATATGTATCTCAATTCATTAATGAAGTAAATAAACAGACAAAAAAAAAGCAACAATCCCATACTGTGCATCCACTCTCATTGATTCTCAAAAGTATCCAGCTCAAAACTATCTTGGTTTGCTCAAAGTTTAATGATGATTTGAATGCTTAAATTTTCCATTTGCATATTTTTTTCCAACCAGGACATTTTTGTTTCCCCCTCTCAGATTTTACTCATGAAGACAGTTTACTCGTCACAAGGAGTGTGTCATCTGCGGCTCTGGTAGAAGCTCTGTAAACATAACCCTCATGATGTCATGGTGATGTAATTTGGGTTGTCTCTGGTTGAGCTTTGAGGTAAAAATTTAAGCCAATGTTACAGACTGGTATAAGTTTAAAAAAGCATGAGTGTTTTCATCATAGAGAGTTCAAAATTAAATGGTGTTATTGATTTGAATTACAGAAAATGTAGGATTTTGAGCATGACACATAAGAAAGGCTTGAAGTCAACACATCAAAGCTTCTGTTGCTTCGATTTTGATCACTCTTTTTAAATCAGACCCTCATTTCATGGATTTCACTCATAAATCTATGGATTACCCCTGTATTTGATGGTTTTGAAATAGCTCTCGACAATCCTGCCCTTTAGCGCTAGAGAATGGCTTGCAAGAGCTGTGTAACAGTGGTGGGTCTCTCCAAAGATAAGCAGAAAAATAGCCAGCAGATGACCACTAAATAAATGTTTTTCTCTGGATGTCATCACCAGGGCTGGCCCTTCCAATAGGCAGTATAGGCAAATACTAAGGGTGCCGCGGCTTCCAGGGGGTGCCAAAAAATCGGAAAAACGAAATTAAAACTAGTTATTACTATTAACTCTTAAGTTAAAATGGAAAAGCTCACATTGATTCTTTGGTGAAAACCTTATGTCTGAACAAAGAACTTAAAACTCCTACATTAGGAAGAAGACATGACAAATGTTTTTGAGCTGCTGCTCGCTACATGCGTGCACCACTCAGAGCGCCTCCGAAGCGGGGCGCTGAATAAAATCTCGCCTAGGGCGCTACCTTGGGTAGGGCCAGCTCTGGTTATCACCAACGTAAAGTTGTGAGAAACAGAGCAGTCATATTTGTTTCCAAAACAAAAATGTCTTGTATGTAATAAATGTTGTCCATAACAGCCTGGTCTCCTCAGTTTTTTACACAAATAACACAACTTTCATCCAATTTACAGGCCGGATTGTTTGCAGGAAATATGCCAATCTTTTCCTCTCTGTTGACATGTCAGGTGATATTTAAAAGGTGGAAGAAGGTCCACACAGGGTGGAGGTTGGGGATGTGCCTTGGTCATATAAACACACCATTTTTACCCAGAGGCCCATTTTAATCCACGAGTCCTGCATGGAACCAAAAGTCCAAGTCCATGTGGAAGTTAAAAGAGGAAATGTGCTTAACTTGTACCACATGTGACTATGGAATCAATAGTCAGGTGACTTTAGCTGTAGATCTGCTCTTTCTTGAGGTAAATAAGAGGTGTCCGTATTTTACCTGTACATTAAATTGGACTTTGTTTTTTGCAATACATGAAATTTAAGTGTAAAGTTGTGTCACCTCTTGGTTATAAGCACAAGTTAGCCACACAAACCTCTGCAATAAAAACATTTCACACCATCAAAGACTCACTTTTCTGTCATGACACCCAAATTAATTTTTTATGCTACAATTTGGAGCTTTGATACATGGCTGTTCTGAAATCCTTTGATGCAGGCCCCCTCCCCGTGTACCCAGCTGCCCACAGCGACAGAGAAATAAAGTAAATAATTCTGCTGAAATAAACACGGTATGCAGCCTGCGTAGTTTTTGGATGAACAAATTTTTGTCTGATAATTGGTGCCAATGATCACATTAAGGTTTTTGTTTATTGTTGACAGCAACAGCAGTGAAATGGTAATTTATTGCGCTTGCTACTTGTGAAAGTATTACAATAACACTTTTCCTGTGCCCACTGCGCTTATGTACAAATAAACATAGAGGAAGATCAGAGATAGGAAGAGACCATGACATCCTATGGATTTAAACACTGTAATCTGATCAGAGTGATAATCATCATGGCTCACTGAGAGATGCAGGAGGATTAGAGTCCCTGAAGTCTTAGATTGCCTTTCTCTGCATTAGACAGCGTGACCTAAAGCCTGATGGTCAGAAATAACTCCAGGCCCAAAAGATAGACAGAAGAAATGAGCAACAGTGAGAGAAATTTATCTGAAATCGAGCCCGCTTCTTGCTTGCTATTGATTTGGTAGATTAGAGATGAATTTAAGATGAACCTGTTTCTCTGCTCTGTTTTGGCTGCACTAGTTAGCAGGCATTTAATGTGACATAACTGCTTAAAAAATACAGGTCTGCATTAACCCACACTGCAGTGAATGCAAAATGATGTACTCCTGAAGTAGGAAGAATTATTCATAAACATTTGACCTCTGGCTGGATAGACTGGTCTGACATTTTGATGTTGTCACATAGTGTTGCTACATTGAAGGCCTGTAACCACTGAAGAACTGATATTTACGATACCTATGTGAACATTTTAGCCTTTCCCCTTGTTTCACCTTCAACCTTTGACCTGCTGATACCTGCAGGCAGCTTGCTTGGCTTAAATCCTTTGTTCCAGTGTCTTACTGGCACCAGGTTTTCTATAAATACCTATTATATACATAGCGTATGCTTGGCCTTTTTTTAACCTTTAAAGGTCAAACTGAATTCTGTCTTTACATTTGATTTATTCATTTATTTATTTATTTATTAAAAGCCTGCAGCCCGTGGTCTGCACTTTCTTTCATTTTTCAATGTTGTTTCAATGACAAAAAATTAACACAGAGAATAAAATAGGTAAATGTAAAGCAATATGGAGAGAACATGTCTGCTGCAAAGGAAAAATCGGGTTATTTATTTCTCTTGGGGTGTGTCCAAAGTTTTTAAATGTCTATAATTAGCATTTTTTTGCAACGTCATGAACAATTTGGACTCAATTTGGTCACTAGACCAGTGTTTGGGACAAAACCATGTTTGTTAAGCCAAAAACATTATGTTTTCCCAACCTTAACCAAACAGTTTTTGTGCCAAAAGTTAATCAGACCTGGACACAGAGATATAACGTTTCAACCTGCCTGTGATTTGCAGGAATGCAAATGCCAACATTAATCCCTGGTGACTGAGCTAACATATTTATGTGTGTGTGTGTGTGTGTGTGTCTGCCATCCTACCTCTAAGTAGACAGCCCAGGGCATAACCAGTGTGGCCACCAGAAGGTCAGCGACAGCCAGACTGACGATCAGGTAGTTGGTTGTGGTCTGCAGAGCCTTCTCTCTGGACACAGCCATGCACACCAGCACGTTACCGAAGACGATGACAAAGATGAGCAGAGTAAGGAGCATGGCGTAGTAGTTGTAAGGATGCTTCTGCTCTTGATCTGTTTCGTTGAAGCTCCATGTTCTGTTTTCATAGAAACTGTCATTGTAGGCATACTGGGTAAAGACATCCATTAGCTGTGAGTGACGAAGGCCAAGAATGGGCCCTGCAAAACAGGCAGACAAACAGAGAAAACAGCATTTTGAATGTAGTTATATTTATGTAAATGTTTGAAAAAAGGTTTTAGACGAAAAAGCCTTTAAATTTTTCCACAGTAATTGCTTTGGATAACAACCCGTCCTGCACACAGTTATGAGTCCATCCTTTTTTTTTTTTAATTGTTACGGAGATTCCAACAGTGTGAAAATGATGTGGAAGGCATCACATTCTCACCTGATTGAGCTATAACAATAAAGACCCTAACATCTTTAATGAACTTCAGAGCAGGACTTTCAGGAATTGGCAGGGGCTCAAATGCTGAAACTGTTGGCATTCCAGACTTTCGCGAGAACAAAAGGAGCGATCCATAAGACTTAGAGGTATCCTGTGGATTGCCTTTTTTAGTTGCATTGCTACATTTCCTGGCACATAAACACCATTAACTGATAATCAGTGGAACAGCATGGATTTGCATACACTACCCATTTGCTTTACTGCTTTCTGACACTGCAGGTGGCAGGTATACCGCCTGCATCCCTGATGTGCTCGTGGGTGTAAACAGAGTACATAGAGTACACATCAATGTGAGATATATACAAAATGGAGAAATGCTCATCATAAAATTTCTTCATAGCGCTACTTGTGGTCAACAACTCCACAGGAATAATTCAAGATAACTGTCAGGGGGCTGTGGTTGACAGGGTTGCATTTGAAAACAGTATTTAGCGCTTTCACATTTGAGTGTCGGATTGTTTTTTTTTAAAAAACCAACACACAAAGAGACAAAAATCAATGTCAGGAGGAAAGTTCTAGAAGTGTCAGCACTGCTGAGGCAAACAAACAGTGGAGCTGTCTTCCCCTGACGGACTGATCACTGGGATATTAGGAAACTCTAATTATGGTATTGTGCAAGAGAAGCACATCATCAGAGCAAAACTTAATGTGTCTCTTGTTTTAGCACTGATAAGCTTAACCACACGTTCATTATTCTCAATCATTTGAGCTGAATAAAACAAAATTAAAGCGAATATTTTTAATTTCTCATTCTGTGACTGGCATCATGAGACAGGAGGGATATTAAAAGAATGTCTGTGTGCTATGCAGTGTGCATAAACAAGCCACGGTGCATTATTATGCATCCTCCTTGTTAGTAAATCCTTTAATAACCTTATGACAGCCGGGATGTGATTACAGCAGGGATGTCGGGAATAGCTAAAGTCTGTTTACCTGTCTTATATCTCTGCATCTCTTTTGCATCGTTGCTCTGATTACACAATGACACAACTCTTCAGCGTTTATCCGTATCAGATCTGACACTACATTTCCTGCTCTCTAATTTACCATTGTCATGCCATGAGAACCACCTTTGCAAAATTTGATAAAAGCTGTACATCTAATATTTGGAAAAATGTATAGTGCAGTTCCCTCAAAGCTGTCTAGATTATTATTCTCCATGTTTCCAGGTTCAATTTCACTCCCTCTTTCTAACTCACTCGTTGTAATTGGCTCTGCAGCCTCTGAAGCTGCTGCTGCTAACTAAAATCTACTTTAAATCCCCCTCTATGTCTCATTTTATCTTTGTACTTTATTTTATTGTGTAAAACCCCACAATTATTTTCTTACCCTTGTAATTGATTCTGTAGAGCTTTTTGTCTTTGCAGTTGTTATGAGTATTACCTGCCACTGCTACTTCCTGCCTCAAAGCAAGTGCATTACTGCATCAAATCCGTTAAGTAGTGAGAAAATAGTGAGGAGTTTAAAGTCATTTTGTATGCATTCTGTGTCCAGTGTTAATGCTTGGCACAAAATTTTAGCACAGAAAATGACGTGTTCAACTCAGGTTTATTAGATGTTTCCATGATGTGAGACCTGACACTTTGAAACTCAAACACAAAAAACTACCGTATTTTTTGGACTATAAGGCGCACTTAAAATCCTTTAATTTTCTCAAAAATCGACAGTGCGCCTTATAATCC
>JAQMCX010000054.1:1821224-1958157 GCA_029814765.1 Acanthurus leucopareius | reverse complement strand
CAGTTTTAAAATAGGCCATTCATTGAAGGTGCGCCTTATAATCCGATGCGCCTTATAGTGCGGAAAATACGGTATTTACATTAGTAAAGGATGTGTATTTTTCCACTCAGGTTAATTTGTATGCACATGCTGGTGATAATTAGCAAAAAATGACCGTAATGACAAAGTACAAGCGGTGCACTGAGAGGAAATATTTAATTGAAGATCAGTCTGAAACCAATTTTAAACGATGATCTTCAAAAAAAAAAGAGGCTTTTTTGAAAATTTTACATTCATATCGCATAATCATACAGGGAGAAATCCACCGGAGCAGAGGAACAGCCTGTCATTCTCTGCACGCTAAACCCCAGATAACGCCACACACCTGCCAGATTTATTGTATACTGAGATTTTTTCCCCCTTCTGCAAACACTCTAAAGCCACTAACATTAGCTGATGTTATTGTTGTGTTTGCTTCCATGTAAAATTCATCTGGATGCAACATTTCTATTAAATGTCATTCTGGGATTCATTTGGAAACAAGTGGCTGAGAGTGAGTAACAGACTGAGGGACATATTGTAGATAAAGCAACAAGCTAAATTACAACACCCCAAATCCTCACAATGGATGAAATACCACAAATAAGACCTGCGTGTGGAGTTTTGCCTCCGTGGGAAGCAGCCCTCACACTTGGGATAGCTTGTTTCTTATGTGCTCTTGTGGGGACATCTGCACTCAAGCACAGAGCCAAATCACAGCGTAGACTTTTTTACTCATTCACACATACATACACTCAGATGCATACGCCCATACAGTACCCACACAAGCACGCACAGTCCCCAGGCTTGTTGTGGGAGGCACAAACACATCTAACTGCTGACTGCCATAAGGCCCCGTTGCAGCCTGGTTCTGTCTGATATGGCCTCTATTAACTTGAGTTGATGAGTGGATGTTTGCAGAATGCTAAATAAATCTCTGCAACTTAGCCGATGGTGCTCAGTTCACGCCACTTCACACGCCGGCTTGCCCCTCATGTCATGCCAGTGAAACGGTCCACAATACGCCAAGGATTTCTGTCAGTCGAGGAATCCACTATATTGCGTTTAATCTGGTGTAAGGGTAGGGGGGTAATTGGCATTCATTTGTAGCCTCGTGTTGGACAGGACTTGCGGAGACTAGACTTGCAGAATCATCTCTGGAAAGGACACAAAGCCACCAGCAGTGAGCGAATGCTGGGCTGAGGTGAGGTGAGCCAGGGAAAGGCACAGGCTTGGCAACGAGGAGGGGGCTGCTGTGACAGAAAAGACTCCAGACTCACCTGAACACATACAGCACACACATTTTTCAATACTAATGTATGAAAAACTTATAAGATATAATAATATGTCATGAAGCATTCCAATAAAGACTGACATTGCCACTCACATATAACGATTTGCTACTTTTCCCTTAAATTATTCTAATTTGCTTTTGATCATTTTGATGTTTGTGCTATTGGTCATAAAAAAAGAGGCACTGTGAAGGTGTGACTTTGGGCTCTGGGTAACTGTGATGGCATTTTTTATGGAGTTTTACAAAACAAAGAAAAAAAGTATATAACTGGCAGAGAGGCTGTTTAATTTTAAGTACTTTTTTTATATATATACTTACATGCATTATTCAATGGAGCAGTGTTAAGATCTGGTGGCATCCAGCTGTGAGGTTGCAGACTGCAAACAACTGAATACACTAACCAGGGTTGTAGGAGAATCTATCGTGGCCATGACTTAAATGTAAAAGCATTAATGTCTCTTTCCATTGCCAGTGTTTGGTTTGGCTGTTCTGGGCTGCTGTGCTACTGTAGAAACATAGTAGTGCAACATGGCAGACTGTGAGATAGAGGACCCCCTCCTCTAAAAGGTTCAGTTCAAGGTAAAGAAAGCACATTCTTTTTTTGAAATGATTGAAAACATATGTAATACATCTGAACACCTCTTATACAACAGCTATTGAGAAAGATCTTGAAAGTGAATCATTTTTTATGCACCGGCAGGCATTGCTTTTAAATAAACCTCATCCTATAATTAATTTATGATTTAACCACAAGTTAGTGCCAAATAAGCGTGTGTGACATCCTGTGCTTGACACTGCTCGTTCCCTCGCTGCAACTTTGCTCTTTAACCTGACATGCTGTGTTGAATTAGACAGGGAGGCGAAGGGGCGCAGAGTTTGGGCATGAGAGCAAGTTTAAAAGATGGCGATGACAGAGGATGCACCTCAAAGAGGAGTTTATGAGATGAGGATGCATCGGCTCACTTATTGCTTTTAATGTAACACTATACACTAACACTATACTACAACTAAATAATCTATAACAAAATAATAGTAGAAGCTGCTCGGCCTGGATGAAAACATAAAACAGAGATCGTGAGATTGGCAAAGACAATACAACTATACTATAGGCCTACTATAGCACTGGGGTAGTAACTCGAAGAAATTTAAATAATAGAATATAAATTTATTAGTGAGAGAAGGACTGCAAACCACAGAAAGTGAGTGCAAAGCTGCTTGACAACATGAAATTATAACATACAATATGCTGTAAGAGAGAAAAAGAAAAAGGAGACAAAGATGGAAAAAGGGGATGATTAGACTAAAATGTGAAAAGGTGATGGCAAAATGGATTTATATATAAAAAAATCTATATCAATTAGAAGGTAAACCAATTCAGGCCCCAGTGTTTGACTGGAAATTTCTCAACTTTTTCAGCCTTTACCTGGAACTGATTTAACTAGCACCCACAGCAAGAGTGATTATGCTTTTCATAGGACATTATGGAGGAAAGACATAGCCGGCATCAACAGACGGAAGAAGCTGTTTTCTGCAGGGAGGATTGATGTTTATTTTATAACTTTGTGTTATTATATTTATTGTGCAATATGTGAGTGAAACCATTTCAGTGGAGTGGGGTTTTACAGCGGTCATAGCAACTTTCCAATCGAGTTCCATTGTTGCAGTTTATGAAATGCTGCAACCTGGCAGGTAAAGAGAAGACAGAGGAAGTGTTGAGAGGGAGAAAGTTGTCCTGAATGAAATATAAGTGAAGGAGGAGAAGCAGTGAAGTAAATAATTGATGCTGGATATTTTAAAATCCCATCGGTCCCAGTTTCATTGCTATATGATGCCCCGGCACTGAATCTTTTGTCTGTGAAGAGAATCAGATGCAAAATGTGGCTTTGTCTAAATAGGGAGACGGAGAAGAATAAAAGCTGAGAGACGAAGAAGCAGTCTGGTAATTGTGAAGCTCAAGGTCACTGGTTGCTGAATCTGCCAAGCAGAGCAGCATGTGGACGGTATGATGGGGCACTGTGGAGTTGTCTTTGCACTCACAAACAAGCTTGTTAGCCTTATGGCAGCCCGTGACTGGGTACAAAAACGAATGCTATGAATTTGTTCCAGTGCTTTCATGTATCCTGGAACTGATTACAGACTGATTTAAAATTGAAAAAACTTTGTGCCCCTGTTAGTTTGGAATGATTATGCACCGCCTAAGGGCAAAATGGAAATGTAGCTGTTTAGAATTTGATTGAATCAGATATCAATTCATATTTTTTTCCTTTGTATTTGACTGATGTTGGATTCTAATTTTGTTTATATTCCCAAACAGAGTTGCATATTTTTGCATAACTCATTTCCTATCTTATATTTCCCGTGTGTTTTCAGTTCAGTGTTTGTTTGTCTATTTATTTTGAAAAAAACTAATTGCTCAAATTTTTATAAAAAGTGGTGAAAGGGTGGAGATTAGACCAGGAAGAACCTATTACATCAGATGCAAGTCTGAACCAGAAGGTGGAGAGACAAATGATATTTTGTCTTATGTAAAAGTTGCAAATGGTTGAAAAACTACTTTGGTCGTTAGATAAGTTTTCAAAGGAGTAGTTTTACATTTTAGATAATTAGCTTGTTTGCCTTTTTTCCAAATGTGAGAAGATCAATACTACAGACTGGCTGTACAACATTAGGCTTCAGACAACAGCTGGTTAGCCTAGCTTATTATAAAAAATAAATACATATGTTAACGGCTAGCTTAATCAAAGGTGACCACATCTTCCTTCCAGTCCTTCTTGTTAGTCCATTTAGAAGCCCAAATACAAAGAGCTTACACTTAATGTTGATTAATATGTAATATGACCGTGGCCTACTTGCAGTCCAAAGGAAAAAGTGTAAGCTAGTAAATAATAAAGAGACTTTGTGTAAAAGGAGAAGCCACAAGAAAATATCAGTATGAGGGAACTTCTACAATTCTGTTTGTCTTTTTCTCCAAGGTTCATTGCATCAATGTGGCTGCAAAACCATGGTTTCTGCATTCAACTTTCATAAATGTCAAGGAAAAGCTGTTTGAGTATTCAAAGTGAACAGTGGCATCCCTTTTTAAATCTCAATGAACCATGTCTATCACTGAGGTCCCTTGAAGGATGATGCACAAGGGAAAATGATTCAGTTAAAGTATCATCCCAAGTGTATCTATAATGGTGTTTTAATCTAATTATTAAGAGAGTTGGATGCAAACTTTAGAAATGTTGCCTAAAGGGAAACATTAAAAAAGGGTCAAAAACACCTCGAACAAGCTTAACAACTTTACAGAAATTGGAAAATTTGTAAAAAAATTTTGCAGTCTCATCAACTTTTCCTTAAACGCAAAATACATACAATTAAAAAAATACATTTATGAAAATGTGGCTTATGCCATATTTTTTTTCTGCTTCAATAAGTTCTGTAGTTTTGTGTAAAATTACATGCAGACTGCAGTTTTTGTAATGTTTGTTTTTACGATGTTTAATTTGAACATTTGCCTCAAGTAGTGTTCTGAATAATAATCTCTATCCCCATGTTAATGCCCACACTGACTCTACCTTTGCTTAAACAAGCCTGTTTTTCATAGCTGCAGCGGCTGAGAAAAACATGTTGCAGCTGTCTATAATTCACTTCAACATACAATTCTGACAACAGCAATTAGGGCATGAAGCTTAAAACTACAGAGCATTTTAAGTCCTCTGAATTTCCCTGCTCCCTGCTGTGGCTAAGGTTACTGACTTTCGGATGCAGTCACATTTTCAGCACATTACATCAGTAAATCCTATTTCATTTGGTAAGCCATTATTTCTGCTGGTATATAATATAGTAGAATTCAAAAGGCTTAACTATTTTTTCTGTAAGGCATGAGAACTTACTTCCATTGTAGCTAACAACTCAAAAAACACAAAAAGTTGACTCAGCTACTACGCTTGGCATCACTTGATGAAGAGTGCAAAGTTTTGATCAAGACTTAGTTTTCAGGAAAAGTTTGGTCCTTTAAAAATGGGAATAAACAGGCAATTGGCAAACGGAACGTAAAAAGAAGACATGAAAGAAGATGGCAAGAAGAAAAGAAAAGATGGGCGAATGGATGAGAAGCTAATGGGGTCGAAAGACTGGCAGACAGACAGACAAACAGAAAACCTCGGGTAATGAAGGCGGCAGGAGTTGAAGTGCCCACAGTAGCAGGAGGATAAGGATTTTTTTTTTAAGAAGCCAGCTCTTGACTATAATTGGGAGCCAGTAAGTGTCATGAAGTAAGTCTATGATGTGATCATTAGCCTGAGTGTGGAGGATTCCTCTTAAGTAAGAAAGGGGAACAAGAAAGGACAATGAGCAGAGATAATGCAAGAGGAGAAGATTGTTTTTTTAGTTGAGTTTAAAGGTACCAAAGTGCAAAATTTGAAGTGTATGCATGGAGAGACGGAGGAAGAAGGGAAGTAATGGTCAGCTTTGACAAAGAGGGGGAAATCCCCCAAGAAAAACCTGGTCCTGGACGCAAAGGGACTCTTTGTTCACCAAGCTTTGAGGAGTAAAGGCGGAGTGCAACAATTCATCTATGTCAGAAAGAGCTGTGGGGAGGATCTGATGCTCCTCATGCTGAATTGTACGGCAACATGAGAAATGGGGCAATTTGTGGTTGTAAGTATATCTTGCCTCTGTTTGGTGAAAGCAATGCCTGGATAATGTTTGAAAGGTTTAATGCCTGAGAACAGATGAAAGGGGTGTGCTTTCTTACTGTGCCAACTTAATTTGTCGGATGATTAGCATTGGCTTTAATGCTACGAAAGAAACTGAAAGCACTGCCAATCACATTAAATTTCTTAGAACTGCTTAGTGCAGTAAGTACCATTTGTCTTCAGTAAGGTACATGCAACATGGCACTAAGGAGTGGACACGTGAAAGTGAATATTTACTGGCTGAAAATGAACAAATTAAAGTTGGTTTTAAGTTCTGACAGCACAGCAGTGGACCTGTAGCTGCTCCTGTATAATGTCATACCAACCAAAAAACTGGCAACCTCTGGGAAAGCCAACACCCAAGTGCCAAAAACTGCAATTCTTCAAATGGCCACTTGAGGCAAAAAAAACCCCTAATTAATTACTAATGAAATTTCTCAACTGTATGCAAAACTAAGCACTTGTACGATATGGCACAAAAAAAAAATTCTCAGTTTTCATAACTTACATATCTGTTTATGAGAACTGTACAAGATGCAGAATTTTTAAGTCAAGCTCACACCTTTAAATAACACTAGAGCTTAAAGGTATGCATAAATGTGCACAATAATTGTACTAACTAATCCCACACTCTCTTCTCCTCTTCCACTCCTCTTTGATCCTGTAAAGACTCCATGAAAGCGAGGCAGAGTCCAGCACTGCCGCAGTGGTGACTGTCAGAGCCACTTTGAGCTCCACAATGGCTCTTACTTACTAATCCCAGTGCTGTTCTGTTGCTACTAAAGGGTTCATATCAGTTTGTTGTCTTGAGGTGGTTTGATAATATTTGCAACCGATTATTTACATTTTTGACTGCCTTTGTTTTGTTTGGACTTAAAAAGTGTGACATCTGCAGCTTAACAAAAAACCTTAGGTAAGTCATGTCTCATTTTCTATATTTTGTGTAACATGTGAGTATAGAGAATATGCAGTTGTGTAAATGCAGCTTTTTGCTCTCTATTTGGCTGAGTAAAGTAACTTGATTACTTTTTTACTGACTAACATGTACTAAGCAATTGATTATAATTATTATCATGGAACTCTGCCAACACTAAATATGTGATACCAAAATGCAACAGCAAACAAAATCTGTTGCTCTTGTTTTTCTTATTATATTGACTTATTGCCATCTATCTGAAAGGCCTCTGCCCTTTTCTGCTCTGCAGACATAGGCAGTCAGATCTGGCCACCTGACCACAATGCCCTTCTCTAATTAGTTAAAAGTGGATCCACCGCCTCTGTTAAATATTTTATTTGGTAGTGAAGGTCACAGTAGAGCTCCGTATGGGATTTTATTTGAGAAAATGTTTTAATTTATGCCTGCAATTATCAAAGCCAGGCACTGTGACCAAAACAGGCCTCATTCTGTGTTACCCGAGGAAAAATAATGAAGAGAAAGGCCTGGGAGCAAAGACCTCTGTGGATGTGTCAGCAAACAACAATTGCACAATGGATGAAGAAATGAACCGTGTCTAAAACACAGTCCCTCGTAGACTGTTCACCCTGCACATTTCACCTACATCATCGGGAGAGAAACAGAAGCATGCACAGGCCGAGTCAAAGGCCATGCATTGATTTTCATGACAGCATAATGGCTGCACACGCTGGTTTAGACTTACCTGCTTACATTACAACATTTCTCTTTTCCAGGCCTCACTTCCCTTCATGTCCCTACATGGCTCAGACTGTTTTCATTTGCAGCAGGAAGATTGTACTGTGCAAACACTCCCCGTGTCTGCATTTTTTAGGATTTAATCATCACCCTTAAAAAAAAACCAAGAAGCTGTGATCTGTATTTACATAAGGAGTCTGGACCAGGCAAGAGGTCTCCTTGCCCAGGGTGGGTTGGTGTTCCTGTCTCCTCTGACTCTCGACACGCATCCTCAGGCAACCTATGTACTTCTTGTATTTGTCTGTGGAGCCTGTCAACTTTAAAACTGTCATGCCTCTCTCTCTGTCTCTTTCCTGTCCTTCTTCTCATCTCTCTTTACCCTCTCTCAGTTTGTCATGCTGTACCTTCCACTGTCATCATAAAGCATCAATTTTGTCTTTCCTCATCTTGTCTGCTTCCTCTTTCCTCCTTTTTTGTGCCATTCCTATGACACAGCACCATAACTTTGTGCTGAGTTGATTACATCTTCTCACAAATCAGTATTCCTCGTCAGTTTAATGTTGCTCTGAAGTTGCTGCGTCCACTGGGAGAAGTTAGAGTGGGAGCACATCAAGATCCATTTGCTCGTGTCAGAAAATTCATTCTCACTGTAAACCTTTGTGTGTGTGTGTGTGTGTGTGTGTGTGTGTGTGTGTGTTAATGAATCTGTAGTGCCCCTTTTTGATTGGAGCATAATAGCATTCAACAGCCACGGCTCCGCTGCTGCCATTATGAATGCTGTGAGGCAGGAGTGGATGGGCGAAGGAAGCAGAAAGTGGATTCAAAGAGATGGGAGGAGAAGAGAAGGGGGGAGATAAGAAGATGGGGTGGGCAGGGGGCCAGGGGAGGAATGAAGAGCAGACACATATGGAGGCTGGGGGGAGGTCGTGAATAATATGAAATGACACCACAAAGGGAAGATCTGAAGTACCCTGCTGTCTTGGAGCTACAGGGGATACAGTTGGGAGAAAAAAAAGTGCTTTGGATTTAAATGTGCATTTTTATTTAGGAGTTTATTTCATTGCAATCAAGTAGCATCATACTCCGCAGGGTTCTCATACCATGAGAACCGAGGCTCTGAGCACCATTTGTGTTTGTGGACAAATTTGTGTTTGTATTTTTTTTTTTGTTTTTGCAGCAGGTCTTAAAGATTGGATCTAGGCAAGCAGTGCCTTTGAAATATTTAGTGATGTAGTCTTTAAAGGGAGATGTACAGTACAGTACAGAGTGCTGCAGCCTCACAGGTCTGCAAGGCACAATGAGATAGTGTTCGTGGCACTGCCTCCTCTGTCCCTCTGTGATTGTTCCATTTGATTGACATGTGTGTTTGTGGCCGTGTTTATGTGTGTTTGTTTGTGCGTGCGCTGGCCTGCATCTGCTGGAATGACTGGTGACAGAAGTCCTCGCTTCTTAATGTGTTATTGACTGTCACTCAGTGTGAACTTCACAACCATCACAATCAATTAATGTGTTTCTGTGTGGGTTGATTTCAAGGACAACATAAATATGTGCAGAGTAAGCCACTCACAGTTTGTTATGGTGACTGATCAACTCACCAAGGAAGCAAGTGAAACCTCAAAGCGGAACAAAATAAAAGCTAACGTAAAAAACAAAACAAAACAGCGTACATTTATATTATTGAGACAGCAGCTAACCTGAGCAGCAGAAAGAAGCAGTTTGCACATCCAGTATTTTATACATTTTTTATTACATGTTATTAAATGTGACAGACTTGGAGGAATTCTGACTAAGTAACACTGAGATATTTAAGGACATTTTTTCATCAGTATATACTGTAGGTATCTATCCTCCATCGTCTCTGCTAATTAGCGCTCTTTCCTTCTCCCTGCATGCCAAAACACCAAGTACAGCATTCCAAAAGTTCTCCAACTAATGAGTTGAGATGCTGTAGAGGTGCTGGATAAGTTTAAAGTTGAATTCAATTAGATTGAATATTTTCATGTTAGTGGTACATCTCTCTTTCTTTATCCCCCAAAGTATTTTGAAAAATACTTTGCAAGTAGGATTATTGTAAGAACTTTGAATAAGTTGCAGTAAAGAGCTAAACTGTAACACTTTTTAGGGTGGACTGCTCTCTTTAAAACAGGACCTTCTGGCTGAGAAAAAGCACAGTTTAAATGGTCAGCTATTAAAACACATATTATGTAATGTAATGTATGCTGGTAGAGGTCCCTCAATCAAAACAGTGAAAGCAAAAGATGTATTGTGATGCTCTTTTTCCTCATACACAAGCCTGAAGTTGCTTATGTTTTCTTCGGTTTAGTTTCTGTCATTACTTTTTATAAAACAAGAAGAAAAATAGTGTATTATGCTGAAACCAGACGAGACGATATCAGATATTGGGCACCAGGAACAAAAACTGGCATCAGATGTGACATTTGCTTCTTGTCAGGTGCAGTTTGTCATACTGGAAGAAAACCTTCACAGTACTTGTACATCTCACAGAAAACACAGCCCTGACTAGTGTGTCTGGATTGTTTTGCTTTATCTCTCTCTTATTTGGAAAGCTTCTCCTGGGTTTTCATGACAGTGAACCACAGGAGGACAGAGTGCTTTTCAGTGCACAACTGCAAAGATGGAAAAGTGTAGAAGCCCCCTTAAACTAGCTCGCTAAGAGAAGTTTACCAGTCCAAGAGAAACATGGTAAAATGTTTTGCATGCTTCTTATGAGCTTAAATTTAATGCTTCTACAACCAAAGGAGGTTTCTTCACAATCCCGAAGTTGTCAGTAATTCATGGCAAAATTCTTTCAATGCAGCTGCTGCTACGACACAGAATGACTGCGGGGGGAGGCTAGCATGATGTCCGCTGGTGAATGGCTTCACTTTAGAAGCTGCTGGATGCTTTGCTCATGGGCAGTTTGGCACATAGACATTTGTTGCCTGGTGACAGGGGATGATAAGCACCACCTTACCCCCTCCTCCTCCCCACTGATTCCTCTCAAGCATCAGTGATTTTGAACCCATGCACAGCTCCTCAGCTGCTCAGTGTCGCTCACCAACCCCCACTGTTAGTTCTGCAGAGCTGTTAGCAATCGGACAAGTCTATCAAGAACACGGTCGAGCAGCTTCGTGCTTCCTCACCAAGCTCAACATGCGTTATTCCCACACATTCCTGTTTGTGTATCTACAAACCTCAGGCATGAATGTTATTAATACTAATCTTTATATCGTTCCTGGCATTTGTTTAATTTTAAGCTTAGCATGAGTATGTAATTGCACAAACTAGATAAATATCCTTGGGAGCAGTTCTTTTTTTCATGTTGATGTTATTTAAACAACATTTTTAGGGGAAACAGAAATATTTCAAGTATGTTGTTGAAATTAGATGTCAACAGTCAAAGCAAGAGGGGTTGAAAGCTTTGCAGGATTTTAAAAGAGCAGCCACCCCAGTTCATCTGGAGGTTTTTCTTTCACTGTATGAATACAAAGAGGAGTGAAATGGTAATTTACTGTGAAATCAGGGATGCTAAAATATGAAGGCACAGGCACACCGAAAGAGAAACGCCATTAAAGGGATGTGGCCATCACTTTGCTCCCAATGACCAAGAAGTGGCTGGTACACCTTCATCTCTTGCCACAGAGTTTGTATTCAGTGAATTACGTATCTGCTCCTTCATATTTGCTGTGATTTTTTTTTTTAGCTTATCCTCTGGCTTTCCTGGTGAGGAGAGAAAAGTACACAGTATAATTCATTATGTGACTGGGGAGACTAATAAATTCAGTCTGCCTGTTATGACAAGATTGAAACAAGAAAAGCTCCTGCATAACTCAGTTTTTTCCCCAGGAAATTAATTTACTGCCGCACAAATACGTGCCATGCAGTGTGCATGTGTGTGTGCATATGTGTGTGTGTACTAGCATGTGCATGCGTGTCTCCATCACCCTCAATTAAGAAAGCCTTTTAAGTATAATCTGCCTTGTTTAAAGAAAACTGAAACTCAAGCCAGATATACAGCTACAATAATTGGAAAATCCAGTTGTCTTAAGACCTTTTTTTATACTGTATGTTCCTGCTTTCTCTCACTGTATAGATCAGTCACAGTTTCTGAGCACAGAAAGACTTATCTGCACCATAAGGAGGGCTTTTGGCAATAAATTCTCCCTTTTAGAATAAAAGTCAAACCCATGACACCTGCAGCGTCTGCAGTGATTTTGCCCTGAGTCAAGGTTGAACGGATATTCACATTTTAATCACCTGCCTACATTTTGTGATAATCAGTATGTGCGAATACTTTCATTTTAATAACCTCAAAATCAAGAGAAGCAAATGAGAAACTGCTGCCTAAAATGTCTAATTAGTCCCCATTTAAAATCCCTGATCAAAAACCAAACAGTTTGCCCTGTAATAACAGGATATGCTTGGTATTAACATTTTCCGAAGATCCAATTTCCTTGACCATTTTTTTCTCATTAACAGTTATACTGAAGTAAGTAGTTTCCAATGCAGGCTTGACTTTCATGTCTTTCTTCCAGTGAAAGAAATTTATATTTGCGAGTGTCCAGGTTAATTGGTCTGAAACAGCTGCTGAGAAGCAATTTGTCGACGATTATTGATAAAAGCCTCACCTACGTCAAGGTCTATTCTCGTATCCAATCACACCTTTTCAATGCTGGTTTCCACACTTGCACAACGCGTAACCCGATCCAATTCAACCCAGATCAAATTCACTTGGTTAAGTGATTTTTATGGTGCAGTGTAGGTCAGATTCACAAGGGGAAGTAAATTTGATCTACACTGCTGAGAGGTGCAGCAGAAACATGTTGTTAGAGAAAATGCAGTGTTTTGGGTGGAGAGACCGTAATGATGCTGTCCGTCTTATTTTTCACTGTTTCTCTCCGTCTTTAATATTGAATTAGTCTTGTTTTTCTCATATTTATATGCTCTGCTTTCTCTTAAATTAGTTAGTGTAAAGATTCTATCAGTTTTTAGCCAGGCGAGTCCTGAAGGTGACAGTGTTGATCTGCAGGGTTTTCTGCTGGTCAGTCCACCATGCTTGGCCTCTTTGGATTGATTGCTATGAACTGTTGTATGTAAAATGACCATGTGGCAATCCCTATGTGGTTAGTTGTACTTTGTAGGTAGTGCTAATGGAATAATGTTGTCAAACAGTTAAGTATGTTAGTGTTTTCATTGTGAGCATGTTAGCATGCTGATGTTAGCTTTCAGCTCAAAGCGACTCTCTGCCTCAGTACAGCCTCACAGAGCCGATGGTATGGCTGTAGGCTGTGAGTCATGTCGTATTTTGATATGTGTGATGGGTTGTATCAGTACAGCAAGATGCAGTGGACCCTTGGGGTTGTGTAGAGATGGTTACCCCAGATTAGCGAAACCCACACATGCACACTTCATTTAGCAAATGCTTGTTGAAGTCAAGTGATGTAAACAGAGAGTAACAAAATCCACACAGAGGTTGTGGTGGAAAAAAGTGTCAAAAACAGGACTTTTGAGGGTTCATGTTCAAAGATTATTGCATAGTTTTTACATTTAGACTTGCTTTAAATTATATATTCAGGGACTTTTTTAAATTTATTTTCAGTTTTCAGTCACAGTTTGGTTAAGATTAGGAAAAGATCATAGTTTGGCTCAAAATAAAAAGTCATTGATGTTTCACACAAGACACACAAAGCAACATCCACACGCCCTCACAGCAAGTGTCCCCATTGTGCAAGCCACTCTAAACCAAAGGAGAAAGCATACAAATCCAACAAGTGTTTTGCATATCTAGCTTCGCCATGTAAGCACAACCGGCCTTTGGTTCATTACCTTCTTCTCACTGATGTAACTTCCTGCGCCTCTCTGACAGTTCCTTCTGTTTTGCTGTCACTCACAGAGTTGAGGCAGATAAATCTGCTCTTCCCACTGGTAGCCAACTGCTACAGAGAAAAGGGATACACCAGTAACTCCAGCTATGCTGTGTGGATTTGCTATTGATCTAATGTGTTCATTAGTTGCTGCTCCAAATTATTAGTTAAGTCACAGAGGGTAATCACATTCATCTCTGCCAGATAAGCTTGAAGGCTTAATCAAAGTGCAGAGGCCAAGCTGTGGATTATGTAAATATGCTAATTCCCTCAAGAAAAAATCTGAGAGAACAGAATTGTGAATAAAACCTCCAGTGTCCTCTGCACCCTGTGTTAATTGATCCCGGAGGATTTGTGGAGGTTTTCACTTGAGGATCTTTGCAAACTTGGGATTTATTGTTGAAATAAGGGTATCCCATCCTACATAACACAGCAGCAGAGAGGATCAGCTGTTATTCATTTCAATTCATCTATAACTTTATTCTCTATAGATTAAGAGATTTGAAAAGTTTAAATAATTGGGTTTTGATCCACGGCATGAAGGATATAAGTCTCTGGTTGTGGTATGTGAGTTTCTAATGATTGCCTTTTAATAAGGGGAGCAAGTGAGCATATTTGGGTGAAGAGGGTGTGCATTTATAACCGTGGGGTTGAAATAACATTTATCTGACGTGGTGGAGGGCTCACTAACTACCAGTGCCAAGTGCCGCCTTGGCTGCTGCACAGAAAAATTGCCAAGCCTGTCAGAGGTCTGGCTATATTTTAATGCCTTCCCTTTCCCCCTCATCAACTTTTGGCTACACAGCATAATTAGAAATCTTTGAAAAATCCACAGGGCAAATTTCCTTGTCCACCACTTTTTTTATACAGGTTTGGTGATGTTGTATGGTCACTGCCTCTCCTCCCTGGACACAATGTTGCAGCTAATAAAGCAATACACAGTAAATTTTCATCCAATTGACCAGCCAGTTGTTGATTGATTAGATGAAAAACCCTGCCTCTCAGGCACAGTCACCTTTGAATTCAGCCAGCCTGCGATGTAATGTTCTGCTTTGTGTCACTTTGTGTGGAGAGCCTCAGGTGTGGCTAAACACACAGCAGTGATTTAGCACTTCTCTGGCAGCCAGGTGTTCATTTCACTAACAATAGAGCAGCGACGTCATTGTGCTATGGGCCAGCTCCATTCTCTCATCGCAAATTAGAAAGCAGGGCCCAGTCACTGCCTCGCTTCCCAGTCTGACTTGTAAATGGTCTTTTTATTTAAGGCATCCTCTTTGTCTTGCTAATCAAAGATGCCTGTTGTTTGAAATGCGGGTGAATGAAATGGAGGATGGGATGATGGATAGGAGAGGTGGATAGGAGAGAGGAAAGGTTAAGGTATACGGTGAATGGGTTCCTGTTTAATTCATGTTCAGATTCAGTTTTGATTAAGAATTTTTAAACAGCTGTGGTTTTAGGTGTGTTATCATTTATTTTCTGATTCTGCCCCCCAGTGACAAACCTTATCCTGTGGTAACTTAGAAAACAAAGACAATGCAAAGGCTTAAGTTCAATCCTTTATTTGAGAAAACACATTACAGATAAAAAGAAACACCCATATTGGCTGAAATGTCTAAGATACTGAGAAAACAAACATGTACCTGCATTCTCTACTGTATCTAGGAAAGCAGAGGTATGGAAGTATTTGATCCATGTGTATGAAATGCTGATAATGACACTTGCTGGCAGAAACAGTCCTCCATATGGTTTGTTGTTGGTTCTACATTTACAGGTTGCATCTGTTGCTGCACCTGAGCTCGTACATGATTTAAATAAGCTTTAAAACAAACCAAAGGAGCTTTGTGGCCATGTGAAATAAAAACACCAGATTAGAGAAGACATGTTTCAAGAATATTACACTACAAATATCACACTTCGTGGCAGGAGGGCTTAAGTGAGATATGCACAATGAATATCTACTGCTAGAAACAGGAGGTGGGAGCACTGAAATACCACTTTAGTAAAAAATAGACCTTTGATGGATTATGTGACAGTAAATGAATATTTTTGAGAAGATAGGCTTCTCATTCAGTAGTCAGCAGCAGCTCTCTATGGGTCAAACTCGTCTGCCTCTTTTCTCTCATTTATGCCAAAGACATCACAGGGGAATAATAACAACTCTGTAATAGCAAGGTTGATATAATTATACAAGCGCTCTGTAATAATTCATGTTGGCTGTGTACATTATCCACAACCAGATTATGCTAATCTCAAGTGGAAAGGTTCTCCAGAGGAGCCTCAAACTTGTGCAGGTGCAATTTACCACCTGACAAAGATGCTATAAACACCTGAGTGATGTGTTGTGCCAGCAGGTCTTCTTTCAGTAATATGCCTTGACTTTGAGGAATTAATGAGTCAGAGGAGAAAGGTGAATGTCTAATCAAATCAAATCTAATCAAAATAACCTTTTAGAATCATAGAATAGCATTGGCAGTGGTATCATTAACTGGCAATGCATCTTGCTTAAAGCAAATATTTTTTCGCTCTGAGAGAATATATTTTTGAAAATATGCTTTTTTTATTTCTTGACATAAAAATGTTAATTTGGGAGGCAAATCAAAACCCTTTTTTTCCAATCTTCAAGTTAAATTTAAGCTAACTGACTGCTGGCTCTAGCCTCACACGTATCAGACAGATAGTCTGTGAGATTAGTTTCTGCTCTCATTGTATATGAGGCCAATTTCCATGGAATGTCAGACTTACCTTAAAATGTGATGGCACACATTGTATTTTACTTTTTAGGGTAAAAAACAGCCCATTTACCTCTATCTTTGGTCAGAGACTCTCAGTTCCAGTTTAATTTATGGCTGCTATAAGTGAGATTGTTTGTAATCCAAAAATATCTGTCATCCCTCTTTTGGCTGGGAGTCTGTGACCAAGCTGGAACTTTACACTCCAGAGATTAATTGATAAGGTGTGCAAATATTTGCATGGTAAAGTTAACCGCCCTGCACTATAAATACACAGCATAAAATGTGTGGAGATTTATAATTATGTGTGGACTGCCAACGGTTATTTCAGAAAAGCCGCCTTGGAAGAAATGATTCAATTTCTCTGCCTACATTTAAAATATATGCATTTGGTTTCAGTCCCTTAAAGAAATGGAAATCGACAGGCAGGAGAATTGCTCGCCCTCTTAGCTTCAGCTTGGTCGGGTACAATGCTTTGAAAATCCCTTTACCACACAGAGGACGGACCTCTTGAGGAAAAGGAGAAGAGAGGAGAGGAAGTGAGAGGAAAGGAAAGGAGAGGAGAGATTATCCAAGTAAGAAAGGTGAAAACTAATATGTAATAATTACTCACTTTGTTATTCATGTTCCCATTTATCGTTACTCTTTAACACCAAAACTGACAGTTTTAGCAAAGTGATTGATGATCAACAGCAAACAATAAATCATTAATTTATATAAGTGAAAATCACAATTCACAAATCGAAGAGAGAGAGAGGGAGATATGCGCTTCCGCTGTAAAATGCAATTGAAAAGTAAGAAAGTAGATGCATGTTGAGCAGCTCGGGGCAAAAAGACAAGTTTCAGCTTTGATTTAAAGGTCCAAACAGAGTCAGACTCTTTGATACCATCGGGGAGATTATTCCAGATGAAAGGGGCACAATACGAAAGGCTTTGTAGCCAGCTGACTTCTCTGGGGACGAACAGGAGCTTTGTGTGAGCGTAGAGCACAGGACTGGATGTGAGGTATACTGAGATCACACAGATAAGAGCCCAGACCATTTACAATTTTATGAGTCATCAGAAGCACCTTTAAGTCTGATCTGACATGAATACGGTCAAATGTCCGAGTTTTGGTAAGAAGACTCGCTGCAGTATTCTGAACCTTTTGAAGAGCTTTTATAGTTTTTTGAGAGTCAAGGATTTTTGACAGAAATTACCTATTTTAAGCCATATTACCTTATTTTAAAAAAGCCCGGGTGGTTTCTCCAGTGTACTGACCCAAGGATAAGGTAGGATCAAACATAATAGCAAGTGATAATAATCATAATAATATCTTTAGCTAATAAACAAGAAGGAATCATGCAGCTGGTGAGGGTCACTGTCACTTGATCAAATTCTTGTCTATGATGAGGGACAATGGCTGGCATCTCAATTAACTGGTGATTAGGAGCAGAAAATATGACATCCAATATTTCATACAAAAAGCTTCTATTAGTTATTTGACCATTATGATGCTAAGCACATAGAGCTAAGTATTAGCAGCACGGCATGGGGGAATGTATACCACAACTGTGTATAATTTGGCCAGGAGGTAATGTGTATTAAAAGAGAACACAAAGAGGACCTAAAGCAGAACCCTGATGTTCTCCATACTTCATATCAGAAAATATTGATATAATATTGTAGAAAATACACTGTGTTCATTCATTACTGTGTTCAGTAAGATCTTAACCGTGGACAGAAGAGAGACACTGTATCGATTCTTAATGCTGAGATTCAGTTGAAGAAGCTTGAATTTAAATAAATTGTAAGGAAATTTTGTTTTACCACCTTAGTAAGTGCAGTTTCTGTGGCGAGCGAAGTCCTCAAAGCAAGGTTCAAAATAATTATTGCTAGTTGCGTGAAAATTTGCTGAGACACAACTCTAGTACTTTTGAAAAGAATTGAAGAGAGAGTGAATGAAACTTTTCCAGGATCCTGAATCAAGGTGTGGTGTCTTACAAAGAGAATTATGCAAAAAGTTAAGAAATCTCCAAGGGTCACTGTTATAGATCAAACAGATGGAAAAAGATCTTTAAAAAGTTAGATGGAATTGGGTCCAGAGGATCGATGATACTGATTTAAAAGCCGAAACCGGTTAAGAATTTTTCTCAAGAGTAATAGTCTCAAAATGTATGAGAACTGCTTTTAGGAACTCCAAATGAATGTTGTATGACAGATTCTTCAGAGGCAGCTGGAGATAAGAGAGTAATTTAGTATTAAATCTTATTTATTTCACTACAGAAAAGATCTAAAAAGTCTGCCCTTTTTTTTTTTAGTTCTAATGCAGCTCTAGTGAAAGTACGAAATAGACTAGACAAATAGATTACTCATTTGCTTGCTTAGACCTGTAGTTATTTTCGAGATATCAGCTGTTCCCATCACCTGGTCACATCTGTCCAATAGCACAACAACACACCTACGCTGTTAGCCTATCATCATGCTGCTGTCGTCCTCATCAGTCATCACCAGCAGCAGTATCTGGACTCCATGGGGATTTTATCCTGCTGGTGCTCAAAGCAGATGCCCCTCAATTACAAAATGTCCCTGTTTGTCTTATGAAAAGACTTTCTGTCATTACTAAATCATCATCAAATATCATCTATTATGATAAACAAATATCTTGACTTAATTATATAGTGTCTTCTTTGAAGTGCAACGTAGGAGTGAATCTGTTTATTGTTGCTGATCAGATAGGAAAAATAGGTTGTTTTCCAGCAGATAAAGCATGCTTGTAGTGCATAACACTAGCAGCATGTGTTTTTATCTGTAAACCAGGGTAGAAAACTTTCTTGGCTGTCTATTTTTGGTACAAAGGGGCCCAACTGAACCAAGAATGGAGCGAGGGCTGAGTTTAAATTACTTGTACAATTTTTCATCAGACACTGTCGTGAAGAGCCTTTTATTGCAGGCAAATGCTCATGAAGTGCAGCAAAATTTCTTGGCCGTTATGTTGAGTGGTAAAAAATTGTATGCCAGCACTACAAGGACAGGCTGGTGTTGTTTCTAGTTAGAAAGTGATCCAATGCTGCATATGAGACAAAGGAAGCACTCAGGGCAGACTTACTTAGTCTGCTGGAGAGAAATGAGTCAAGGGTGTAGTGGGTTCATATACAAACTAAATGAACCCATTAGGTATCAATAAGTGACAAAAAGCACTACTCAGAGTGTTGAAGGTTTTATTTAAGCAAATACTAAAATCAATCATTCTATCATTTAATTGGAATGACTGATAAGATCAGAGCTAAAATCTCCAAGTTCTTTAGAAAACTGCCAGCGTCCAACTGACACAAAAAGACACAAAGCTCAAATCTTTGGTTTTTGTTTTCCAGATAGACACCTTAATACACACTAAGACAGTCTCAATCTAAAAGATACAAACCTTATACACTCACACATACATTCATAAAAAATGTCATAAATCAGCATTGTTTGTGCCTCGACTCCACATTTCCCTTACCCCCCTGCCTTACCCCTTAATGGCTTGTTCCTGTGGCTTAAGCAGGTGCTTTAGCTGCCTCACTCTTTTGCCTCTACCCCTTGTTATAGAGGCAACCAGGAAGAGTACTGTCATCATTTAAATTAGCTCTTGAGTTAGTAGAAAATACTACACCTTGAACTCTGACTACTACTAATTAAGGTTTCTTTTTACGTGAAAGGATTGGACAGTCCCTCTGTTCCCCTTCAGTCACCCTTTGTAACTACCAAAGCAAAGAAATTATCAGTTGTTAAATTAAATAAATAAAAAAAATCAACATCAATATGTATACGTGTAAATTAATCCTAATGAACCACTGAAAGCTATGGAACCCCTGGTTTCCATTATAGGGAGTAAGGGCCAGGTGGTCTGTAGTGTACCACGAGGTGGAATCCATTTCCCTGGTCAAAGCAATTTGTAGTTGATGGAGCAGGTTTCAATAGTAGAGCCTCAAAAGAATTAAATTTTATATTCTGCTTAGAGGTTGAAAATAAACTGAAAGATTAAGGAAAAAACCCCACCGTGTTTAATCGGTGCAAGATGGACATTGTTATTGACAGGTGGAAAAGCCTCCCTAAATAGTAAAAAAACATCAGGTTATGGCCATACTAATCATATCCACATTATTCTCATGGATTAAATCATTAATTAGTAAGGCTTTGGTAAACAGTGATATAATATTTCAATCAGTTCATTGTGTTTCTGCAGTGCCTGGCAACTTAGACTGACAGCATGCTGCATCATTAATGCTCCAGCCACAGCACAGCATTTCTGATCCCACCCTCCATACTGATAGGATCAATAAACCAATAACATAAATATCTGATTCATCACAAAATATTGCTACTATTTGCAGCTTGCACATCAGAAATCCCCCTTTTCATCAAGTAATTATGCAACAGTATGTTGTTCTTTTTTTTACATGCTTGACAGAGAGAGACAGAGAGCTTGACGTTCGCAAGTTGTCTTTGATTTCATGTCAACATTTTGATGACAAATGTGCTTTACACTAGGGGGAGACAGAGACCCTTCATAGATGGACAACCATCATGCACTGCAGATTGCATGATTAATGATTTAAGTCATATTTGATGATGTCAGAATGTAAAATTGCTGCATATATTTAAGTCATTCTTAAGCAAAAAGTGAGAAAGCGATGGCTCTACCTTAAATACATCAACTACAGGCTCACATGGCTTAAAAGGAGCTTTGTCGCATGTGCAGACAGCTTTGTCAGGTGAATACTGAGCTACTAAATCCCTTTCTATCATTCATGACACTTTCTATGATTAGCTATTTCCACTTACAAGAAAAGAAAATTATCTTTGAATTAAAGGCGTTTATAGCCTGCATTCTTGGTGTGATGTGACTTGAGGAGCGCTGAGGCGTTTGCGGCCTGGTGGTTGAATTGAAACATATATTTGGAGAATGTGGGCCATATTACTGGGTTGTATCCTCAGGGAAGCACGTTGTTACAATAGAGAGGGAAAGAAGGAGAGACACAGGGAGGCAGGGAGGGAGAGAGAGGAAGAGAGGAAGAAAGAAGAGGGGGAGGGTCACAGAACTACACTTTACAATAGATCTCAGAGCTATAATGCCAAATTGTTAGAGAGTTTATGGGATGTGTCGCACAATCAATAACCAATTTATGGGAACTTGATGGAGAAAAGGTGCGCTTGTTACTTCACCTATTTGCCATTCAGACACAAACACCTGACCTTGGTGGGTTTGTGGAAGCTTTTCTCCGGTTCTGCTATAGTCCATCAAACCCATGCAGCAAGGCATGCTGGGTGCCTGGTCCTCGTATTTTGTGCATAATAAGTAATAAACCGTTCTATATTTTTTATGGTTGTGCATAAATGAATGTGTCTGAACTATCGCAGGGTAATATCTTTGCCAGGCAATCTGCCTTGCTACAGGCATGCCCGGGTTGCTATAACAACAGCTGCTGCTATATCTGTCACTGCTGTGGGTCACGGCTAGCTAAAAGAGCAATTTACATCACATCCCTCTCTAACTGCCAGTCTTTTACCCTTTCTCTCTTCTGGTACTTTCTTCTTTTGCAGTCTTTTTTTTTGTCTTCCACAACCTTTCTTGGCCTATCTGGACCATCTCTGCTCCCACTATGCAGAACTGTGTTTACTTCACGTAGAAGCAAATCATTAGCTGCTTTTCAGCATTGTTAATTAGAGCTGAGAACACCGGTGGAGCTTATCATGGCTAATTTAAAGTCCACTTCTTTCCTTTTCAACACTTCTTCAGTCACAGATAAGAGGGAGAATGTAAGACAGAAGCAGCTGGGAGTCAATACTGCTCTTTCCTCTTAACACCCAGGTAAAGGTTGAAAAGTTGAACTTGTTCTTTTGTGTAATTTCAAAAGGAAACTTAAACTTTTCATTAAGAGAGGAGCTTCAACACAGACTGTGGAATCCATTGAATTTAATAGATCAAAAGCGACTCACTCACACAGAAGATATATCGGTATTAGACACAGAACAGCATTGTATGATTGAGTCACAATATATTTAATTCTACAGTGCTGCACTATAGAACAGGCACACATTTTAACTCAATAGCAGTGCTACTGTAAAACACCAGCAAAAGTTGAAGCTTACAAATAAGTTTTGGAGTTACTGTGTGCAGTAAGACTCAACCTGCTGACTCACCTTCGACGTCAGCGCTGAACATAGATCAAAGATTTACACAGATTATTGCAAAGACCTCTAGATGCATTTTCTTCAGCTGAAACAAAGTGATTTGACACAATATCCTCTGTTTCTGTATATTTCAATTATATAAAACAGGGAGAAATGCACATCCATACAGTAAAAGCAATGCGATCCACTTTTCTTAAAAAGACATCAGAAAAGATATTGGCCAATAAAAACAAAAACTGCGGCTGAAAATCTCATTGTTGTCTATAAAATAGTAATAAAACAAAATGAATTAAACAGGTACTACAGAGTCGGTATAGAAGTTGTTTATAACAACCTTTAAAATTGTAGGACAGCTTCTGACGTTGGATCTTTTCTGTAAATATAAATCACAGAGGCACCGCTAACTACTAAGAAAATGTTTGGTAACTCTACACACTGGCAGGTCCATATAAAGCATGACAGGTATTTATCTGACAAGTGCAGCGCACTTTGTTCTTGTTGTTTAACCTGCTGTATTTGTAAAAGCACTTGATTTCAGATGCCTGGCACGAAGGTTAGAAACATGAGAGGAAGAGGGGGAGAAAAGATCAGCACTTAGACATTTTTGACTGGCTCTTCACAAGACACAGTCGATACACAGGGGAGGTCGATTGGCAGGATCGCTATGGCTTTCTGAGGGTAACGTCACCTTCCTAGTGGCATAGGTAAGGGTGGGGTCTATGCCCATTTCTGTCACATGACACGGATGTCCCATCCTGATTGGTTAATACCTAAAAAGAGCAGAGCACGTTACCTCTTATTAAAAATGGAATGATTTATATGCTAAATAAACAGACCCATATGTGTGATATTAAACAATAAACAAATGCAACATCTAATTCACATAAACAACTGTGTCCTCTAGAATTAATATCACCCAGGAGTCCCACTTCATATACATGCAAATGCCATACATTTTTTAGATTGCTACAATTTACAATCTTCACCATGCAGATCAGTGCCAGAGAGGACTGTTTCTGAATTGCAAATATCTGAAATTGGCTTGTTTATATTGAACTGTAGGTTGAAATACTTCACAAATTTACCAGTTTTCACAAATGAGATATCAGGCCTTTCTGACAGTGTTGTTTGTTTTATTTGAAACTTAATGTAATACAAATTACCCTTCATTAAATGTATTCAAAAGTATTTCATGGTAAATCTTTGATAGTGGAATAAATGGATAGTAAGGAAAAAATGAAAGACTCATGAATAGGCAGGAAGTCCAAAAATGGTAGGAATGAAACATTCTTTGAAGGGAACAAGCAAGAAGAGACATGGGGGGTGTTAGAGCGACACGACTCCACTACAGAACTGTACAGTTATGAGTAATAAAGGTACGAACAATGAGTTGGAAAGAGAGGTGATTTCACTGATCTGGATCAGGTTGAGAGAGTCACATGTAAAATACCGTGTCACTGAAAACCACTTTTATTCTGTAACAGGAGCGGCTGGAGTGGCTTTCTGCTCAGAGGGAATGGCTAGGTAGTTTGTCCTGCAGGCAGATTGGTAAAAAAAAAACAGAGTGTCTAAGAGCAGGTGGTAGGGTCCCTCATACCACCAAATATCACAGGCCGGTGCTAAAGTTTGAACAGCACTCACTACAGTGGAACATGACTGAATGTCCCCCATTTTGGGACTGTGGGGATTTTTCACAGTCACATTTTCACCCAGTTTTTGATGTCACAACAGTTCCACCATAGGAGAACCATCAGTGTGATGTGAACAGTGGGGAGCTATTGTACATGCTGTGCAGGAAGACATGATACCCTCATTCAGTTTTTAACAGCCAACTTTCGAATAAAAAAACACAAAACCTTTATTAAATATGTCACCTGTTCAATAAAGCTGCAAAGAAACTTCACAGATGAGCAGAGGTAATAAAAATTCAAAGAATTTTGTGTCCATGTCAGTACTTTCCAGATAAATCCTTTTGTATCTTTTTGACAGATAATCACTTTTGTCGCTGTGCTCAACCTTTACGCTCAATAACACATCTTATATACTCTGAGATACTTGCTAAGTAACTAAGTGGAAAATTGTTCTTGTATTGTACTTAAGTGTTTGCATTTCATGTAACTTTCTAATTCCAATCCACTACAACTCAGAGATGAAAGATAGATCAGAGTTTCCTTTATAGTTTGAGAAAATTAAACTGAAACTCAATCTTAGAAAAAATTAAACAATTAATAAACCTCTTGGATTTTCTGGACAATACTCGATTGCAAAGATGAAAATAGAGCTGTTTTTTCGTGTAGTCATTAAAAGTTGCTCATCTTTTAAAATATGATGAACTGTGGTAGATTATTCCCCCAACAGTAAATTAAGATTAAAAATTAGTTCAACGTCAAGTCTTTAAAACAGTAAAATATTTACAAAAGTAAAATACAAAATACATAATAAGTACATAATATGGAACTAGTAATAATGATCCAAAAATCATTAAGTACATTTAATACTCACAGGGAGCATTTTTCTGCAGAAAAAGAAGTTTGACTTTTGGTACATTCAGTAAATTTTGCCAGTGGTTTATGCTTATACTTAGGTAAAAGCTTTGGATGCAAGACTTCTACCTGTAACGGAGTATTTTCATATTGTGTTATTTGTACTTTTATTTAAGAAATTGAAATGAATACTTCACCCACCACTGACTAAAAATCACTAATGCATCATAAAATGTCACCTGAAATTTTTTGAGCAGTGGCACATATCCATTAAGCCCCGGTAAGAATCTGACCACCAAACAGCCTCTGTGAGTGGGTGCAGCTTCTCGCTGGGAAATGTGCTGTCACGCTGGTCAATAATGGATGTGAGTGAGGCGGCCACAACCCATTAACTCTTTCAGCTGCAGGCACCAACCAAGTTTACAGAGTTATACACAATCGATCACTTGATGTTCGACATATTAGGCGCTCGTGATCTGTTCATGGATCGATAAACTTTAGTGGGTTGTGATTTCTGTTTAAAACGGCATCAGGCAATGGCCCACTCAAGGCTTCAGTGAATGCTGCCTCTGACTGTACATATGTTTATCCACAAAACTGCAGTGAATTAACAAAAAACATTGTTTGATAAAGTTTCAAAAAACAAATAACAATTTATTATATAGATTCAATTTTTTCTAGATTAATACCATATTGCACACTTCCTTCAATGAAACTTTGTGGGAAACTATTAAAAAATAAAACACCTGTGAAATAATTTGTTATGTTTTGTTCCTTTCATAAACAGCATGGTGAACGGAAACATCCTGTCATTGTATGAAACTGTAGTGCAGTATTTTTCAATGTTTATCTGTTAAGTCGTACTGTGTTTTCCCCTGTATAATTTACTCTTTGGGAGACATACACACACTGTGCAGTACTTGAGCTCTGTGCAGCACTGTGAGGAGTCAGATTTGGAAACAGGGTTAATCGTCTGCAGCACCACAATAACTGGATCAGCACATAAGCTGTGCGTTATCAGTGATTGTTCTGTTCAGGACATAAATTGCCTGTTCAAAAGTTGTCAACCTAGACCAAGTGCCCTCGTCAACACCGTGACAATCCGCTGGGAGCTGACTGTACAGGTGCGTTCGGGGTCTTTGGCAGTTCTGACAAGGTAACGCAAAACGTCGCTCACTGACGGAGCTGCAAATCCACCACGGTTGTGAAAGGTTGTTAAGAAAAAAGAGCAGTCAGCAGTGCTTAGAATTATTCAGGCCTGTCAGGCAGTCTAAGTGAAAAGACAGATTACTGTTGCAAGAGGGTAACAAACTGATGCAGTTTAAATTGCATTACCTCTGTGTCTATCTTTCTGTCTGACTCTTTCCTTCCTGTCCTGCTCTGTTTTCCTCTTGATTGCCTCCTAAATCTCCCTGTCACACATGTTTCTGAAAATTTAAATTACTATAATGCAAAGCAGAAACTCAGGCAGACACAGTCAACACTTCTCCTTCTTTGACACATGCTGCCTTGCTGTTTTGTGAGTCTTAGCAAAGAGAAAACTTAGTCCACATACAGATTCAGATACGTTGACAGTAAGTTTCTTTCAGGGACACACAGGGTTTTAGTTAGCTGTTTCCCCTTAACTGCATTTGTGTTTGCGCATCTGTGTGAGACTCAC
This sequence comes from Acanthurus leucopareius, assembly GCA_029814765.1. Classification (NCBI taxonomy): domain Eukaryota; kingdom Metazoa; phylum Chordata; class Actinopteri; order Acanthuriformes; family Acanthuridae; genus Acanthurus; species Acanthurus leucopareius. The sequence goes on along the minus strand of JAQMCX010000054.1, from coordinate 1,931,620 downwards.
GCTGTGTCCTGTGTCTGCTCATCAGACTTGGAGATCTTCCTGTAGCAGTAGACCATTTCTACCAGCAGCCAGAAGGTCAAAAACACTAGCAGCACATACATCATGATCTCAGAGTAGAGCGCTGTGGGGTCTGGACTGGCTGTGGAGCACAAACAACAGCATAGAGCATGTTTTATTCAGTATGCATCCTAATTCTGAATGCTTCTTTGTGCTGAATGGAGGAGTGTAAACCTATTTATTCAGTGGTTTAAAACATTATGCTAAGCTTGTTCATGTATGTACAACACTGCTGACTGCTGATCAGCCATTAATTATAATGAGGAGGCAATATTTCTGTGGTAAACTCCAGTTTACAGTTTACTCTCCTTTCACTGAAAGACAAGTCCAACTCATTATGTACAAAAGTTACTGCTGCAGCCAAACTTTAAGCAAAGATTGGTTATGTTTTCTGGTGTGCATCCTTTCACAGATACACTTGATATACAAATGATGCACAAAATACGACTATGTTGCATACAGAACATTATGATCATACCTGTAGTACAATGATAATAGAGCCTAACGAGTTAAAGGTGCCCTGTGGAGTTTTCTTGCAGACAAACAAACAAAAGTTATGTCTACATTCAGTGTTTTTCTAACCAGAATGCACTGTGTATATTGGTACAGCATTTTAAACAGTGCAGTGTTTACGTCTCTGTTTGCTTGCAGGCAGTCTTCTTCTGTACTGCTGCTGTTTTTGCACTGCTACATTTGTTGGTGCTCTATGCCAGCAGAAAAGCGTCCACGTTGTTGTGCAAAACGAGGACCTGCTTGAATAAACATTGCTCAACAGCGCTACTAGTGGTCAAAAACTCCACAGGGTCCCTTTAAATGTGAACTCAGATGGATATGCAAAGTCACAGTGGTTCTCAGGGCATAATTCATATTTTAAGTTGAAAGATATGATTATCTTACACTTTGATCATACTGTGTTTTAAATTACTGATAGCATTCTTAACAATAAGTTAAATCACTATACAGTACTTTTAATTAAGGGAATAGGTTCATATTTTTTTAAGTCTGTCTTACAATATTCATATGCTCTTATGAACATTGAAACAGTCTGTACAAAACTGCATAAGGTTATATGAAGTTCATAAAACCTTTTTGGTATCTTATAAGTTACACTGCTTTAAGTACAGACTTCCTCTTTGTGTTTTTAAAGACTTGAACTTAGTCGTTTTGCCTTTTTGGGTTCGACTGTGAAGGCTTCAGAATAACTTTGGATACGCTTTGAACATATATTTCTGTACAGCTCTGTGCAGAAGAGGTCTGTTGATGTTCTCCATCACTTATATTGAAAATGCATCAGATAGGGATATATTACTGGCCAGTTTGATCAGGAAGACTAATTATTAGCAAACAAATACTGTTCCAATGTACATATATGGGCCCTTGACTATTGTTTTAAGGCAGACTTGGAAAAAATGAGAACCTATCCTTTAAATCTTTCACTGCAGGATGATGAGCCACTGTGAACCACTGTGTCAGTGAGCGGGCACCAAATTCCAGAAAGCCTGCTGACCAGACAGTTGACAGCTTTCACTGATTTGATTCTGCAGCCTCTGCAAACAGAGACTGTTAGTGTAATATAATCCCTTCGATGGGAAAGCACAGATATGTTTGCTGTGAGCTAATCCATTCTACCGCTATGGACATCATGACTGTAACATGATTCCCAGGCTATAATGTACAGTACACTGACTGACGGCTTTTTGAAATTCGATACCACAGTTGTATGGGATGTGAAGGAGAGGCTTTTCAATCTGTATAGAAGATCAAACTGTAGTGTATTGCACTTTGAGGGATAATCCAGTTATGACTCTGGGATACAACTAGTTCATCTTTATATGTCTCTGATCGTGAACTATATATCGCGTGCAGGCAGATACAAATAGTGTCAAGTTAAAGAAATGGGGAGATTTAGGTAAGTCCAAATATACATGATGTACTGTATATTCGATCAAGGTGGAAAATGACACATTCAACAAGCCAAGCATTTGGGAAGCAGAATACATTACCCCTTATATTAGATAGCAAAGTTGTTGGTTTGAATTAACCCCTTCACTGACAACAGAAGAAAGCTTTGACGAACAATAAAGGCAGACAAAACACAACACACAATTATTCCTCTTCGGCACAGACACAACAGAGGGGAGAGAAGGAAAGTGGTGTTGTTAGTGGCAGACTGCCCTCACACTGATGCATCACTCTGTGCAAACAACCAGTCAGAGAGAGAGATATATATATATAATAAAATGAAAAATCCACTTAAAGCAATCTGATAAACACATAGAAGGGGGGGTGTGTACATCACAAACACTCAATACAAATAAGTCGACACGGCACAGACTTGTGTTTCAACCAGGAGGGATTGTAAATCAACACGCCTGAGCTGAACCTCTCCAGCATTCACAGCGCTGCGTGCAGCTGCAGCACCGTCATCATCACATTTAACACAACAGCTGGGCCACTCAGTGCTCAAATCTGCTATCCTGAAGTGAAATTAGGAGCTACGCTGTGTTAAATCTGCATCTCTATCGTTAATATTACCTCAGCTCTGAGAATATTGATTTACATACACTAGTCTTGCCAATGTTATAAGGCATGAGAGATAAAGACACAGACTATTGCTTGGTAAATATTTCACTAATATTTAAGTACAACACTGCTAGTTATTCTTTGTTTCAGAAGAGCTCATGTTTATATTAAGGGAAGAAATGAATAAAACATTTGCTTTGGGGCTGTTTAAGTATTTCTTGCCTTTTTAATATTCAAAATGCAGTAATAAATTCATGCTGTAGTGGATTGGGGTAAAAAATGTTTCAAACAATAGCTTAAGTGTCAGATTTAAACTGTGTAAATCTTGGGAATAACATGTACTTTGGTATCATCACAGAGCCTTGCTGCTGCCTGAAAAACCTGACAAACACAAGTCTGAGGGCAGATAACCTCATTTGAGGCTCTGTTACAACTCCACTGAACTGACTGATCTCAGAACAGAATCGCAACTGGACTAAACACTGAGCTCTACTGATATGGTAACCGTGCATTTGGCTGAACCTAAGCCTAGAACAGGATCACATGGAATGAAGTGGAAATCTTTTATCCGCACCTCGCTCTATCACTCTCAGCTTGATGTCCTTGGTGATGGAGACCGAAGGAGTGAAGAAGTCAAACTCGAACTCGCGATGTACGTGACACTCATAGACACCACTGTCATTGTACGTGACGTTGAGAATTACAATGGAGACATCTTGCAAGTCCTGACTCCCATTCCAGAGCAGGCGACCCTTCAACGGTCCGTCCAATTCAAACCGAGAGTCATTCTCATATATATAAATCTAAAAGAGAGGAAAGAGAAGCAGATGTATATAAATTATCTACACTAAGACGAACCTGTATACAGCATGTGATCATTTATCATAATAATGTAGCAGCATCCTACATGAGTTTTGTTGGGTGTGGGGTTTTTTTCTTTTGTCGGCATGTAGTACCAATCCACACGCGTCTTCGCTTTGATCTCCTCCCTCCTCATGCAGACGATGCAGGTCAGCTTCATGGATGTTCCCAGGACCGCTTCTGTTGCCGACGGGACATCGACACATACTGGCTGGCTCAGGTGAACTGGGGGGGGGCAGGGAAATGTTACACACATTTAGCTCAGCCACTTACCTGATTAAAGCTCAGTCAAAAAAGTCACAATTAAAGACCTCATCTGCCGAAGAGAGAAAGTTGAACTGTACTCAATTGAAATCTGAGTTTGACTAAATGATTTTGTTACATCACATTTGGAAACCAATTGTGCACCAGCATGAGAGTTTCACAAGTGGGACGTGGGATGTTCACAGTTTACACTGAGAACGGACTTTCCAGGCATCATGTCAAACTTTGAAAAATGAAAACAATATTCAACAATTTAACATTTTGGAATTTTCAATGAATGAAAAAAACACGTGTCATTTGTAAAACCTTTTAACAAAGTAACTGAACTGTTTTGAGGAAAGAACATGATCGATGCAAATCATCCAAAAACATTGTATTTTTTATATGACTTAAAGCACATTTGAACTGAAGCTTTCACTTACATTAGTTCAGCATTAAACACTGAAAATGGAAAAGTTTTCAGGAATAGGCTGCATAATTTCCTTTCTAAGTGCTAGACAGAGCTCTTAAGACACATTTTAGAGTAAAAGTGTTGAAAGACGCATTTATAATTCATCATTTAAAATTCAACAGGAGAATTACATCTTTTTTTCTGTTCTGGAGTAAAAACGAAATGCCACGGTCAGTGACATTTTCTACCTTTATTCAACAATGTAGAATAAAGCTACAAGCACAGTTTTTATCTGAACTAATAAACTCATGGCCCAGTCTTTTTATATTGAGGTCACCAACTCTTGCTTACGTAGAATCCAACATTGAGTCAGATGCAAACTCAGTAAGCGTTAAACAGACGTAAATTCAATTATACAGCTCCATGAGCACTGAAGAGACTTGGGTCACAATACTGATGGCAAATCCAGGATCATCCAGGCCAGTAAGCACTAATGATGGCCTCTGTCCATTAGTATTAGCTGGCAGAGGGAGGAATAAATGAAGGAGGCTGTGGATAGTGTAGGAGGAGGACAGCAACATATTGTGGGCAAGCAGGAAGCAGAGAGGTAATGATTGATAAATAAAAGATAGCATAATGAGAGGAAGGCAGAGGAGTGGATGATGACATGGAGGGGAACGAACTGAAGGGATTATAAACACAAAGATTGTCTTGTAAAATGTAGTGAGGCAATAATCTCAGTGAGCTCACCACATGGATGTCTTTGTGTGATGGTTGTTGCGTTGGGTCCAGTGCTCTTATATAACCCAAAGCCCCCCCTGGGCACACAGTGACAACATCGATTCCATCTCATCTGTTTGTCCCCCCCCCCCCATACTCATACAAACACATGGAAAGAGGACAGATAGAAAGTGGGAGGGAGGGAGGGAGGGAGGGAGCAGAGGGGGATCCTGGTGTCCCCTGTTTTAGTGGATCAAATTGTTCCACTTAAACGCTGACAGCACTGTGTTGCACAGTGCAGGCGTCAGTGGGACTGCTCTGAAACTAGGTTTTTAGTACACACAGCCAGCTGGAGAGTTCATCTAAGTATCTATGAAACCCAGTAGAGATTAAAAAAAAAACATGCAATATTCACAGCCTAACAAGATATATGAGCATTCTTCAGAGTTATACTTACCGACAAAAAACAAAAGTACCAAAGTTTTCAGATGAACTCTGGATTGAGTTACCATATTAAGCTCTTTCTGGAGCTCCTGGTGGACAGTGTCCCTCTTTCTGCTGCTGTTTGGAGCAACCCTTGAGTAGTCTTCCCACGAGGCCAGGAGTGAGATAAGAGGAGTAGTTGAGATGACTTCAGGACCACGGACAGCGCCTCTCCTCGGCAGATGAGCGCGCACGTAACTTCCTCCTTCAATCAGGTCAAAAAATCCAGAAAAATCCAAACTGGTTGCCTCAGGAAAAAAAAAACAGGGCAGGATTTCAAACTACAAAAGGTGTAGAAAAAAAAGAGTTGCAGAAACTATGCTGCGAAGACTTCACGTGCTCATCTGTGCATCCGAGTCTTCCATCAAACCTCTGACGCGCCACTCATCATCTGTCTGGAAAGGACTAACTTCATTGTTCCCTCCACTCGGTGCGATTGAAATTAAAATACAAAAAAAAAACAAGTCTGTGATGTGAGACAGCGGTCCTCCGTCCACAGCTGCTGTCATTCAGTACAAAATCCACCCGGAAAGCACAGGAAGAAAAAAGAAATCAAGCGAAGAGGAGGAACCTGTGGAGTCTCAAAAGCCGATTTAGACACACACTGCTGCGAGAGTCTTACACACACACACACGCACACACACACAAACAAGAAAACCAGTGATGACACTTCTCTTATTTCACCCCTCAAAGAGTAACACTATTGACTGTTTGAAGTCTGTTTCCCCCGATTAAAGGTGACTGATGACATTTCCCAGCCGCGGCTCACTGCCTTTGTTTTCCAGCAGTCACTTAGCGCTGGCAGAGCAGAGGCTTTGATACGCATGCGTGAGTCACTCCCTCCTACACTACAATGAGCATGCATGACCATATTATTGTCATTTGGGAAGGTCTAGCCAACTCATCATGAGAGCCCGTTTGCATGTGCTTTTGACTGCAGCAGCTAAACAAACACTGCTAAACAAACAGCACAGTTCCTCATGTGTGGGCCTGCATGTAGAAGCTTAATGCAAATGATTTTTTTATCAAAGCGGAAGAAGCACAAGGAAGCAAAACTGTCTGTCATGTGTTATATAATCTTGTTCAGCGGCTGCTAGCAGAGCTTTTTTCACTTCATTTGTCACACATCAGTTCTTGCATTATTTATTTTTCTCAGGTCTTGGTACAAAAATGACCACAGGGCCAGTGTTCACCGGGTATAAGTAGTTTAATTCGAGTCTTTTGGTGGTTTATTAGATCAATGACAGTAGAAGCATGCATGGTCACAAAGTGTAAACTCTTCACAATATACATGCACATATACTTTTATCTATGCACAAATGCATAAAACAGTATAAACCAGACTTGGATTTGTACTTTGGAATCCTATAAATGCAAAGCACATACTCAGACTGATCTATATCTTTGGTTCACTGCAGCAATAAAGTTGATAAAACACTGTGCAGGACACAACCCACTAATCTAATGATCCCATATCCTCTGGAGTTTAGATTCAGAAGGGCCTGACCTTTTCCAAGACATTCTGTCCATATTTGGGCACAAACTCCTTAATGATGCATGACGGCGCTCCAGCAACAATTGGGCTCTCTTATCTTGTCCTCTTTGATTCTGTTTTCTTTAATCATTTTAAAGGATAAACTATGTGAAAAATGAAGGGTAAAGAAGAAATCTTTTAACTAATTCAGTTGCGGTGATTCACTGACTGAGGTAGAAGAAGGTTGAAACCTTTTTCTGTCCATCACACCAACACAGGCTGCAGCAGAGAGGACTGAAGTGACTGCTGAAAGCTGTAATTATATATTTTTTCTCTCTCTCGCTAAAAGCTGCAGTGATTTGACTCTTTTATAACAGCTGAAAGATGTGAGCGAATGAAATAAAATGGCCAAAAGAAAACTTCTTGCTTTTTTCCAGTCTGTCTTTAGCATTGCAGAACGTCCAGTATGAACATTTATTACATTCATTCATTTATTATTATTTAAATTTTGCACTGTTCTGTTTATTACAAATCTATGACCTGCTTGAATCTCTATGTATGTATTCCCTTATGTATAAAAGGTTTGTGTTTCCTTACAAAGAACACTGCTTTTATATTTCTGGTTATTTGCTAAAACACTCCAGTTTTTTTCCTGTGATCAATTTGTTCACAGGAAAGAAAATCTACTTTCTGATTCAGTCCATAAATCTGACTGAATATAAACTCATAATCTCTGATGATTTGCATTTACCAATCAATGTACATAATACATACGTGAGATACGCTGTTCCTGTGTTTCGGTCTAAATACCACAAGATAAATGATTTTCTTTAATCTCAGATGTTTATTCTCATGTGTTTTTTTTCACCCAATGTTTCTGAGACAGTCAACAAAAAAATCTGCGTGCTGTTTAATGTTGTTATCTGCCAACTCTATTAAAGACCAAAGGAAACACAGGTTGAGATGAATCTGTGGCACAGCATCCTCAAGCCTGACAGAGCCTCAGTAATCTCACATTGACATCACAGTATTTAATCTTGCAACCTTTATATCTGAAGTAACAAGAGGATTAATCCCTAGGAGAACGAGGAATCGAGGGTATTTCAAATTCCAGTATTTTTTTTTTCATTCAAAACCTTGCATTTAAAGAAATACATGTCTATTTTGTAACACTATGCTTTGAGAACACACCGTAGTAAAGCTTTAAAATACTGAAAACTGTTGAAAGAGCAACTCCACAGGTTTTTGGGATAATTCCTGGTCATTGGTGCAGGTTTTAATGTAAAAGGAACAGCGAAGAGGCAGCTCAGTGCACTCTTGTGTTGCTGTCAGCATCAGCAGGAGGCTGGCACTCTGGAGGAGCAGACTAAATATGGCAGGCCTGGTTGAACCACATCCTGCAGATAAGGAAACCATAGCAACAGTAATGCAGTGCCATGGTGACGACAGGAGGCCTGCTTAGCGACAGCCCGCAGACTCAGAAAAACAACAGGAAGCCTCAACCCCAGCTCTCTGTTCCTGCAGGCATCTAAGGTGTTTGACTTACTTTCTACAAAAAAAAAGTGAATAAAAATGTGTTTTTAGTGTTCAAGGGTTGTTCTGTTCTGAGGTCTAAGGGATTTTCACAACAGGATGCATCTCTGTGACAAATTCAGCACATTTAGAGCTAAACTTAATGTAAAAGAGGACCAGCCTCAAAATTTTAGAGCAAGAGAATATTTTTATTTGTTTATGTTCAGTCACACGTGGTGTTAATCATCACTTTACACGAGGAAATGTTTGATTTCAGTGACTGTATATGATTAAATGGGTTAGAGAGAGTATATGCTTTGCTCATATATGTACTGCATACATCTGTGTGTGTGCAGGGCCCCTCGAGGATGTATGGCAGAGAGCAGATTTCTAGGGATTTGGAAGGATTTCAAGATTATAACATGATTACAGCAGACAGCCATGGATGAAACATGTTGGGTGCTGAGATGTAAAGCTCATGTGCAGCTTGCGAGAAAAATCTCTTAATGCTGGAATTTTGACAGTGTAAGAAGAACTGGACTCATGTCTCTAAACGTGTATTTTCACTGCTCATTCTTGATCCATCTGTATCTGCAGAGTGATGCGCGCAGCCCAGGTCAGTGCCTGTGCAGAGCCAAAGGATACCCATCCCCAGCTCCTGTCTGATCTGTCTGTTGTCGTTTGACAAGAATTACGGTGTCCAGTGTCATATCAGACTACAGAGCAGCTTCTTTCCTCAGACCGGGAGACTCCTTAACTCATTTTTCACAACTGCAATATGAAAAGGGTTTATTTTCATGTCTCATTATCAGAGACGTCACAAGAGAGGACGCAAAGCACCTAAAACCTTTTGAATGAAAGAGTTTGTAACGTCAGAGATGACACAAATCCTGCCACTGTTCCCAATCATCTGCCTTACGCAAGCTATACTGGGAGACATATCTAGTAGATCATAATGGCTTTTTGGATTAAGCCGTCAAACAAGTTTGCATTTTGAAATCTTGCACTTGCATGGCAGAAAACAGCTTGCTGGAAATAATTCATTTAAAATTATTCTTTGGGGAAAAAGTTACCAAACTTTTAGAGCTATTCTTCTCAGATTTGAATGGTGATTCTACATTTTTACGTAACAGTGATAATTGAAATTGAAGTTACAGCCCTCTGCCCAATTATTTTAATAAGGTCCCAGTCTTCTTGGCTCAGAAAAACAGCTTATACTCATTGCCAAGATGGCTGCTGTGTGGTGGAACTTGTCAAGGTGAACTTTACTTTCATTTATTCATCATTCATTTATATAATTTTGTTTTATAAGCAACATAAAGGCACTACACATAGCATTTCAATATACAACCCTTTGTTTTAAAATGAATAAATGAACCTTGTGCCTTACAGTGTGTGTGTGTGTGTGTGTTTGTGTTTGTATATACACCCACACAAACATCACACAAAGACAGTCTTCCTAAAAATAACCCCTGTGTTGATCTGTAGATCTAAACAACTAGAGCAAGCATAATGTAGCGGTGCAAATCACCACACAAAGACTTACACACACACACACACGGCTGCGGTGCAGCTCAGCACAGAGTCATATGATGCCAAGTCCCACTGTGAAGCACACACACACATGGGCCAGATCAGTGGCACACAGCAGCTAATCTAATTGATAAAGCATAATCTCAGTGAGACACTGAACCACACCCTACATGCACACAAACACAAACACACACACACACACACACACACACACACAGAGCTGTGGGGCACTGCCAGATTCAACCCGGGGGGAACTTGGCACAGCGCTCTAAGCTAACACTGATAGTAAGTGAAGACTTGTTCCATCTGACCTTCTGATTTGGTTCACATCCCCCTGTAGGAATACTCGCTTTCTATTAAAAGATTCAGAACCCTGTGCGTCAGACAAACCATCGAACCAGAAGAGGGAAGCAGTCATGAAGCGTAGACTTCTGTTCTGGAGCACATCCAACAAGATTTCAAGCTAAGTTTCTACTTTTAGTTCCACTCAGTTAAACTGTTGGTTATAGAAAAAGCTCACTTCCATGAAAAGGGCTTGGAGAAGAAAGGACTTTCATATATGAAGGATATTGAAAACGGGAGGCACAAGGGAGAAGTTACAGTGAGCAGGAACCCACACAGAGGCGCAAGTGTCACTTTATGTTCGCTCAGCTGAGGTTTATTGTCTTAATTAGAATATGGTAATGAACAGAGCCCGTCTTAGAAGCCGGAATTAACTTGTGACTGAGAAACTATTTAGAAAAGATGACAGACTGAGTCACACCGCTGCTTGTTGCCAGAAATTATTTCTGTCCAGGATCACAGATAATTAAAAAAGCACACAGCTGAATTGTGTAAATGTAGGTGCAAATTATAGCAGAGGTCACTTGGATCATTCCTCAGCAAATGAGATGGAATATTATGCTGTCAAGAAAAAAAACAAGGATTTTTTGGGCTGAAAAAGGACAAAATAAGAGGAGACTGGTAAATAATGATGAAAGAACCCGTTGGAAAGAAACACATTTCACAGCATTTATCAGAATTCAGGTCAAAACGCTGATCAGAGGGCCCTCACATGTCATCAGTATCTGTATGTCCTGTTGTATTTTCTATTGTGACCTGACTGTTCAGCTCCTGCTTTCCTAGAACACTGAGACGGAGCTGATTTTGTCTCTCTGGCATCTGGCAGTCTGGTAATGTGTCAGGCTTGTTGCTTTGAACATTGTCACCCCTCTGCTGGTCAGAAATACGACTCTCCGGTTTACAGTCACTGAGAATTGTGCTCTCTATGGTTTGTTGGCTGTGACTCTGGCTAGCTGGAATATTGTCCTGCCACCGGCCGTCGGCGGGGCTGCAACCATGTAGGCCAGGATAAAGCTCCCTGTGCCCCTGCTGGGTGCTGCTGCTGTCTGTGTGAAAACGTCCTCTTGTCCCGTCTTTTGACGTGCTGTCATGCTGCTGGCGCCGTCTGATCTGGCCTAACGTGATTTGGAGCTCATTGAGGCGCTGCGATACAAGGCGTCTCTTCAGTTCCAGCAGGATTGTTCCATTACGACTCAGGCTTGTTGTTGTTGTCCTCTGTAAAGGGATTGATAGGATAATGTGTGATAAAAGATACAAACCATTTTTTGCATGGTCTCTAGTGACATTGCTAATGCAGACACTCATTATGCTTGTGCATACTGATTCACCATTTTTGTCTCCTAAAGCTGATTAGGGGGGAAATTTACATTAAAACATAAGCAGTGAGAAGTGAGAAAGTCGAGTTTGTGGGAAAAACTGCTAAATTACCACGCCTTGTCATGCTTGGGATTATGAATTTGTATATGTGTTAAACTACTCCAGCTAATTACCACAGAATGGCTGCCTGCACTGTTCTCTCTCTCCTTTAGTCGTGCGCTCATGTGAGCTCTCTTCTGTAGCTGCAGGCTCAGCTGCAAGAAAGACTCATTCAGGCGGTCCATTTCTTCCTCTACAAAGGATATCTGTGATGGAAAAAAATGAATAAGCAACAAGTGTTGTGATTGGTGAACGGTGACTATTCTTTTAAATGAAGACACATGATTTGTGACTGTGTGATACCTGCATCGGTGTGCCTTTTGGTGGTAAACCTGCAGAAATTAAACAAGATTTCTAATTCTTCAAAATCAAAACAAGAAAAACTAAAGAAATTAAGAGTAAATTTCTTACATTTCTTTCTGAAACATGTCATAATTAATAATTATTGTGTATCTAGCGGAACCAAAACCGCCTGTTGCCTTTGAAATAGCCACAGTGCTCATTGGCATGCTGTCATGAAAGTCATGAACTGTGTGTGCTGGGATTTTGGACCATTTTTATGGGTAATGAAGGCTGGGAAAATCGACTCTTGTTCTCTTTGGGACTTCCCATAATAGCTTAATGCTGATTAGATCTTGGAGCAAATGGAAAAGCGTCTCGTGCCTTCAGTCTTACAGTATATGTCATTAAATAATGTGCTCATTAATTTATATTGGTGTATTACTGTTGAGCAACATGGGAAAGTTATGGGTTTTACAAGAAAGCTCGGATGTGGATGGATCAAAGGCTCCAGGGCTGAACATTGTGGTTTGAAAGCATTACAGCCATCCGCACATAAAACACAGTGTACAAGAGTGCTAATACAACCTCAATAGATTTTCCATTGATTAAGGGTCAAGAGTTTGTAAGAGTTTTTATATTCACTAATTTAGCAACCATCCAGCTTCTAAGTGGTGCTCTATCTGGATTTTAATCACTTTTATTGTTTGTTGAAGCTGCACTCTAATGATTTCCATGTTTGCATTGTTGTTTTGCAGTTACAGATCCAAAGTGTCAATTCAAATTATTTTGCAAAACTGCTAAGGTTGCTCCTCTATGATTAAAAATGTTGCGCTTTGACATTTCATTATGAAACCTGCATCTTGAAATAAACAAGAGTCTTACCAGTGTTTGTGTCCTCAGTCGAACTCTGTTTGAGGTTCACGATGAGCTGCTCCAACCTGAAATATCTGTATTTTTCAAGTCTAAAATTAAAAGATAAAAGTAATTAATTTGTATATTTTTTTTTGTTTTAAAGGGGTGATATTCTCTGCAGGTTTTCAGGTTTTATCTTTTGCACAAACCTGCTGGCTAACAGGTGTTCGGTGAATTGTGCTTCAGTAGGAACTCTAGTGTTCAGAAACTCCTCAGCTAAAGCACCATACCGTCCCTCTGAAGCATCACATTTTGACTGTAAAAAAAAAAAAAGTAATCTACCACCACTCCTGCAGTACGAGTACAATGTTTGAGGCTTAAATGGCACTTACATACCTCTGTTGTATTCCATTTGAAAGAAAAGTTGAACAGCTGAAGGCTTAAAGCTGAAATAGCCTCATGGAGGGCTTCCATAAAGCTCTGGGGTTTAGATCCTGGATAAAAAAAGAAAAATAAAGAGAAATATCATATTGTTTCCAAAGAAGATTACTAACGTAGTGCTTTAAAAGATGACTGACAGGGCTGTTATGCTGCAGTTCACTGGTCTTACTAAACCATGACATGAGATTGGGTCTTAGGACTCTCCTCTGTTACGATCGGTCTGATTACCTGATGCTATGTGGGCCATGGACTGCAGAATGGTGGCGATAAAATGCCCCGCGTGCTGAAGCTTTGCCTCTGACAGATAAAGAATTTGATTGGTTGCATCAAAATAAAAGTCCCGAGAGCAACGAGCCGAGAGCAGAGTCTCATTAGAAGAAGATGAAGAGACAGGGATTGACTTGGCCAGCAGCAGAAGCACAGAGGGGAAGGGGGGGCAGTCTGCAAGCAACTGCATCACCTGGCACCCAAACAGGAAAACAGCAGAGTGCTGAGGTGAGAGGTTGTCCAACGCTGTCGGGATAAGTTGCCCACCATTGCTCTCCTGCACAGAATGCTCCATAGCTGCTAAAAAAAAAGAGAGGAAATGCTGTATTATAGGCTTCATATTTCCCAGAATTCATTGTTGTATTCATCATGACTGGACTAAAGCTTTTTATCAAGTTTCCATACCAGCGTTTAAATGCTGATTAGACTCTACTGCGGAAAGATTCTGTAATGATTGTTGGATCTCCTGCAGGGTCTTGAACAAAGGAGATATGCTGACCAGCTTGGACAGATCGTGGTCACTCAGACATGGAGCTGTGCTCTGGACATGGACTGTGGGAGGGCAGAATCATCTCGTTGTGCTGAAAACATCCAGATGTCCTTGGAAAATGCAAAACTTTGAACAGATGTGTTCCTTACCTGGCTCATGGGGAAGAGCTTCTGCTTTGGTCATATTCACTGATGAAAACTGAGAGGACATGATTTCACAAAGAAAATGATTCTCCTCTTAAATTATTTTATTATTACATATGATGCTATGAAGGGAACACATGCCCCAGTGGTACCTGTGTGTAGCACATGTTGGGTTGTGTGTATCCACCATGCTGTTCACATTCCCTGGCTTCATGAGGACTGGTGTGACATAATGGGAGACCATGTAAATCCTGGCTCTGCCAACTTTCTCCAGTCAGCCTGCACAGGAGAGCTTCTACTGACCTTAGAACAGCCCCCAGTAAAGCTAAAGAGGCCTCAGCTGGGGTTATCGAGATAAGAAAAACATTTATTAAAAAATACGACATGTTTCTCAGGCCATCACAACATAGCAGTAGCTGATTTAAAGGATTTACTTTAGCTCTTGTGTGTTATTCTACATTCTGGCACAGAATGTGACAATGCTGCTGAAGGAAGAATCTGAAATATTTGGAAAATACTTACTGAAAACCTACTGGCTTACTTGTAAAGGGTTTGACATAACAATCAATACCGTTTTCATAAAAATATATCCTGCAGGGTCTTGAACAAGGAAATAACTTAAGGAGTTATCTTAACTCAGATATAACTTATAACAGTATCTCATTCACAACAGTGGACTCAGTGCCTCTGAAAACCGGAGAACAGCAGCCGTAACACAAGCAGTGAGGATCTCACTGCCTCTGTGAAATCACTGATACTTTGTGTCACATAAGCAATGATTTTTGCTATTCAACTTGTTAAATCCAATTTCAGTGAACAGTACGCATGACCTGCCATTCGTTTGTGAAAATCCTGAAATGGATTTGGGTTTTAGCGTGGTGTCCATAATCAAGAATTCATGGATAAGGGGGAGGACAGAATTATCTAGGTAATATGCATAATTATGCAAAATTTAAACCCTCAATTTAACTTTAATGAGTGAGATAAGACCTGCAAACAAATAAACACACCTCTCAAAGTTACAAACTATTTATTTTATTGTCTGATTTTTATCATTTAGACACAGCAACATTTTTTCCTAACTAGGAAATATTATTTTCTCTGCCAGTTAAGCATAGCTATGGGAGGATCACTTTCTCTAACGAGGTCACGAATCGCCATCATTTAGTTTTTACCTTGTGTATCTCTCTCTCTGGCACTGCTGTTAGACGGTTTATCCCTCATTGCATTATGGACCAGCAGCTCCTTAAGAAGACTCAGTTTTTTACCATCCATATTCTCAAATACATTCTGAAACAAAATATACAAGTTTACATCATCATTTGTGGCACACAAGCAACACATTTTAAATATTGTGATATGTTACTGTCTCCACAGGGAAACTCACCTTGAGTGTTTCAGTCTGTTGGCAAATGTTTCTATAAAACTCCTGTGTGTCTTTGCGGTGTCGGGCCAGTTGTGAGGCTATGTGGAGGTTCTGATCCTCTAGTTTGTCGTACAGAGTCTTCACATTGAACTCCTCCAAATTACAGAAGCCCGACACTCTTCCTAAATGGGAACAGCAGATGTTAATAACACGTAAGTTTAAATTGTGTGGAAATCAAGGGGGGAAGACCACAGGGTGTCATCCCGAAGAACCGAGGAGGTACTCTCATGATGAATGTCCTCTCCTTGAAATCAAGGGCTTCCTCAATAGAGCTCCATAATTATTCGGTAGTGTCTCTCTAGCTTTTTAGACCGTCCAGGATGGAGCACGCAGTGGATGATAAGTACTTCAATGGAAATTGCAGAGGCTAACTACAGAGCTAGAGATAACAGCACAAGACATTTGTGTGGGATATTTTCTTTATCATCAATCAAGTGAGGAATAGGCTGTTAACTGCTTCCTGGTCATGCGTGATGGTTTTATAATGACTAGGCCAATGGACCCTTAAACACCCTATCAGGCTGCATGAATAATGCAGTGGGCATTGCAAGAGAGAAACACTGAAGTAAACTCTAGCTCATAGTCATTTCAAACATAATCAATAAGGCTGGGTATCAGTACTCCATAGCTTTAGGGTATCAACCAAATAAGTCAAGTATTGAAACTCTGATGCTCAAAAGATACCTGTATTTGATTCTTTGATCCAGGAAATATAACTATTATGCTTGCAGTCAATACCACAAGCATCCATCTATTTAATGTGGCGTGTGATTGATTGTTTTTGCAGCAGCTACAACACAAACACTCTGTCATGTGTGGAAGTTAAATATGCTGCATTTGATGGTATTGAAAGTTTATTTTAAAGACTAAACATCTGAAGATATGGCAATATTCCACACCAGTGTCGTGTCATAAGTGTCTTGCTCAAGGGGCAACAACACTGAGACATGTGGGCGGGAGGAGGTTGGGGACTGAACTGTCTACCCTTTGATCAGTAGACGCCCCCCTCTACCTTTTGTGACATGACCACTGTGCCTGATTTTTTTGTTTTGATCATGTTTCTGGAGGAAGGATTCAGCACTTGGTAATTAACAGTCAGCTCACCTCCTTTTGCAATGGCAGGCTCCTCAGCTTCTGCTCCCTCTCCTACACCTCTACTGCCAGAGAGGCCACCTAAACTTGGTACAACACTGTTGCAACACAAATTAAAGCCACACATTTATATTTTCATAATGTATGTCCAGAAAATTTACAAGAACAATGATACAGAGGGGAAGGTGACTTTTAGCATTTATCATAAAGGGTTCACTAATGTTAGATGCCACTATGACACCAAACATTAGTGACCTGACATGTAGATAAAACACACCAGCGGTTCGGATGTTAAGCCAACAGACCTGTCTCCACTGCAAGCACAATCCACTGGACAGAAGGGCTCCCCGAGGCTCCGCCACTTTGGCTTAGTCCTCCACTGGGAGACGAGTTTCGCTTTGCCTGGTCGCACAACAAGCACTGTGGTGGTCACAACCACGACTACAACCAGCAGCAGACTTAGGATCCCTAGACGGTAATATTACATAAAAAAGGGGTCAACTTATCACCACAGCCATGCACCTGCAAGACAGATTGTGGAGCAGACATCAGGGATAAACACACCTGCTATCACACCCCAGTCTGGTAGAAGGTTGAGTCTGTGCTGTTTGACTATGCCGTATTTAACCAGCTGTGCCGGGGTCATGGGCTGGAAAACTGAGGCCCGAGGGTCACACTCTGTCCCCTCCTCGCTGACCACCACCACCATAGTCCACTCTGGGACAGCACTGTCAACAAACACATACTTCCCTGTTTCTAAAAACACATGAGCAAACCTGAGAAAAGGAGAGAAACAGAGACGGAGATTATGATCCCATGATGGGATTTAAAAAAAAAAAAAACAGTGCTTGATGCTTCGCCTTCAATATGAACTCAGCATTACCTTGTAGAGTTGAAGTTTGTCTGCTGCATGAGTGTCTGCAGATGTCTGAAGGCACCAAAGTCCCAGCTGGGATTGCTGTTAAACAGGTGGTCTTTCTGATACACTGGGAAGTGGCTGAGATGACGATCTGAGGGATACAAAGCAAAGTTAGAACAAGATCACAGTGTTTCAAAATAAAATGAACCAAAAAATAAGAGCAGCGGTACCAGTGTGGTTGATGGTAAGATGGAAAATGAGCATGTCACCAGAGGACAGACAGGCGATGGGGTTGGGGATGCGAGGAAGGACGGCGAAGTTGTTATCATCATCTCCTTCTGCGTCTCTCCTCTTTCTGGGTCTTTCACTGAGGAGGTCTATTGGTTCTAAGTGGAATTAAATTGGTGTTAAATCCGTTAAAGTTTCAACTCTTTTTCTATAAAATGAAAAAGGAGACATTGGGGGGGAAATGCAAATCAGCAGGACAAGAAAAGTCTAATCACCTGACAGAAACTGACTGATGAGCTCTCTTTGTGTGGGAATCCAACCAAACACGCCTTCAGAGTCAAACTGAACCAAATGGATTTTACCAATACTCCTCGCATGGATATCTGGTCCTAAAACATTTATCACAGCCTGGAAGCAAACAGAGACAAGCTCATTAAGAAGTGCTGCTGCAGCACTGAACCACAGTGTACTGCATAAATTCAGGAAACAATATGACGAGATATCGATAACTAATTTCTAGACTTCATCTCTCATAAAACTGTATAGGAATCCCTTTACAAACGGACCCTGCACTACAGTGTTTTACACATATTGAAGAAGCAATAACTTTTAACAAAAGACTCTGGCATGTTTTATTTCTACATTAATTAGATTATACAGTATTTTTTTCAGATTACTGAATCTGGTATGAGCACTGCTGGCCTTCAAGTGAAAGGCTTTTATTACTATGAAATATGTGTCTTGTAGTCTTTTTTAATTAACCGTACTTTGTATATTTAAATTATGTTTCTCATGGTTAAACATGCAGATTAGGGTAAAATAATGATTACATTTTAAACACAAAATGAATTCATTAGTAGATAATGTCATGCACTGAAGGAAAAATACAGCTATATTATATTTTCATTCCAAAAATGATTAAAGTTAGAGCTGCTATTTTATTATAAACCAACCCGAGTGTACACAAACATATCATGCACACAAACACTAATAATAAAGTCAGTGAAAATAATGAAACCAAAGACCTATTTTGCTGAAATACTTAACAGATTTTCTTGCAATGAAGAGATGAGTCTGTTATTTTTCAGTTTGGTATTAAAAAAAAAATTCAAAGCTGCAACATTTTTGCAGACATCCCGTTGAGACTCAGACTGTCTGAGACCCTGACAAATGCCAAGCCAGGCTTTCCGCCAACTCATCGATCCAGCTGGACCCTACAGTCTGAGAAGTCTCTCGGCTGCATCAATGCAATACTGATGTTAGATCTGTGCTTATTTTTATCTGGTGGTGGCAGCTCCCGACAATCTTTCCTCTCCTTTACATACATACATTCAGTAGGAATCGATTAGCAAGGATGAGGTAAATAAGCAATCTGCTATCTTGTAAGATGCAGTATAGCAAATAATCTGTATGTCAATGCTCGTCATCTTCCTCTTACCCTGGCCCAGACCGTGCGGTCTTTTTCTTTGAGGCTGAGCAGCAGGTGTCCATCTGGGGAGAGCTGAGCTGAAAGCTGAGGAAGTCTGGAAAGGCAGGACGTGTTGCAGAGCTCCTCAGCAGACACATATCGCTCACACCGGCAGCTGGGGCGTAAGGACCAGACAGAAAGACACACAGCATATCAAGGATTACTGGATAATAATTATATTCTTTACTGCGTCAAGCTGAAGTAGTTTTTTTTTTTTTTTTTTTGCAGGATATTTTTAATATTTAATATCATTTAAAGATAAGAGTGAGATTCACATGCCCATCTCCACATCCAGAGTTCCTCCATGTGGTCCACAGGTGATATTACAGGAGTGGAGGGACGGTGACACACATTCCCTGGACGCTGCCAGACGTACTTGGCCTGCGGCACATCGTCTGTTTGCCTGAAACACACATGTACACACACATGTACACACACATGTACACTGACATCTGAAAAAAGTTCAATCACACGAGGCTTGCTGGTCATTACATCATCTGTGACAGGGGACCAGTGTAAGAGTTTCCCCCATCTCACAGTGTTGTCTTGATTTCTAAACCGAGTAAAAACAAACAGAAAAAAGTAAACTAATTATAAGGAGACTCATTTAAAAATCCTTTTAAATGAGTCTCCTAGAGGCCTTGTTTTTTGCAAGTTTGATTATTTATCTGTGTTGGTCAAAACTTAAGGGATTGGAGGTTGTCGAAACGCTTCTGGGAAACTTCAACATCAGACATTTGAGAGGGGCTTTTCAACTAATCACATCTCCATTTACAATTTAATGATGAGAAAATCATTCCTGATTTTATTTCTGCTACTGACCTCAGGCTGGCAGTCCAATTCACTGTCAGAAGTAGAACTTTTGAAATCCAGTTCATTGTAGTAGATGAAACCGGTTCTGCACAAACACGAACCATCTGAGTGCTGGAATGCACGATTCTTACCGATACAAGTACAAGAAGAAGAACCTGAGGGAACAGGTGTGGTGCAGCATGTCAAGGGTTACCCATTCAGATTAACAGCTATTTGAAAACATAACTTTACTTATCATAAAAATGATAAAATAAACACATTATTTATTCAGCTAAAAGCATTTATTATGATCTGAGTTTTCTGATAATATCTGACCCGCTTGTGAAGTGGAGGAGCTGCCACAGGGGAAGCAGGCCTTCTGAGCAGGCAGGTGGTTGAAGGTGCCAGCTGGACATGGGTGACAGTCACCCATTGTCCCAGCATGAGTGAGGTTACCAAAGGAGCCAGGGGGGCAGGGTATGTGTTGGCTGGATCCCATGGGACAGACATACCCAAGAGGACAAGGGTTACTCTTGTACTGCTCTGTTCCTGTTGAAATAAAATACATTCACACCTCATTTGGAGTTAGGAAGTAATTAATATTTTACCTTTAAAGTGAGATCTGGAAGGATTTGTGTGTGTGTGTGTGTGTGTGTGTGTGTGTGTGTGTGTGTACAATGTACCTGGGGGGCAAAAGTATCCTGGTGGACATGAAAGGCATTGTGGGATGGGGGAGAGGTATGGACGGTAGGTGCCCCCCTCACACACACTGCAGCAGCTGCTTTTGGATCCCCTGAGCCCGCTGGTGTTGACAGGCATGAAACCCCCGTCACAGGACTGCATGGCAGAGCTGTTGGCTGGGCAGTAGTGGGGAAACGGGCAGCTGGGGGCCACAGTAACAAGGTTATTTATAAATAAAGCTGTGGAGAATTCATCCAAACCCATTATGCTTTTATCATTTCACGGTTCAAACCTCTTACAAATGTGCGTTTTCATGCCAACTTTTAGGATTAACGCACTCACAGTTGTTTTGCGGTGTGATACGTTTGGGATCCCTCGGGACAAAAATAACCTTCAGGACAAACTTGAGGCTGAGTAGTTTGGGGTCCACAGTATGAACCGGCTCTGCACAGCCTCTCTGAGACTGCACCTGCAATATGAGCAAAAACTCATTACTGCAGAACCTTATCACTGTCCTCAGGAAGAAATGCTCTCATTAATACAGAAAAATCCAAAGTCATCATAAACAGAATGTATAATATACTATAATACCACCATTAACTGTGATAATATTCTACCAGCGGGGCATTGATAAGAGGCCCTGCAGGGGATCCCCTCCACATTGGGCCTTTCTGTAGCTGTAGGATCTGGGCAGAAGGTTCCCCCTGTGCAAGGTTCACACTGGCTGGGAGAAGCTGCCCCAGGAAGGGGTCTCTTAGTGCCTGCAGGGCAGAAGATGGGGGGTCCTGATCCACTGCACCAGAAACCAGGGGGGCAGGGACTGTTTGAGTAGTCAGTAAGCCCTGGAAAAATAACAGTTTTCTGAAAAACTTATTCGACCATTCATTCACACACTTGAACCAAAGTAGAAATACATTTTTCTGCTTCATTTCCACACATACTGAGTGAGACCTTTACCATGAAACTTAACCACCTGAACCATTAAGCTTATCAAAATGACTCAAGCATATGAGGAGCGCTTTAATAGTAATTTTTCAGGAAGTCCAAATTTATGCATACAAATAATCAGAGGGAGGGAGACAATCTACTCAGCATCAATCAGTAAAGTGTCAATTTCAAATCATCATAAGCTTTTTTGAGTGAGATTAGAAAAAGTCAGTCATTATAATAACCACAGGTATCAAAAGTTTTTAAATTCAGTGTCTTCAATCACATTATGCCTCCTTCACTCTTATCTGAGGCTGAGGTTCAGGTACTGGTATAATGGTCTGTCTACATACTGAAGTTAATATGACCTAGAAAGGCAATTTTCTTTTAACTGGCCTTCTAAATGTAAATTCACACCCACCAGAGAGAGAAAATTAAGGTTTATTTTACACTTCATTATAGGAACAGGATGTAGCAGAATGAGAAGGGGGTGAAAAATCACTTTGTATGGAAAGGAATAGGTAAATGCTTTGGATATATTTCCACTTCTTCTTTTCAATTAGTGGGCTTTGGTTTTTTTTTTGTGTGACATGAAATGTTTCAGACCTGTGCTGTTACAGTGTGAACCAGGAGGGCAGGGCATGCAGTCACCCTTGCCACCTGCCCCTGGGGAGGCTCGATAGGTGTACACAGGACATGGCCTGGGTCCTGCCCCTCCCCTAATGTCACTGCCGGGGAGACCATCGCAGTAATGACCAGGAGGACAAAGGTGAAGGACTGGCTCTCCTGCAAACAAACAAACGTTGACATTATAGGAGGAAAAAATGTTTCAGATATTTTGATAGTAAAATAGTTTTATACCACATTTTTTACACTCTTGAAGACTGAGGAGTTTTTTTTCAACATTTTATTGATTACTTACAAAGCTTGTCAATCACTTGCCCCTGGCTACATTTCTAACCTATTATCTCAGCTGAGACCAGGCTTTGTCATTATTTTCAAGGCAGGGCTCCTCTGTTTTTGATTCTCAGCCTGTGGTTTTAACTGTAGGCTCAGTCCCGGGAACCTGCTGGGATCTGCTAAAACTCATGTGACACAATGACTCCAATCACATGCCCAGTAGCATAACAAACAAGCAAGTGTGCTGCCTCTTAAGCATCAGGATTGAAAACTGCTCATAAAAACTAGATTTTTTTTTACTCCCAGACTCAAACTATACAATCATCTCCCTGGTTTGATCAGTCTCTCACACTAAGCCATTCCTTTTCATCACTCCTCAAACCCCATTTGAATATATATAATTTAAACTTTATCCTGCTTTTTTTTTTTTACCTGGAATCCTTATTACAGTCGCTGCAAGAAAACTTGCCAACCACTTGAATATATAAGCCATTATTAGCCCATACCAGGTTTACACCAGTGCTGAGGTGGGCAGGGTAAGCAATCCTGTAGGCTGGCGCCTCCTGGGGAACTTCGGAAAGTGTCTGCAGGACACAACTCAGCATGCTCCGTGCCCTCAGGACAGTAGAAACCTGGAAGAAAGAATACATACAGGCACTGACAGTTTATTTTAAAGATAAAATGATCACTTCTCCCACCTACAAGTAAAATGGTCTCAGATAAATTATATAATGTGTGTATATAGACTGAATATCAATTAAAGGGGATTGCTTTAAGGTTTTATTTCTAACAAAAGTCATGCACTGTACCTGGTGGACATGGTCCAGCACACTGCATGCCCCACTGGCACTGGGTCAAATTAGACATGAATCCCTGAGGGGTGAAATCCGCACTCCCAGAAACACAAAGATAGCCTGCAGCACACACACCCTGGATCCTTCCAGCCCTGAAGAAAGCACACACAGGTTGGTGCATCCACAAAGAAGCAGGATTCACTGCATACACACAGGACAACACATGCAGAGGGGCATTAAAATGCGTGCTCTGTTAGATAATTAGAATGCCAATTACATAATTTCTGACATTACCTTCCATACTGATATGTGCTTTCATTATATTCATGCATATTGAGGTGTTAATTTGCCTGTGCAGTGAACCGTTCCTTGTGAACACGATACATCCCTGCATTCTGTTAATTGTGAGCATAATTAGAGCAGAGATGAGTGTTTGCCTTTGAGCATGTGTCTGTATGTGTATGCATGAGGACAGAATATGCATGCGCCTAATTGTGTGTCTGTTGTTGTACTTGTCTGTGTGTTACTCGATGTATGTGAGTGTGAGACAAGTGCGTGCACACACCGGGGATGTAATACAACCGGTGTACCTGCAGAACTTCCCTGGAGGGCAGGGTAAACACTCTCTCTCTTCTTGTAGCCCCCCCTGGTTTGAATGAGTGTATGTCCCATTAGGGCAGGGCTGAGGCACCATGGTGCCTGAAAAAAAATGCAATAAATGCAAGAAAACAAAGACTGACAGCATGATTTATTACATAGTGATTACTACAAGGGAATATGTAGAGGCAGTTTTTTGGTCTCTCTATATTGTTTGTGATGTTTAATGCAAAAATAAATTGAGGTTGCCATCCTCTGTCGCTTCAGAGTACCTGCAGGGCAGAATGAATGTGGGGGGCAAGGCCATGGCTCCCCCACTATGGCCTCCTCACAGTAGAATCCAGGTCGGCATGGGATGCAGGTATCTGAGCCTGGATTTGGTTGGTATTCTCCTGTGGGACAAGGCAGGGCCAGAGCAGAGCCTTCTGGACAGTAGTGGCCCTGTGAGAGAATGTAAAAGACAAAGGCACATCTGGGGATGGCATTCATGCATCAAGACATTCATAATTAACAACATGGCACAAGGCTCTACAGGACAGACACCATTAGGAAAACAATAATTACAATGAGAAAGAGGGAAGGAGAGAAATGGAAATTAGGTGGAAATGAAGGAATAGAGAGAGAAAACAAAATATACAAATAATTTTTACCTTGGGACAGAGGAAGGCATATGGAGTGGTTGAAGAGAAGTCAAAAGGACAGTAGAAACCAGCAGTGCAGGGGCCTGTAGGGTTGGAAAGACCCTCAGTGGAGCAGTAGTGACCTGCGGGACAGGCGGAGCAGCTCTCCATGGACACTCCTCCTATGACAGCAGGAACACAGTGAGTGCATAGAGTAATCCAAGAAGAAGCCCTTTTAGTACGATATAGAGAACTCAAAAAACTGTCATGTCATGATATGTGAATTCAGTAGGTGTACCACTGGTGTTACGAATACTGCCAAGAGGGCATGGAACTGGGGAGAGGCACCCTGCGGGACAGTAGTGTCCCACAGGGCAGGGGCCATTCATGAGGAAGTTGTCGGAGCTCTGTGGTGTTGGCTCCACAGCACCGCCTTGGCAAAAGTAACCCTGCAAACAAGAACCTGGACAAAAATGCAAAGGCATCATTAATTTTGTAGAGAAAGGTTTAAGTACTTGAAGGGTCAGAACATTTTGCATTTAGTCACCCTGTGGGGCTGAGGCTCCGTAATGGCTACAGTACACTCCAGGTGGACAGGGAGTGCAGATAGAGAGGGAGTGGGCTCCTGTCTGGTTGCTAAAGGTCCCTAAAGGGCACGGCTCAGGCAAGGCTGTGCCAGCAGGACACAAGTGACCTCGAAAGAGAGCATGTTCAAATCAATATATTGCAAATATTGAATTTTGCTAAAGCAGAATCAATCATTTGACCACTTTTGCAGATAAAAATGTAAATAATCTCATTAAAAGTGCAGATTCCAATTTATTTTCCACATCCTCACCAGCTGGGCAGACAGAGGGCTCTTGAGCGGCTGAGGAGGAACACATGGTCCCTTTGGGGCATATTATGCAGTGAGCTGCGCCAGGGGCAGGACTGTAGGTGCCAGGCTCACAGGGCACCTCGCTCGCTGAGCCGACAGGACAGCTATGGCCAGCAGGACAGATGTAGCCATGGGAACCATCTGACGGGGCGGGGCTGGAGCTGCCACCCAAGCACACATACCTGTAGGCACAAACAGTGAAAACAAACTTTATTTCGCAAATATTGCCACAAGCTGCCATTAGAGAAGCTGAGCAATCTGTCAGTGAGGAAAACTAAGCTCCAAATTATGAAGAACTTTTAGAGGAACCTCAATAGATGTCATTTAAGGTGACATAAAATTTCAAATAAAGCTAATCATATTTTTGGTTTCACAATGTTAATCATGTATGTCTTTTTGGATGAGCCTAAAAAGTGTCTTTATTGAGGCAGATTTTCAATGGCTAACCCTCTATTTTAACCTCTCAAACGTATCATTTAGTTACAAACAATTTCAAGAATGATGATACTGACAATTCAAAGTTATCATTTTTACTTAAATCATTTTGCCAGCAGCTGCCTGATACAGTGTTTTTCCAACAAAAAATGTCTTTAATTACAGGTTTTTTTTGTTCTTCCCTTAAGTCACATCAGAGTCTCTTATTTACAGCCTATAAGCTGAATGGTAATAAATTCACATTCTGAATCTCTGGCAGACACACCAAAGTGCTCCAGGTGCTTCAAAGTGGGTTTTAAAGTTTAGCTTTGAGCACTTATTGCAGAGCACATTTGCAACCAAATATGCAACAGTTAGCAAAGTGTTTTTAGCTGGATCTTGTCCTGATGGAGACACCTGCTCCCCCTCCTGCTGAGCCTCAGCAGACTCTCATGTTACAGACATCTGCTCGCCTCAATTATCCGTCTGATCTGATAGTTTATGTGTATCCTGGCTTGAAATTGATTTTTGGGACATCAGATATCTTGCTGGCATATTGAACTGGACCCTTTAATCTAAGATAAAGTCCTACGCATACTTCCAAAAATACTTTCATGCAACAAGGTGAGAACACTTTGTGTTAGACATGAGGGAGAGAGTGAAGGGGGGAGAGAGTGACTGAGAAAATAAGCTTTTTAAAGGAGAAGAAAAACAATTTCAAAGCAAAACAATATTTTTGGATCCCTTTCTCTTCAGGACAGATGAAAGCGGTCAATGATATATATAAAAAACATACCTATAATGGGGGGAAAAAAACAACTGTGTGTGTGTCCTCACTCAGAGCAGTTAGATGTGAAACTGAAACAGCAGAAGGGCAGAAGTGTTTACCCAGCATGACACGGGAGAGCATCTGAAAGTTTTGCTTTTGCAGGGCTGTCACAGAACAGTCCAGGGGGGCAGGGGGGACACTCGTCTACTCCCCTCAGACCACCAGAAGTGGAGAGAGAGCCTGTGGGGCAGGGGAGTGGATAGCCAGTGCCAGAGGGGCAGTAGTGGCCAGAAGGACAAAGATGGCTTCCGGCAGAATTTCCCTGAGAAAACATAAATACATGACAACATAAATGAAATCTTCACTCTTGAAGGCATAATTTTCTAAGAGTGCATGTAATAACCAACTCTTAAGTTCGCTAGTATCCTGTGGTATCTAGAGATTATAAATTTGAAAACACTCTATAATAAGATGTGAAGGGGTCATGAGGACATTACACTAAAAGAATGACTCCCATTAAAGTATGAATGTGCTCAGCAATATGGCAGTGTTCCTGTTTGATTATTAAACATGTTTGTGGAAACAAGACATTTTCGCTGTATAGGGGATACAAAGGAAAGCCTATAGAGCGACAAAAAGCAGCAGATGAGTGTACAGTAAAATTATTAGTAATCTCACAGTTGGATTTTAATTTTGTATGCCTACCAGTGGAAATTTAGATTTGATGGGAGCACATTTGGCATAAAGGCACCATCAATGAACAGAGCACATTTCCTGTAAATCTGACCATTTTTTGAATCTTACATAAAAAGATGACATTTAAGCTGATGGTGATGTCAGAGGAGAGATTTTGGCTGTGAAGCATGGAGAGGAATAAATGAATGTGCTCAGTCAATCACCTAATCAGATTTTGATTATATTTCCTGTTGACATAGTAAAATTCTGACATGTTTCCTTATTTCCTTAGATGAAAAGTCACAGGGTCACCAATATCATCATGAATCATTTCCTGGAAACAGGAACCAACTGGCTAATGACTGATTGTCAACATTACAAGGTTACGGACACCAAAACAACACCTGATACTCGGTAGAGTTGGGGCTGGTGGATCCAGCAGGACAGTAGTATCCTGCCTCACAGAGTCCTGTCGGCTGGGATAGACCAGGCTGAGAGCAGAACATTCCTGCAGGAAACAACAACAGAATGAAGGAACATTTTTAAGACATGAAAAAGCCTAACTGACACATTTTAAAATGAGGGATTATGTTATGATGATGTAGAACAAAAAAACTAACCCATACCAGCAGGGCAGGACAGGCAGGCCTCAGGACTGGAGGCCCCCAGCTGGCTCTGCACAGTACCAGGTGGGCAAGGAAACTCCAGTCCAAGGGTCAGTCCTGGAGGACAGTAATATCCAACAGGACAGAGCGCAGGCTGCACGGTACCTTCATCTGATACAGACCAAGAAGAATTAAGATTCTCAGATGATTAACATTTTCTGCAAACTGACTATATAAAGAAACCATCTTTGTAAAAAAAAAGTTCATTTGATGTCTACTTTGATGTTTTAGATTGGCCTTAAACAAAAAAGGGGGTGTGGTTTATGACTCATACTGCAGCCAGCCACAGCATTGCAATCAAGATTTTTTTGGCTTCACTTTTAAGAAGCTGTCATGTCATCCATCCTTATATACAGACAATGGATGAGACAATAAAATGAACAGCATATTTGCAAATTTGAAACATCTGTGTAAAGATGAAGCTGTGTAATAAAAGACATGGAGACAGGCTAAAATCAGTTGTCAGTTACAGATTACCTGAGACAAAGGCAGATAGATTCTTTGCTGTCGTTTTACAATGAAACTTGTTCAAGATAAATGGATGTGTGAATGTAACCATTTTACCTGAAAATGTACTCAGCTTACTTCAGCAAAACCATGTGCTTCCAGGAATGACTTTGTACAATCTGACAATCTGCACATTCTGCTAGCCTTACAATTATTTGTGTCCTTTATACATATCCGCCTCCATAGCTCTGATCCCTTATCATTTCTCAACATATTAAAAGCATGTCATCTAACTGGACTGCCTGTTAATCTTAAGTGACTACTGCTGGAAAATAAGTTGCAAAATAAGAGCACTAAGTGGGATTCCTTTAAGTACGATGCTGAAAGTTAAATGTAAGCAAAAGACAGTCCACGTTTCTCACCTGGACAGTAGTATCCAGGGGTACAGGTGGTGCAGTTGTCTTTATTTGTGTTGCCTGTTTCAGAGCTAAATGTTCCTGCAGGACAAGGCATGGGGACTTGTGTCCCACTGGGGCAGAAGAAACCAGCTGGGCACAGAGCTTCATCTGGCCTACTGGATCCCCAGTTGCAATAAAAACCTGCCCAGCAATCACCTAAAGCATAAAATGGAAAACAACGCATTCAACTGGAGGATAAAGCAGCAGAAATTGTTTTATAAAATTGGAATCTTACTGATATATGAAACTATTTTATTTTCCAAGGCCATTGGGTGTACTTTATTACATCTACCTGCTCTAAGCCCCTGTTGACAGAAAATCCCAGGTGGACAGAGAGATCCAGTTCTGTTGTCAGTCGGGTTCGGCACCGTGGCGCCCATCAGACAAAGAAACCCAGCAGCACACGGTCCAGAAGGTTGAACCAAACCTTCAGACCCACAAAACTGACCCGCTGGACACATTAGGCACTCACCTGCAAACAAGTTGACAGCTCTGACCTCAGTGCAAACAGAAAAACAAGCTACCTGCCAGCTGAGATCAAACAAGACACTGACACTTCTAGCAGTCTCTCGCTGCTAGAAGTGTCAGTGTCTGAGAGCAAACAAATATGAGGAGGATAACCTGAAGAACAAAAAGAACATCTGTCTTGCAGCTTTTAAACTATTTAATTTTATTTGGGAGGTCAGATTGCAACAGTGTTTTGTGACTCTTGTTTAAAGGAAAATCAGATTTGAATGATCAGAGTTGATTGTTACACAAATATTTTAACATATGCCATAACAAATAATTTACTGTCATCGTCATTCTTCAGATTATTTTCCAGAAGCAGTGAAAGATAACAAGTGTTGCTGGTTTTGACCTGTGGTGGTGAGACCCTGGCTGGGGCTGTAGGTGCCTTTGGGGCAAGGCAGAGGCCGGCTGTCTGGGCTCTCCCTGGGACAGATGTATCCAGCTGGGCAGGGAAGAGGACTGGTGGGGCTGGGACTCAGTGATTGGCAGTGGAACCCAGGAGGACAGGGATTACACTCTCTCTGGCCTGATGACTCCTGGAACAAGCCTGGCGAAAACATTCAAACTGTGAGAAAATCTTCAAACAGCACAGTTAAATTCATACAGCAAATAGCAATATCTCTGTTTACCAGAAGGGCATGGTTTGCAGTCATCTTTGCTCTTTCCTCCAGTCTCGTTTTGGTAGGTGCCAGCTGGGCAGGGTGAGGGAGCACTGCTGCCCTGTGCACAGTAATGGCCGGCTGGACAAACACCTCCAGACACACTTGACATGGGAGTAGCAGTCTGGGATCCCTCTAGGCAGAAAAAACCTGGGAAGAAAAACTTCAATAAATGTGTAAAAAGCTACAGTTTTGTACAAAGAAGGCTAATGCATCACTCTAATAGAAATAAAATATCTGGCTTATGTCCGACCTGGAAGACATGATCCAGAGACTGCAGAGAGGCCGGTCTCTGAACAGAAGAAACCAGGACTGCAGCTACGACACTGACTCTCATCCACAAGCCCGCTCTGCTCACTGTAACAAGATGTCAAAAACCTGGTGGCTTTGACTTAGATTAGTAGATGTAAGATGATTTAATACAATTTGATAAAAATGTTCAATTTCATCCCAGAGAGCCCACCTTAGCAGGACATTAAATAAATACAAGGGATTCCACTTCAGATTACACCTTTTCTGTTTGATCAGTTCCTCCATTTCATCAAAATGTTCTATTTTATTCCAAGAAGCCTTTAAGCTGAACATGGATCTCAGGAATGTCTGTGGATTTGGTTACATCTTAATACTTATTTGATCAAATGCTAGAAAAAAAAAATTGTCACCACAAACTATTAGACTTTAAAATCCGTACTTAGCACAAATCCTATCATGTCTCATGAATATCATGATTCACAGTGATCAAAGACAAGAGGGACATGTAATTCAAAAGATTATAAGCCTGCAGAGATAAAGAAAGTGCACCTGAATGTTCCTTTGGGGCATGGTTTTGGTACTGAAGTCCCCACAGGGCAGAAAAAGCCAGGAGGACATGGGGATCCAGTCAGACTGTCTAGTGGTGAAGGTTCAGAGGCTCCTCCAACACACACAAACCCTTCTGCACAAGGCCCGGTGGGGGAAGTCCTCCCTTTGAACAAACAGCATCCAAGCAATGTTTGTACCCCCTAACACAGCAGCTATTTACCTCTAATTGTTTCTGGAATGTACTAGATCCATTCTATAGCTGTCTGTTAGATTTATATACTGATGCACTGTACCTGTTCCTCTACAGAACATCCCGGGGTCACACAGTGAGCACTGCCATTCCTCAACCATTCCTGACATGTTCCCATACGTCCCCGCCGGACAGGGATGCTGATTTCCTGATCCGCTGGGACAATAAAATCCTCTCTCACATGGAAGTGGGACTGTCATTCCTGATGTACAGATACAGTGCAGGATACATTTATCTTCCTGCCTGCTAAAAGCCTTGTCGTCTTTTGTCAACCAGCCTTACCTTGATCCTGACAATAGAAACCAGCAGGGCATGTCTCGCAGCTGCCCTGGCCTTGTCTGAGCTGGTAGCTGCCCGGAAGACAGGCTGCCTGTTTGACACTGCCCTGGAGCAACCATTAAAATTGATTCTATTAGAGTTTATATCTTGGAAACAAAATGCGTTATCAGGCAATAATCATGGTGGAATAATACAGCAGAGATCAAGAGAGACATTATACAGGAAGAAGACTGAGACGGTCAAGAAAAACAGGAAGAAAACATCAATTGACATCAATAATGTGCAGTAATGCACTTTTCATGACAGATTGAAACCCTCTGCAGAGACATCACATAGAATATTCAGCAGAGGTGACTGACAGTAGCTTGAAGAGTAACACTGGCTGGTTGACCTTCTCACAACAATGCCCTGCTGAGCAGACATGTTGTTGTGGTCTTTCAGAGCTCTGTCCCTCAGGACAGTAGTAGCCTTCTGCACAGCGGCCGCTTGGCTCAGTTAGTCCTCTCTGGGTGCAGTAGTGACCCGGTGGACACAGCTGACAATCTTCCACTGTAGATCCACCAAGAGAACCTGATGGAGTGGCACACGATATACAAATCAATTGGAAATTTATTCATAAATTACTATGCTACAAAAAGATTTATCTATACACAGTGTTTGTTGACATGTACAAAAAAAAAACAAACACTGAATCACTTTGTCAGTAGACATAATGAAATCATTAAAATAGATAATGTTGATTTGATATAAAGCACCTATTCCCACATCAGTTTTCTAATTCATAAACATACAAAGGAGCTACAGCACATTTTAATAGGATTCTAGTAGTCAGCCGCAAGACAAGAATACAATTACACGATTAAACCACTTTGTGACTGAAATTATTCATAGGCGCCCACGGGAGAGAAAGAGGGCTTTAATGGAAACGTTCATATTTCTCCGCATCACTAAACTGCAAAGACAGACACCAGTTCATGTAAGGATATTAGTGTTGAAAACTGACGTGTGCAGCAAAAGGGATTATGAGTTTCTCTGTTTGGTATTGTGTCTGATTACTCATTTATCATTAATTCATGACAGAAATATTGAAAAAAGGGGAAATACTGACTTGTCCTGAACTGTGTCTGTATTCAAAGAAAAAGAAAACGAGTGAAGTACGGTTGTCTTTTAATAATTAAAATTCATAAAAATCAAGCAATGAATGGGATTATTGGTCGAATCTAACAATTACAGCTTTACTACAAAGAGCAATTTCTCACTTTTTATGGTTCCAAGAGGGCAGGGCAGAGGAAGAGGGGTTCCAAGAGGGCAGTAGTGTCCAGTAGGGCAAGGGGTAGCATGAGGGTCTACAGAGCCTTCAGGGCAGTAGTATCCTGCAGCACAGGGCCCAGCTGGGGCATCTAGACCGGTGTGGTCACAGTACGAGCCAGCCTCACAGGGCTGGGGGTAGGCAGAGCCTTGGGGACAATAAAAACCTAAAAAATAGACAAAATGTTATCACTGAAATAAATCAACTTCAGAGAGACCAAAAGTCCAATCAGGAGGATTACTGTTCTTATGCACACACTCCCTCTGGAGATGAGGGATGTTCTCTAACTCGCAACTTTTTTCCCCCCACACTCTTATTTTCAGCTTCTTCTGGCTTCTTTTCTAATGTTCCCACAGGTAGTAATTACTTTGCTGCCAGGACTTAAATGTATTTTTTGATGGTCTGACAACAGCAAGATATTTCGGTATTTCCTGCGTATCACCACCCAACCATCCTCAGCTTCTCAAGAGGAAAATTCAGCTCCGGCATTAGGTTTCCAGGTCTTTAAATAAGGTAATTTAAACTCTCAGAAGTTCAGGGGTTCATCTTACATAGCATTAAGCGATTACCCCGTTCCACCAAGATAATTTAATGATAGGCTTCAAAGGAAAAAGCTTTTCTTTATTTCTAACAATTTCCAAAACTAACCATGAAGAAAAAAGCTGGGCATTCATTCGTGTCCTGTCTTAGCCATCTTTTTTTTAAAACCGTGTTTTAAAGGATGAGGCGGTACTTAAGCTGAAAAATGTTGCATGCACAGGACAGATCAGATGAAATTAGTCAGTTGTCACAGCAATTACAGTAAGTGGGACTACCATGTCATGAGCAAAGAAGATCACACTGAGTGCACAAGTTCACTGTCAGGATTTACCCACCCCGGGGGCATACATCTCCTCTGTAGGTGGAACATGAATAATGTGGACTCTTAAGAAATGGCGGTGGGTGAGTCACAATATGGTCTGAATCTGCCCGTGGGGCCGCTACCACTTCGATCCAGCTAGTGTCTCTGCCTATAATAGAACATGGCAGATAAAGCATGAGACATGTCTGAGTTAATATCTTTGTGCTGCAGATAGGAAACCAAAGAGGAGCCTCTCTTATCTTTCTACATGCTGATTTCAGAGAATTGATTGCCAAGAGAACAACATCTCTTTACAATGTACATTAACACTGGAAGATAATGATTAATTGTTAATGTACATTAGAGGGAAGGACAAAATGAAAAATTGCTGCTCTAAGGGACATTTATAACAACATGTGAGGCTCTGCAGTCTAGTTGAATAGATTAACCAAAGTGATGCACTGCCCTCTTACAGGAAGCATTTATGTGTTATTACAAACTGAAGAAACCCATATTTTTACCAGAATCACTGGAGTTACTGAAGCAGGGAAGATTGTGTATCCAGTAGGCGGTCCCTGTCTTTGTGGTATAAGCCTCCAGTATCTCACAAAGGCAGCTGAACAGAGAGGAGCTGGCTCTCGGTGTGGGGCTATCAGCACCTCCACAACAGAAGAAACCTGCAGAACATGGACCTAACATAGGGATGTTGAGGAAACGGATGCATCATGTGATCTTAGTCAGTTAATTGGATCAAATTGTCAGTTAGTCTTACTTCATTAATAATTATCTGAATCCCAAAAAGAACTGGACCAGGCTAATGTGATGTGTATGTAGTTGTGATGTGCTGAAGCATTAAATGTTGTAGATGTTACACAACTTGCCCTCTATATTCTTTGAGCTTGTCCTTGACTGTTTGAGAATCCTGGTAAAGTCCCCCTACCTGTGGGCTTTGAGCCTCCAGATCGGAGGCAGTATTTCCCTGGGGGGCAGGGGTTGCAGTGCGATGGAGAGGAAGCTCCAGGCTCTGGAAAGAAGCTGCCAGCTGGACAGGGTTTAGGTGTCTCACTACCCTGAGGACAAAAGTAGCCCATGGGACAAACATCTCCATAAGTCCTGGAGACAGGAGAAGGCTCAGTGGACCCCAGGGAACAATAATGTCCTGTGGTAGATAATGCGATTAGACATCTTACTGAAAACACTGCAACATTTACAATGTGTGAGAAGTGAATCGTGCTATTTGGGAGCTTAATGCAGTGCTGGAATACAGGAGAGGAAAAGCACTCCTGTAGCTCAGTCATCATTTCCCATGGTGATGCAGGACTGTCAGACCTGGGCTGCAGGGTCCAGTTGGCTCTGTCAGAGCATTGCTTTTGCAGAAGGAGCCAGGGGGGCAGGGGGAGCAGTCAGTCAGGGACGTCCTGCCGGCTAATGGACCGACACTACCCATCGGACATGGAGATGGCACAGATGTGCCCTCCATACAGTAGAAACCTGAGAACCATGGTGTGTCATATTTTATTATACCCTTCAGTTCACCTTTGTTTCATTGTGCACCTTTCAAAGCATGCATGCCGGTGCACAGGTGTTTTTTTTAATTACCTGGTGGGCAGGTGTTACAAGTGGATTGTCCAGATGAAGACTGAAAAGTGCCAGGGCTACAGATGGCTGGCTCGGCACTTCCATGCGGGCACGCATGGCCAGGCGGGCACTGATGTCCTGTGACGCAGTCAGATAAATGTATAAACTCTCATCTGGTGCCTTTTTGTGCACAATGAAAACAAGAGTAATGTGCATATCAAATACGGTGCTAAAGTGATAATATCCTTTTAAAACCATTTATGTGGCAATGATCCATTAAAAAAAGCATGGCTGCTGTATTTTAACATGCCCACTGTGGTACCATGGCAACAAAGCGATGAAAAAAAGAGAGTGACTGTGAGCAGTATTCATCCTGTACAAAAATCCTGTGGGAGGCAGGGAGAGGAGAACACAGGCTCAGCAGCAGGGGCCCCGAGTCTGACAGGAACAAGCCTGAGACTCTTAATATGTTCTGGGCCATTTTATGCTCAAATCAGCAGCATGTCTTTTTGATAAGAGGTGGAAAGGGGAGGAGGATGGCTTTCAAAGAATCTCTGGGTGTGCACATCATGTATGAGGAGGAGGAAAGCTCATCTGAGGTATAAAATCACCTGGTAGTAAGCAGTAACAAGTTGAGATAGTACACGCTGTTTTAAATGAAAACCCACAAATATCCTATGTGCATTCAGTTTTTGGTTTTCATATTTACTCAAGCTATACTCAAGCGATAATAATACACTAGATTATCAGACAAGGCCTTGCTACAAACTGACTGTGTTGCTGGGTTTTTTTTTGGCCCCTAAAGTCGATATTGTGGAGATAAATGTTTTTTAAGACCCCAACAGATGCAATAGAGGGCATGCTGATATAAAACCAGATAATGTGCTTAACTTCATTTTTCTGCAAAGCACAGCCATATTTTTATCAATTTTAATTTGAAATGTATCTGTATGTAATTTTGCAGTACGGTGTTAATGTGAGTAATTTAAGTAAAATGTGGTCTTCCAGGCAACCACCATCATCATGTGAGTAGAACTATTTGAAAACAAAATTTACTGTACATGATGAGACATTGTGTTCGAAAAAAAAACACACACGCAAAAGGAAATGATGAAGTGCAGAGACTACCATAGTTAAACCTGAGCTGACCCCTGATGATGTGTACTATACCTGGCTGATGTGCAGACACTGATCCCTGTGGACAGAACCACCCGGGGGGGCAAAAGAGGTCGACAGATGTCTGAGCCCACGAGGGGCAGTAAGAACCCGGGTAACAAGCTTCACAGTCAGCCTGGGACTCAGCCCCAGACCTCCCCAGGAAGGTACCTATATGTAGACAAATCATCATGTGAGCAGAGTTAACTTCCCCTCTACTTCTTTATCTTTCCCTCTCTCTCTTTCTCTCACACGCACACACAGTAATGGAAATAGTATGGGATAACAGTGTCGTGCATGCGCTGCATAGACTGTTCCATTTATTCACTTGGTTAAGTAGCAAACTGACCATTATGACAGTTTTATTGGACTCCCATTAGGTTTTACAGCCTCCTCTAAAGTTCTAGATACATTAAGCCATTATATTATACCTCAGGGGGCTTTATGGTACTGTACAATACCTCTGGAGACAATGTAATAAAACACAAGAGGTCAGACACATCACTTCATTCAGGGATATGTATGAGGATTAATAAAGCAAAATGTTAAATACAAATGGTACCAAAAATAAAAACAATTCCCATTTTTTTCAGAGTTTGGCTGGATGTGATGGTGTTCTACCTGGAGGGCAGGGGCTTGGCTTTGCGCTTCCTTTAGGACAATAATGGCCTGGAGCACACACATTACCATGGAACTGACCCAGCGTTGAATTGCCAGGAAGTGGGAATGGAGCTGTGGTATCCCCTGTAACTGAGACAATAGACCTTTATTGGATGTCATTACTCATCAGGCTAACGAGAGAACTAAAATGCCAGAGCCATTTTTCTGCAAGCCCAAAGAGAAAGATATTACAAAGAGAAAAGCAGAGGGGACTAGTAAATGTTCTGCGTAGACCTCCTGAACACTGTGAAGCCAAAGGCCATTAAAATGTTAAATTAAAACAGAAGAGCATTGAGATAAAGTGGTGCACAGTACAGTAATTTTCCAGCCCTTGTGTTTTTTCTATTAGGTTATACAACAATAACATTCTAAGATAACCAGTTCTGCATGATGACCTGCTGTTATGAACACTATGTAGAAGACACAAATAATCAGTGTGTTACCTGTGCTATTACCCAAAGGTGTGGCTGTCCTGGACCCCTCTGTGCAATAAAAGCCTAGGTTGCAAGGCCCAGATGGTGAGGAAAGACCGACCTCAGCACAGAAATGTCCAGGCAAACAGGGTTGACATGCCTCTATAGAAACTGCCCCTGGAACACAAAAGATACAAGATAAGTGTGATCTAAATGCCAAAATATGGCATTAATTAGCCTCAAGCGCAAAAGTAGTTAATGTTTTCTGCTGAACAAGCGTGGGAAGCTCTTTCATTGATTAAAAAACAAATCTGCATTAACATTGCCGATGACCTCAGTTAAAACAGCCTATTTGATTTAAATGTCACAACAACAGTGTATCTGTGTAATTTTTCAGTGTTTTTTTTTTTTACCATCTATGGAGTTAAAGGTGCCTGTGGGGCAGGGGACCATATAGCTGGTACCCTCTGGGCAATAGGACCCTGCAGAGCAGCGACCTCCTGTTGGGCCCCCCTCTGGTCGGGCAGAAGTAGAACCTTGTATACAGAAGTAACTGGAAGTAAAGAGAAGATGAGGACACAGATAGTGAGGAGGGGGGATTGGGATATAGTAAGTGACAGACCAGATAAACAGAGGCAGAGACAGAGATTAAGGTAGTTTTAATTACAGACAAGGGAGGCAGAATTAAACAGACACGGGAGCATAACTTTCTGAGTCTATTTGTGAACATGATGAAGTGTGTGTTCAGTCTGCCTGTGTTTACCCAGGAGAGCAGACCCCAGTGGGAGCAGCCAGTCCAGAGGAACTGCAATATGTCCCTGGTGGACAGAGCTCACAGCCCGACTTATTGGACAACCCCATCTGCCTGCTAAAGGCACCAGCTGGGCATGAAAATGCTACACCGGACTGCGTTCCTGTAGATAAATAGCGCATAATATCTACAGATGGTCCAGGACTAAACATCACAGAACAGTGTGTGAGGACAACCCTCTTCTTGAATAATGCACATACTAGCCATTTGCATAATTAGAAAGTCATTTACTGTTACAGCCACTTGTTTAGAAGAACACTTAAAACAAGGACAACATTCATCAACATTTAAAATGCAGTAATACACATTATTATAATTAATCCATCTCACTGAGCCTGCGACATCACATGCGTCCTATTTATATTTATATCTGCTTACATGATGTAATATTGCATGTATGTAATGAATGTGTTGGAATAGCTACACTATTGTACACTACCTGGTGGGCAATAGTGTCCTTTAGGACACAGCATGGGGGTGTGAGTCCCTGACACATGCCCAGTGTCAGCATCCACTGAGCCGGCACAGTAAAACCCTGCTGGACATTTGACACACTCTGCCTGTGGAGGAGAAAATTATAAACATCATTTTTTTCAACGCAGTACAAACACAAATTTTATGGCTACAGATGTTCACTAATATCAACAAACATGAACACTTGAGATACTTGTGTTGGAGATTCTACAGTACACACAGATGTTTCTGGAACTTTTACCCTTTGCTTACAGGAGAACCAAGCATTACATTAAAAAAACATCTTTTATAGGTCATATACAGTTAAGTTAAACTGAAAGACTTAATCAAGTTTTAGAGTAATGCACAATGACTGTAAAACAGTTATTATAGTCACTTAAATTGTATAATAAAGAAAGTACATCTTGCCTATGGGACTGCAGGATACTTCAGAGTATTAGCAGTCTATTCTTCCTCATTTTCCTCACCTGTCCAGGTAGACTCTGGTAGGTCCCTGGTAAGCAGGGTACCTGTCTATATGATCCAGGTGGGCACATGTTTCCAGGTGAGCAGGGTATAGAGGCCAGTTGGCTGTTGTTTTTAATTCCTGAGCAGTAAGATCCAGCTGGACAGATATGAGTAGGGAAAGAGAGCCCTCTGGTGACACACAGGAAACCTACAAAACAAAAAAAGGGGACATTGGTGGGCATCCACAGACAGTCTGGAATGGATTATCCCCTGATAAATAAAGTTATGTAATGGTAGCTTTATCTTTTGGCAGATAAGCAGACGCACAATGAAATGCTAAAGCAAGAAACAGGTGCTAAATTAGCTCTAACCTGGAGGGCAAGGCAGGCAGTCAGAGAGATTACTGTTTCTGGTGTTGTTGCTGTAATGTCCTATGGGACAGGGTAGTGGTGCTGAGGAGCCTTGGGGGCAGAAATGACCCTCAGGACATCGGTCACCTGTCGTCCCTCCATCCTCTGGTGTGGGTGACTGTGCCCCAGAGAGGCAGTAGTACCCACCACTGCACTGACCTGTTACAACACCCTTCCCAGGGGACGCACAGAAGGAGCCTGGTTTAATAGGGGAAAAAAAGGTGAAATCGAGTACAATGGGAAAGTAGCCTGAATTACAAGCACCCTGTAATCCATTAATCCCTGTTGAGGTACAGTAATTATCTGATTATTCTGCTGCTTATCTGTCAAGGTTGTCGTAAACCCTAATTCAGCTAAGTAACCCTAAGGCAAGTCGTTAGCGTTAGCAGTAAATGGTGTGTGACCTGGAGGGCAGGGCAAGCAGTCCTGTGGATCTGTCATGCTGGTGTGGGGGTTGATGGATCCAGCTGGACACGGGTGCTGGTGTTTGGACCAGGTCCCGGACAGACAGTAATGACCCACTGGACAGTCATAACTCCTTGATAGAGAGCCATTATGGCTGCCAGGACAATAAAATCTAAACAGAAAACAGAAAGCTAGAGGCATAAAAACCATGTATAGTATGTATAGTTACAGTCCCTTTGTAATGCATCGTGCTTATAGTTAAATTGTGTATGTGTGTATGTGTGTATGTGTGTATGTGTGTGTGTGCAGAGCGACTGGGTGCAGCTGATAGGAGAGTTCACCCCTGGGGACAGGTGTTGCAGCTGGCTTGTCCGTCCTCTGTGCTGATGGTTCCCAAGGGGCAGTGCTGAGGAGCCGCCGAGCCTTCAGAACAGTAATAACCTGGTTGTTTGAAGACAAGAGTCATGAAAGAGGTGCACACTCAAGCACACACACACACAAAGACATGCACAGTCCACAGGGGATGGTGTTAAATTTCTGGTGTCAACAGAGCAGCTGCTTATGTTTGGCCCTATTAAGCTGAAAGAGGGTTTTGTTTACCTGTCCGCTAAGCTGGCTCTGGGATTATGTGCATTTTAAGCCTAATTATGTTCTTCAAAATTTCCATTTTCCTTTGTAATTCCTACAATGCTATGCAAAGCATATTTCTCAGCTGTCATTTCTCAGCATGTTCTTTTGACAAGATTCTCTCTCATTTCTTTGAAAAACAAAGACACGCATGTCAAATCTGAGGGATCCGATAACCTTTTGGGCACGGTCCTCCCCGACTGTCTCTCAAAGGAGGGTCAGGGCGATCTGCACCCTGCAGACAGAAGAAACCTTCCCAGCACTTTCCTGAAGGCACTGAGAGACCCGCAGCATCACAATAGTAACCAGGGAGACATGGCTGGCAATCCTCCTGAGAGGAGAAATGAAACAGACAAAGAGGGAGGAAGGAAGAAAGAGGGGGAGAGGAAGACAGAGAGAGAGAGGTAGTAGGAAATTGAAAAAAAAGAGAGAGTACCTCCATGAAAAATTGATTAGGGATTTGGTATTGATTGACTGTCACAAGGAAAGACAGAGAAAGCATTGTAAATTAATGTGTGAACTGTATAGGTCTCATATAAGAGGGCTGTTTGTTTCAAAGCAGAGCACAATAGACATCTATGTGATGCAGAGTGTCCAAATTAAATAATAATAATGCAATACAAGTAAGTAATAACATGAAATGAATAATAGATGAATAATACAAATAGGGGCGAGATATATAACCAAGAAAAAAACCCAACTAATTTCTTTTTCATTTTACTTTTTTCATATCAGCAGCAGTTTTTATGTTAGAGTACCCTTTCTTCAAAGTCAGATTTTATTTTATGCACCATTTTACCTCAGCGACCGTTTTATTTCACAGTGAATAAATCAAGACAAACAATGTAGAGCCACTTACACAATGTAATGTGTGTAATGTATTTCATGTGTTTTGAATTACATCATTTTTCACAATCCACAAAACAAAATTTGACATTTCCAGACAACATTCCACCCTGGTGTAATTTTGAGGGGACAGACTTCTCTCTCAATCATTGTCAAGAAGACATATGAGTGCGATATTTAGTCAAAGTGACCTGGGAGATTAATTTGGTGAGGTTGGAGAATGTTCCACGTGGACAGGGCAGAGGATGGACGGTGGCCTGGGGGCAGTAATGACCGGCAGGACATGGCCCTCCCTCTCCTGGTGAGAGACACAGAGATAAGCCGCCATTTGTCAACCATCTCAAAATAGAAATACTGATGGAGAAGCATTTCTACAGAGAATCATACTGACAAGCCAGCTTTCTCAGCTATTGGTAAGAAATGTGCAACCATCAGACCTTCCTGTATGTGTGAACATGCAGTATGTTCATAGTAAATATGTTTGTTTACCTGCAGCCTGTGAGACAGGTTGTGGAGACGTGTTTCCATGTGAGCAGTAATATCCTTCCTGACATGGTCCAGTGACAGCTGTGCCATTTCTGGAAGAGCAGTAATGGCCGCCATCACACTGTCTGCACTGAGAGACAGACCAGTATCCTGGGTCAGGACCATAAGTTCCTTCTGGACAGCCTCTCCAGTCAAATCCAGTTCCCTCTGGACAGTAAAAGCCTGGAGACCAAATAAAATATGCAAAAATATGAGCTAAAACAAACTGTTGAAAAACTGCATCAGCTTTTTCTCTAATCATTGTTGTTAGTTTCAGTGTTTCTTGCATATTCTTTCTGCTAATTCCCTAATACTTGCATACAAATGAAAATATATTTTCAGTGTAATTTTAAAGGGCACACAAATGACAAACCACAAACCTGCAGGACACAAGTACAGAGAACCAGACACACAGTACCAGCCTGGCACACAGGGCTCACACTGGGTAGCGTGTGTAACAGTGACATATGTTC
Source organism: Acanthurus leucopareius (assembly GCA_029814765.1). Lineage (NCBI taxonomy): Eukaryota > Metazoa > Chordata > Actinopteri > Acanthuriformes > Acanthuridae > Acanthurus > Acanthurus leucopareius. The sequence goes on along the minus strand of JAQMCX010000054.1, from coordinate 1,889,407 downwards.
CTGGATGGCAGGGCACAGGTTGAACAGTTCCCTCTGGACAGTAGAAACCCTCGGGACAAGGTCCTCCCGTAATTCCATCAGTAGGGGTGGGTGTAATGGCTCCCTTTGTGCAGTAATATCTGCATTAGAGACATGAACAAAAAAGCACAAATTCTGTTCATTTTATGTGCAAAAAGGCCAGTGACGGCTACTTTGGAAACATTTGATGACAAGATAAAAGAATTTTTTCATGAGTTTGTACAAAATAATGATAAGGATACAAGTACTATGTATTTCCTAAGTCCATCAGAGTTAGGTGTACCCCTTGTTGCAAAGTCCAGTAGGTTCAGTGAGGCCAGCAGAGTCGCAGTAAAATCCTCCCAGACAGGGTTTGCAGTCCTCCTGGAAACGCAGGCCTGAGCTGTTGGACCAGCTTCCCTCAGGGCACGCCACAGGAGCTGTGGTGCCTGTGAAAATGACACAACTACCCGCTCAAATTTCAACTCCAGCAAGCAGAGGAGCACATGGGAAACTTTTTCAAGACTATTAAAAGATGACAAGACTAATGCAGTTTTTGTTTGTTTGTCAATACAACACACTGTGACAACCTTTTACACACTGTAAGCAGAATTTAAGTGGAACAAATTTGCAAGACACTCTTAAAAAGCAACCAATGGCTGCATGCAGCATTGAGCAACTTAGGAGGAGACAGAGTTTACCCCCCAGCAGCTTTTTTCAAAGCATGGGTCAGTGCCTCAAGTCAGAAAAAAAACAGTACACAAAATAACTTCAAGAAAACTGAATCAAAAGTTACAAGATAAATGTTGTCAGAACTTCCTGTAGGCCAAATGGTAATTAGCATGAATAAAACATTGAGGCCCTTGAACATAATATTGTAGAATGTTAATATCCTGACACTGTATAAATTTGGTTACATTAGCATATAGAAAAAGCTGCATCAGCACTGGATTACAGAAAACAATTATTTTGTAAATGCGGAAACCTTAAAAATTGATAGATTCCAGGTATTAACAGTATAACAACACTGAAGCAGCTGCTGGTGACTGACTGCTTATTAAAGGAGGACAAGTCAGTTACCTGAGGGGCAGTATTGACCGGGTGGACACAGGGAACCTGACAGGCCATCCAATGGGCTGGGTGACGATGCTCCCTCTCTGCACCAATAACCAGCATGGCATGGTCCTGTGGGTAAAAGAATATCCTGACATCTCTTAATCATTATTAAATCCAACGCTATCTGAACTAAAGTGAAAAGAAAAAGTGTATGTAATTTGGGTGAACCTCCCATCTGAATATTTAAAACAGGCACAGGCAGATGCCTTACATATCCCCTCTAGTTTATCTAACCACAGACTATGGAGAACATAAGAAATTAAAGCTTGTTTTTTGGGATTCCAGTAAAATGTTTCAAATGAAGATGAAAGATACAATGAAGAACTGAAGCAAAGAAGGGAATAGATGCGTCTTTTTCTTACCTGCTGGCTCAGACAGTCCCACAGACGGACAGTAGTGTCCAGCAGCACATGGCATACAGTCAGCCGGGCTGTGTGTGTGCTGTCTCGGGTTGAAGGAGCCTATGGGGCAGGGGTGTTGGTTGGGCAGGGTGGTACCTGCAGGGCAGTAGTGTCCTTTAGGGCAGGGCCTCGGCACAGAGACATTGGTTTGTCTCAAATCACAGTAGTAACCTTAAAAAAGGAGACACATACTTATTTTTTAAAATAGCACTGCCAGTATGGGAAATGCCTATGATATGGTGATGAAAAATAAGCACTTATACATTAAGAATATTTATTTCAGCTGGCAAAGTCAAGTATTATAAATGGAACACGCTCATGTGAATGAGCCACTTATAAATAAAACCCTTGCAGTGTTATTTAAGAGCTGCTTTTCATCACAGCCTTCTCAGCATAACAAAAAGAGCACAGGGTTGTGTATTAATTTTTCAAATAAAAAAAGAACTGTATGCTTTTGCTCAGAGGTTTAAAGGAGTAAAGTTGGCTCCTACCTGCCTCACAGACAGTGCAGGCTGCCTGTTTTTCTCTGTCCTGGTAGGTTCCTGATGGACAGGGCTCTGGAGCTGCACTACCCTGTGGGCAGAAGTGGCCTAAAGGACATGGCAGAGCTGTAGCCACAGGCTGACCAGGAGGACACCAATAGCCTGTGGTGAAAACAGTTGATACAGATGATTGCATTAATAATATATCTTTATGAAATAAGCAATTCCCATAAAGTTTTTAGCACCAGTAAAGAATGGCTTAGTGTTTGGACCGACCTTGGCTGCAGGGTCCAGTCGGACTCCTGAGACCTGCTCCTCTGCAGTAGAAACCAGCGGTGCAGGGCTGACAGGCAGACTCACTGGTCAGACCTGACACTGCTGAAAAAGTACCAGCAGGACACAACTCTGGTCCTCCTGAACCTTCAACTGTAAAGAAAAACAGAGTCTCCCTTCATTAATCTAATCTAATCTACTCATTCATTGCCTTTACATGGATATGCCTATTCTTGGCTGTGGGGCAAAAAGGCTTCTACAGAGATACGTCGGGTAGGAAGTGCGGAGACACCCCACGCAGGTCAACACAAATAGACTAAAGATGACTCACACTCATACTCATGGGTAATTTAGGGTGTTCAGCCCACCTGAGTCACAGCTACTGCTACTTTAGACTCTCTAGTCCAGCTAATTTGCATGTCTCTGGGCTGCAAGAAGAAAGTGAGGAGTCATAAAAAGAACCCAGACATAAAAAGCTGCCCTTTGAATATAAAATGGGATATGACAGGCAGTTTCTTACACTGTGTAAGTTAACTCTTGTTTTGCTTTTCATATTGTGAGTGGCAGCCACCACAAAATAAAGTATGTTGGTCACACTATGGATAAGGATTTTTTTTTCTTCCCTTTAAAACTCAACTTAAATTTAAACACATGTGTACTTTTCCTTTCTCCAAGCACTTTACTATATGAGTATCAATAGTCATAAAAACTTTGTGGGCAAGCTATTGATAAATCTGTTTTAAGGCAGTGAAGCCGGGCTTACCACAGTATGTCCCAGGTGGACAGATGCTGCCTGTTTCTCCATCTGCTGGTCTGGCCTCAGTTGCTCCACCCACACAATAATACCCAGGAGAGCAGGGACCCATCGGCAAAGCCAAACCTTTTGAAAAACATAGGTAAATTTGTTGTTTGCATTTGAATACACAAATCATTATGTATAAGTTGCCTTGATACTGACAACCCCTTCAGCAGAATAAGGTTATGAGCCCCAAAACAGCGGGGAAACAAACTGTTTTATCTACTCAGTTTGTATCATCTACTCTTTCCCTCTTTTTTTCTATTGCACCATCATCTTGACCTTTATTGAGCTGCAAAAAAGTGTCAACTTAGTGTAAATAAGGAAAAAAAACTCTTTAAAATACACTGTAAAATGTACCATGATTGTTGTGTGAGGCATTATATATTATTATATTCTGTAATGCTATTTTCTAGAAAAAACAGTGTCTCTTCATAATACAGATTAATGTATTTTTAATATATTGTTTGTTTAAAAAATAGATGTCTCTTAAGTGTTAGTCATGGACAACAATGTGTCCGTTTCAAAAAGGACCTCTTTTTGATTGTAATGACACATTGCTTTACAAACAAACACTGCCATATATCACTGTTAAGTTTCACTGTGCAAGTTCTGGGTGAGAACTAATATGTAATGTTAGCTGCATATTTGGTCAGAATGAGTCCTCAGTGTCCTTTTGAAGAACTAGTGTTACAAACCACTGACAAACTGCCTGAATAAGTATTTGATTCTGAGCTTCAAAATACCTGAGATATTACAGAAGGCTCCTGGTGGACAAGGCAGGGGCTCTGAGCTGCCTAAGGGGCAGTAATAGCCCACCTGGCAGCGCCCTCCTGTGGAAGTAGCTGGACAAAGACAGTTGGCATTTGTGTAATTGTCCAGGTCAAAGGGCTGGGAGTTCCATGCTGCTGACACACAGAACCAACCTGAGAGGAACAAATGAAAGTGATGTCCAGATGTTTTGACTGCTGTCTCTTTTTTTGATATACAAACACTCTTGCTGCTGACACACAGTAGCATCAGATCACATGATGACTTCCTCAGCACAGGGTAAGAGACGGCACTCAACAGAGCATGAAGACAGAGCAAGGTGAGGGAGGTGAGTCGTGTGATCATTTAAAGAATATGCCTTAATAAACCAGGTAGGTCCTGTTCTAATATCTGCCAAAGACTTCTGTGCATGAGGGGGTTGGCATATGGAGCCAAGCTGTTTTGAGCTTTTGCACATAAATGAATAACATACAGGGAATTATCTAAAAGCTGTTGTTGTTGCTGAAATGGTTGAGTAAGAGTGTAAAGAGAGGAGAAGCAAAGTGATGACTGATGTGGCTGGTTTCAGCTGTGATGTTTCGTGCTTAATGTGCACTCTTTGTTCCCTGCTGCCAAGTCTTCCAGACTGCTTTGGACCGACCTGCCGGCCCCTAGAGACAAATAGGCTGGCACAGAGGATAAAGTCCTGACACTGAGAAACCAGGCTGTATCGCTATCTTTGGTCGAAATAAACAAAGATAGTTTTACTGACCAGCCTTGCATTTTCCAGACACTTTGGTCAGCCTCTCTTTCTCACAGTAGTGTCCTGGAGGACAAGGCAGGCAGCTGTCCAGACTCTGAGTCATGGGCTCTGGGTTGTAGTATCCACGAGGACAGGGAAACTGGGTGGCGTGCCGTGAGCCTGTGCATGTAATACAATTAGATTTCAAACAAGCGCTACATGCCATGTCAGTGTTTTGGATGAAAATACTATAAATAAAAGCTGAGGGCAGATTGTAATTTAATGAGGATTCTGAGTAAAGTCACACCGGTTTTTTAGAGGTTATGCAGGATTTAAAAAACTGTTGTATTTTAATTAAATAATGAAGGAACACAATCGTGACTAATAGCGTTTTGGACGAGCTTACCATCAGGGCAGTAGAATCCAGGGGGACAGGGGAACTTTGTAAAGTTGCCAGTCTTTTCTGCACAGTAGTAGCCAGCCGGGCAGCGGGAACACATGGACTGGCCTGCGAGGTGGTTGTAGGTCCCAGCTGGGCAGGGCACTGGGCTCGCACTACCATCAGGACAGTAATGAGCTGGTGGGCAAAGGCCTCCTTCTGAGCCTGGAGAGGAAAAACCAATTAGATGCAGTAAATTACTGAGATTATAACTGCTAAGCCTTTAATGTGATGAATCATGTGATAAACCCTGATTAATTCAATAATCATTCAGTGAACAAAACATCCTAACACATTCAGATTTCCTGCATTTATCAGCATCTGCTTCTCATCTATCTGATGCTTATTCATAAGATTTCTCTCCACACATTATATATTAGTTCTGCACTCCATTGTGTCAATTCATGTATAAACTACATTCATTATTAATTATTGATTAATTAATGCTGCATTGTTGCACTGACATTTGAAGATGGTCAAACTAGTTTCACCCTGCAGAAAAAGATGGAATAATGATGTTTATCCCAGAAGCACAAATTAAAAATAACTTGCAATGATTAAAAAAAAATTCCATTCTACCTGTGGCTGCTTTGTCTCCCCCTGGACAATAAGATCCCCCTTTACAGAGTCCAGATGGATGAGTGAGACCAGCAGTGCCACAGAACTGACCCGCAGGACAAGGACGGCAGCCAGAGATGTCTGTCTGATAAAGACTGCAGCCAAAAACATGCACACACACACAAACATATTCAGATACATAGTGAGGATTAACTGCTTATTATTTGCAATTGCATGCACCAACTTGTTAGAGTAGGTTCCTGGTGGACAGGGCAAAGGGAGACTTGTGCCCTCTGGACAGTACATCCCCTTTGGACACGCTCCTCCCACTCCTGTGCTGAAGTTACCGTCTGGGTTCTGAAAGTTTACTCCTGGAGAAGTTGCACATTTGAAATTAGTTAGGTTGTTCAGTCTGTTTAGCAACACACTGGCCCTTATGTATCTCAGCAGAACTTTTTTCTAGGGTTACCGTTCACTTAATTACCTGCTAGGCAGTAGTAACCAGCTAGACAGGGCCCAGTAGGTTCAAACAGACCCCAGTCCTCACAGAAGGAGCCTGTGAGCACAACATTCAGGATTCAGAAGTGCAGTTGCAATAAGGAGTGGTCTTCATTAAAATGCTGAATTGTAAAATGTCTAACTATCCTCAAGCTGATTAAATGTTATAAAACTCTACTACTGTCTTTCATTTAAATCAATTAGTTCCAACAAATGTGGTAAACATGTTACTCAGTAAATGTCATTTTAACTTGGCTTTAAACATTTTGTGAAAAACTTTGCAGTGTCTAGCAAAGCAGTGAAGTCACCCATATGACAATACTCTCACCTGCTGGACAAATGAGGCATTGCTCCACTTGACTAAGACCAAACCGAGAGCTGTATGTGCCAGGAGGGCAGGGCAAGATACCATCAACACCACCACCGAGACAGTATTGTCCTGCTGGACAGAGCTGGACACCCTCTCCTGACAGACAGTAGGTCCCTGTGGGGCAGTCGTCACACGCCTCAGCCCCTTCACACAAAAAGAGAGTAAGATAGTGACATCATCTGTATTTTAAATATCAAGTCACCGGCCTTATATGTTAAACATGTCCATGAGATGAACTGTCTGTACCTGTAGTGTTTGAGTATGTTCCATCAGGGCAGATTACAGGAGAAGTTGAGCCCCTGGGACAGTAGTGTCCAACTGGACAAATGTCCCCAGTCACACCGTCTGAGGGCATCGAAGACATGGCCCCTCCTGTACAGTAATACCCTATGAATCAGTAGATACAAAATTTACTGACACAGAAGTGATTAGGCTGACTTGATGCTCATTCTTTTCTGTTTGTGTTGCTTTGTGTGACAAATAAAAATCATTTGACATCATTTATGGACAAAAGTAAAAAGAGAAAGGAGAGACGTCTTCACCTGCCCATAAAATAAGTTTAAAATGGTCATAAGTAAATTACACTTTATCATACTTTTTTTTTAAATTCTATTCTCCACTGAAATTCATATCCACTGCACATTGGCCAGTTTCAAATATTTAACAATCAAACCAATTAAATAAACTACCTCCATCACAGAGTCCCGAGGGCTGGCTGAGTCCAGTGCTGTTGCAATAGAGTCCTGGAGGGCAAGGCCAACAGGAGGACAGGTTTTGAGCTCCCACAACGCTGCTCCAGGTTCCAACAGGGCACGGGTGCTGCTGGGGGTACTTTGTCCCTCGTGGACAGACGTAGCCTGCAGAGCACACACCTCCAGATGCCACGGCAACCTGTGAGAGTGTTGGAATAATCACAACATATGAAAAAGTTTGATCATTTTTGGCTTTCAGTTATACTTAGAAGTTTAAAAGTTGAAGCTGTGGGCAGTTCGAGTTGGTAGCTGTCATTCATTTCCCACGCACAACCAGCAGCTTATCCAAAAAAACACTTCAAAAAAAATTATTTATTTAAGCAATGCAAACTTGAACTAAGTGTGCCTCTGATTTCATATTCACATCCAATGACAGGAAATGCTTTAGCAGTCAAAGGTGTGCGAAATTAATTGCTGCCATCAGATCAGCTACACAGCCTTAAACTAAAAAGCAAAAACATTGAAGTTAGAAGCAGGATATTCCCATTCCCACGCTATTAAAAAACACAGACGCCTCACACCTCACATTTACCATCACTGTATATGATGTTTAAATAACAAGTTACAAATAAATACATACATACTACATATAAGGCATTAGAATATGGTCTGTTTTGGCATCACTGCATATTAAACATTTTGTGAATGATGAAAAAATACATTATAAAGATATGTTGGTAATTAAATGTGAAATTACTTTCCACTCAATGCCTGTCAATTAAGAGTGAAATTATTCCTTCACTCATTCTCTGATCACAACTTCAGATTTATATCTGAACTAATTTAAAGACTCAGCCATGAGAGTAACTATTTTTGTTATTCTGTCACCAAATAAACATGCACTGTGAAAATTAAAAACTTATTATCAAATACCTTCATTTTATCAGGTTTTTCCTTCAGTTACATACTACTAAGTTTTCACTACATCATCAGTTCTGTCTCAGACAAGATGCTGATAGCTGAGTTATCCAAGCTATTCATCATTATGTCTTACTGGAGTAGCAGTGAGGGCTCCAGAGGCGCAGTAGTGTCCCAGGTCACAGAGACCTTGGGGGTTAGAGAGACCGGCTCTGCTGCAGAACCAACCAGCCTCGCATGGCCGACAATGCTGCACAGCATCACCGCCCAGCTGGTCAGAGTAAGAGCCCTGAATAATAAGACAGTATATTTTACATCATAAATGTAAATTTGAATGAGGTTAAATGCAGTTCATGGCGCTTAGGTGCAAAAGTAAAAGATACAGGGCACATGAGTGACTAAGAAGTCACAGATGAAAGGAGAAAAAAAGTGTAGAAAACAAGAGCAAGCAGCTGGATTGACACACACCTCACACATACTAACACTCTGATACTGACCGGTGGACAGGGTCGAGCTACTGAGGACCCAGGAGGACAGTAGTGTCCTTTGGGACACAGTGATGACTGGGACAAGCCTGTTTGGTTACACAGTCGGCCTCCTTGACACTCCACACATGACTGTGCACCTCGATGCTGTGAGGATTCAAATTAAAGACAAAAGGTAGAACTTAAAACATTGTTTTATCGTATTTATTTCAACAGTATATTTTCAGTGGAAGGGCACTTTTTGTTCTGTAAGGACTATTTCCTACCGGCTGAAAGCTGCCCGGAGGACACGGTTGTGCCCTGGCTGCACCCTCCTCCGCATAATGACCCTCTTGTGCTTCATTCTGAACAGGTGAAGCTGAACCACCAGTACAGTAAAACCCGGGAAAGCAGGGCCCTGAGGTTGAGGTGTTGTTGGGACCCAAACAATAGAAACTGAAAGTGAGAGAAAAAATATGGCACAAAGAATAGAGATTTCTATTCCTCTAAAATAAACATGCAGGTATCTGATGAATCATATCCATATCTGTATTTTAATGGCTTCACCCTGGTGGACAGCTGACACACTCCTCAGGTCTGCTGAGGCCAGTGCTGTTGCTGAAGGTGCCAGAGGGGCAGGGGAGGGGAGAGGACGAAGCTGGAGGACAGAAGCTTCCTGCAGGACACAGACCTCCTGTTGGTCCATCCACAGGAGTCTGGACAAATTTACAGTTTATACATGGAAAGAGAAAGTGAATGCACCGAGCTAAATAAAAATGGGTTATAATACTTTATGTATAAGACAGTGTTTCATAATAAGAATTACATTGCTCACTGTACTCAGTGTAAATTGGCTTAGTTAAAGTGGTTTTGCACAAGACATGAGCCACTGATATAAAAAATGGCTCATTTAATCTTTTACAGCACAAGAATACAAAATGTTTACAGAAGATGTCTTAATTAATGTCACTGAATTTACACATAGGCTCCAGGAAGACCAGCAACCACTTAATGGAGTTAATGGGAACATTAGAGAAAGAATAAAGAATTAATGACTAGCAACCACTAAGAAATAAATTATTAAAGAAGCATTTTCATACTGCAGACTTGGCTCCCTCCCTACAGTAGAAGCGCTCTTTGCAGCTTCCAGAGGGCTCGGAGAGTCCAATACCAGTGCAGTACTGGCCTCCACCACAGGGGGAGCACTCAGACCCATCATTGAGAGCAGAATGTGAACTATAGGTTCCTTCAGGACACGGTTTGGGAGTAGATGTGCCCTCTGGACAGAAAAAACCCTGTTAGAAGAGTTACAAACAGAGAGAAAGAGATTTGACACACACAGTTAAAGGTAAGGAACACTGTCTTATCCATACAAAAACACAGCTGTTTTAAGATGCTGAAAAATTCCTACCTGAGGGCAGACTAAGGGCATATGGGTCCCCAGTCTATCACAGTAATGCCTGGATGGACATAACACACACGCCTCTCCACTGTGGCCAAGTGTGTTGTTCCTATATTGGCCAGCTTGACAGGGGTAAGTGAAGGGGTTGCCGGTTCCTAGGGGGCAATAATGCCCGTGAGGACACACCCCTGTCTGAAATGTTACAGCATACACAATAACTGAGTCACTTATTCTGAGAGCAATCTGCCTTTAATGTCAAATTTCTGTGCTCTATATTTGAGGATATAATCATATCTAACTGCTATATTAAAATTAAAATAAGAGGAGAAAATTGTAAATAGATACTTTACTGTTTTTGTTCATCTTTAATAGCTGTATATTTAAGTTTTCTGGAATCTTACAGGTCTGGTAATTGGCTGCTCCTGAGGCTGCTCAGAGTAACAGTACTTTCCCTCAGGACACTGGACACACTCGCTGGCATCACGCAGCCCAGGAGATTCACCGTAGGTACCATTGGGGCAGGGAATGGGGTTGGGATCCTGTGATGGAAATCACATTTGGGGCTCGTGGACCAAAAATGTTTCAGACATTTAAAAAAGAGACCAAATTATTTCTTTAAGAATCCTTCCTCCGCTGTATGCATCATTCTCTGACTCACAATGCCTCCTCCAGGGCAGTAGAAGCCTCGGGGACAAAGGGTGGCTGAGCGCTGGGGGTCCCTGGCCAAACCCTGAGAGCAGAGAAAGCCTGGGGGGCACACCATCACGCTCAGCATGGCTTCCTCACTAGTGGTCTCATCACTGCAGTAGTGGCCCTGCAGGCATGGAGAACACTCCAAAGAGCCCTCGTCCTACACACCAGAGAATGTGAAGGAAGAATCAGAGCATTGAAGTTAAAGATATCAACTGGTATGGGGGAGGGACAGAGCAAAATATGGATTGAAAACTCAAGGGAGAGAAAGATTGAACTTGGAAGTTGCTGGAAAAACACAGATATATTACTTAAACATTGAGAGCAAAAGATTAACTATAGTAAAATTTGACTTTAACTACAGCTCTAGCCGACATTTACAGATGTACATTCACAGTGAGTAATGTGAGACGATATCAGCGTGGGTGGAAAATGCCGATCTAAAAATAGGACAATAAGAACAGCCTATCAAAGGACAAGACAAATACAGCAGCTCTGGTTTCCACTGGTCAGTCAGTTGACCAGTCACAGCGGACCATGTTATAGATGGAGCCTTACAGAGTAGCTGCCAGCTCCGCACACTCTTGGGTTGACAGTGGCTGAGTGGGGACAAAAATAGCCAGCAGGACAAGCAGAGCAGTCCTCCAGTCTTCGACCTCCTTTCAGACGGCGAAATGTGGAGCTGGAGGAAGACAGGACAGAGTGGATGCATTAAATCATACTGAATCCTTCATTTTACTCCATATGGCAAATTATTCACATTTCCTCTGCCTCCCTATAATGATTCTCACATCTTCCTCTTGAAAGTTAACACAGTGTAAGTGCTTACAGTGGGCAGGGTGAAGGTTTGGAGGTGCCCTTTGGACAGAATGAGCCTTCGGGACATATCAGACAATCTTCTCTGTGTCTGTTTCCCATCTGGATGCTGAAGGTGCCTGCAGGGCAAGGAAACTGTGTTCCATATGCAGTCCCTGGGGATGCAACATGGAAACATTTATTCCCATATGAACAACTCATGATTCCAACTCTTGCAGTGAAAACAACTTACATTTAATGAAATAAACTCCATATGGAAATCTGTACTAGTTCCTCAATATTTTGTAAATTTGATCATTTAATTACTTTGAAAATAATGTATTTTGACTTAGTATTTTGGTTTAGATACTGTCTATACTAGCTATACTATCTCTTACATCACACTCAAAGATACCTTCAGGACAGTAGTGTCCAGAGCTGCATCGACCCGACGGAGCTCCAGACCCAGCCAAGCAGTACCAGCCTTGTGGGCATGGCCGACACTCCCTCTCAGCTTCAAGTCCACTGTGACCACTCCATGTACCCACAGGACACTTGTACTGGGTGGGGAACATAGTTCCAGGGGGACAATAATGCCCTGCAAAGCAGGAGAGTGGTGGCCTCTGGATACCACCAGTTCCTGATAAAGCATAAGTAATATAGCCATCAAGGTGGGAAACTGCAAGCTATAGATTTAATTTATATAAAATACATGTAGGTAAAGCTGTAACAATCAAATAGAACTATATCTCACACCAAATACTTGAATTATGTTGAAATCACAGTATTCTAAGATTATGGCTTTTAGAAATTTTCAAATTTCTTAAATTTTTCCATGGTTTATAGTGATCACATTGGTAGAAGCATTCATTGCTAATTCTATTTCTCTAGAGCAGAAAAGTTAGTTAAAAAATGTGTTTAAAGTAACCATAATGCAACCTTGTAGTCAAAGAAAAACACACTTTAAAGCTAAATCAATACGTTGAGCCATATCACAAGATTTATATCAGACTGATACATCACCCAGCTCTGTCAGACACAAGCAACTAAAATCACTTTTTCTGGTACTATGAAATATCAAAGAGTGTCTTTAAAGGCCATCTGAGCAGGTATATGTGTGAAAAATAAATGGCACCTCGGAGGCAGGCATATCGTGCTGGGCACTGTTGACACTGTGAGCGGTCAGTGAGGTCAGTGCGATTGCTCAGTGTCCCCGGTGGACAGGCATTGGTTGGTGCGTTGGGTTTGGAGGAACCAGGAGGACACACAAAGCTGTCAGGATCAAGGCAAAATGATCAAAATATAGAGTACTAATTCAAAGGAAGGACTAAATTACAGGCAGGATTACATAAATCCATTCATAATTTTTTACAAAGAATCTGAAAGTCGTAATTCTTATTGTAATCATATTAGATATTTGCTATAAGAGGGCCCTTACCCCTGCATGCAGTCCACATCAGGGGTTTTCAGAGCTACCTGTGTGCAGGCTTTTCCTGCATAGCACTCCCTGCAATCAGCCAACTCATCCTGCCCCTCCAAGGGGTTGAAGGAGCCTGGTGGACAGGGAACGGGGTCGCTGGTCCCCTCAGGACAGTAAAAACCAGCTGGGCATTTGAGACAGTCCTTCACACCTGGGTAGAATAATTCAAACGTATTGTTGTCATGCCAACATAGGTTGAACGTGGGTTTAGAATACATTGTGCGACCTACTTTGAAAGGATATGTATTGGATTTGTTTAGGGGTATCAATAGAAGTCTTGCAATCTACCCATTTTATAGCCCCCACTCATGTAGCACATACTTTGATTTCCCTTGATAGTCATCCATTATTTATTGTATACTGAACTCACAGCTCCAGCTTGTCATCAACAGTTGTATTTTTATAGCTAAAATCTCTCTTTGCCCTCTTGGCATCCATCTGTTGCAATTTTTCATCCATACTTACCGGTTCCTCACGGGAACTATTAAAGACTTATATCTGTATATACTACTGAGTTTGTCCATGATGGACCACTGTGGCAACATGACAGTTTAAGCAGAGCTGCAGAGGGACTCTGGGGCTGTTTACAAATAACAGTTTCCCTTATAAATAAATGACAAGCTGAAGCCCCATAACGAGTGCAAAGATAAAAGAAAAAAAAAATCAGTGACTGTGAATATGTAAAATAACTAGATGAATGATGAGTATACATCAGTAATAATAAGGTATATAAACTCACTTATTGCTCCTTGATGAGGGGTGAAGGTGCCTCGAGGACATGTCACTTCCTCCAAGCCAGCAGGACAGTATCTCCCCCGGGCACAGGGCAAGCCAGGCCCAGATGAGCCTGTCACATGCACACACACACACGCACACGCACACACACACACACACACACACACACACACACACACACACACACAGACACACATGCACAGACATAACATAAAAATGGAGCAGTGGGCACAGTCCATCCTAAAGTAACATTTCACCTCTAAAATCGATCTTGTATGGTGATAAAGTTTTAGTATTCCAGTATATTGTTGCTTTTTGAAGTCTGTGTCTTTGGGCAAACACTTACCTGCAGGGCAGAAGCGTCCTTCTCTGCATCTCTTACATGCTGCCCTACTTGTCTGACCCAGTTGTTCTCCCGCTGTACCAGCAGGACAAGGTGACCCATGAGGGGTGGCGGTGCCCTCTTCACAGTAATAGCCCAGTGGGCACAGGAACTGAGAGGTGGGTCTCTGTGAGCTGCCTTCCAGACAGTAAAACCCTTGAGGAAGTATTTATAGATACATTTATAAGAACGCCTCGTTTAAAGGATATCATATGTGGTAAACAAGTATCTAAGTCAAATTTGCCTATTAGACTTGAAAAACTTAGAGTTGAAAAGTGGGTTTACGAGTATACACACTATGACTGCACATATTGTAGTCTTTGGATGTAAAACTGTGAGTATAACAATATAGAAAGTTTGCCATTATCAATACTCTACCCGCAGGACAAATTGTGCAGTCTCTCAGCCTCTGTAGACCTTCTTTATGGCCATAAGTCCCTGCAGGACAGGGTACAGCCACACCTCCCACACAGTAATGACCTAAGTTGAAATACAACATATGCAGTTACATATTGAGCTTCTACCAGGAGGAGAGGAAACTGAAGTATAAATTGCATAATGCAGAGATAAAACACTAACCTACTGGACAAATCACACATGTAAACTCATCTCTCCTGTCTTTGTATGTTCCCGGTCGACAGGTGATTGTTTGACTGGACCTCTGGACTGGCTGGCTCCAGCGGGGGGCTATAGCGCCCCCACACAGCAAGGATGTATCATTACAGCTATGGCAGGAGGTCTGTCCAGGTGCAGAGGACCAACCAGGAGGACAGGGGAGCGACTGTGACATCCCTCTGTCTGGACAGTAACTTCCTAAAGCAGGAAAAGGACACATTTTTGATTTTTTAAATGACAAATTACCTGATTTATTTAAAATCTACAAGCATATTAAGAACAGTATGCAGAGCAGGCTACAGTCTTTTATCACTGCACTACCTGCTGGACACTGCACACACTGGACAGTACACACAGTGGAGTAGAGGCCTGGAGGACAGTCATTACATGCAGTGTGATCCATGTTGGGTTCCTTGCCAGGTCCACACTATAAGGCACATAAAGATGCATAAAGGAGCATGGGAGAAAAATAAAATGGAGTGCAGTCTACCAACCATTTATACAGACACTTCTCTTTCTCAGATGAAACACATTTTTGGCAGAAGGATATCATAATTGAACAAATCTGAAGTAATAGTTACCTTACTAGGAAATCCAGAGGTGCAGACAGAATCTACAGGACAGGTAAGACACTGTAGGACCCCCTCAGGAGAATGCTGTCCTGAGGGGCACAACGAGAGGGTCCCATTTGCTGGATCGCATGAGAAACCTGCAGGACACAACCTACAGTCTACTCTGTCCTCAGAACTGATCAGACCTGGAAAACAAGGCTGCAATAAACACAAATGAGTATAGACAGTACAGTGACACCTGTAGGACTTGTTATACAGCAATTAAGGATATTTGAATAGATATTTTGCACAACAGACATTTAAACTTGACAAACACAGATGTTACAAATCACTAATTGCTGCATTGTGTTGCAGTAATTGCTGGAGGAGGCTGCTCATTAATGTTTCAGTGCCACCTGTGCTTTTCCTACCACGGCAAGTCAGAATGTTTGTCATTGTCATGCAAAAGGTCCTGATTCATCGTGATAAAGTAGCGAAATATGCAATTTTTGAAGAGAGGTTTTACAGAAAAAAAACACCGTTTTACATAATGATGGGTTTGTTAGTCACAACTGTCTCTTACCTTACAATCACTGATTATACTTTTCCCTGTGTAGAAGTTGAATGTTCCTTCTGGACACCTATGAGGTGCGGATACATTTCCAGGACAACTATAATAAAATAAATGATTAATTAAATCTATTTTTATTGTTACTCATAGTGATTAATCATATTTTACTTAAAGGCTGGGTCAAATTCTTTTATCTCAAAGGAGCAAAAGGAGGGTCTCTTTTTATACTAGGGTCTATGTATTCAGTACATAGTAAAAGTGTACAATAGAGTAATTTTGAAGATGGTCAAATACTTACAAATGACCAGAAGGACACTCCAAACAAAGCTGGTGGGAGAAGTATTTTCCTTCTGGACACTGAACAATGTCTGTCTCTTCTCTGACGGGGATGTCTGCACTCCCTTCAGATGATT
Organism: Acanthurus leucopareius; assembly: GCA_029814765.1. Lineage (NCBI taxonomy): Eukaryota > Metazoa > Chordata > Actinopteri > Acanthuriformes > Acanthuridae > Acanthurus > Acanthurus leucopareius. Next base: position 1,873,277 of record JAQMCX010000054.1, on the reverse strand, counting down.
CTTAATACATGAGTTAATGTCATTAATCATTGTGTTTGAAAATCTAATAAGGCTGCTTAGTTTCTTCTGAAATTAGCTTAATTTGTTAAGTATACAGTAAAAACTCTCATTACTTTTAATCATCATTGCTCCTACCTGCGGCAAGTCCAGGTTGTCTCAACAGCAGGAAAATCCATGAAGCTGAAAAACTGAACAGGTGCATTATTTTCAATGAGCACATCATCACTGAATCTCTAATCAGGCTAACACTGTTTCTTTTATTTGTGTATTTTCATTCAAGACTGCTTGTTCTGAGCCTACACCACTAATTGTTTAAAGGCTTGAAAGTGAGAGGCCCTCAGTCACTGAAAGTGAAACATGAGCACGAAATGTGATTCCAATGTGATTGCTCAAGCTGACAAGGGTGCGCAATGATGTTCTGTAACTGTACCTTCCACTTTTATTATGCATGAGAATGTTCTAAAGCTAACCTAGATACGGTCTCTGTTGGTGAATTACTTCAATTATTTATGTTACTTGTGTAATTCATTTAGAGTTAATAAAGAGAAAGTGTATGTAAAAGATATGAAAAATTCGATGTAATTTTTTTTCTGGAATCTATTAAATGAATCCAGAGGTTTTTATTGAATGCTTTTGTAGTGAAAACCGCTTGTCTTCAAAGTGTGAGACTTAAAAAAAACAGATTCAGTTTTAGTGAAAAATGAATGTCAGACACATCCTCTGTGTGCGTGGAGGGTGCAGTGCAGTGATGCATCTGCAGATGTATGTGCCAACTACATGGACTGTCTTTTTTCAAGTCACTTGCAAAATTAATGCTTTCAATTAGGACTTAACAATTCATCAACATATTATTGAATATGCAACGTGGCCATGCGCAATACCCAAATCCCAGAAGGTGTAATTTTTTCATAACGGAAAAATGTGTGTGACAACATACCATCATAAATGAAACATTGTAGTGCTGCAGAACTGTTCAGCCCACAAACCACATTTTCCAGCGTATGGAACATGTTTGTCTGGTACACACACCAGCAAAACTGACATTATCCTCATTTTTATATGTTTCTCAGTAAAAAAAAAAAATGAAATGCAAAGATCCTACCAATCTCACTAGTACTGAGTATCACAACTATTATCACAATTACAATTTTATTCCTTTTTTTCATATCTTTTCAATTTAAAATATCAGTGTAAAAGTAAATTTGTTTATTGAATATTTAAATTCATTTGTTTGTCATGGTTTTACATTCAAATCTAATATCATAAAAACAAACTTTACTTTGCAGGAAGTCAGTTGGAATGAATGGAAAGTTAAGTTATGAATTATTTTTACACAGCTCTGAAGCCTGCTGTATACCACTTCCTGTGCCCCTACCCAAGTTTCAGCACATTGGTATGACTTTCAGCATTTGCCTGCAGGTGCAAGCATCACCAAACTACGTGAGCACAAGATATTTGATTGCATGTTTGCAGCAGTGTGAATCAGAACAACAATGATGATCTCATTCTACTTCACTTTGCTCTTTTTTTGGGTGAAACAAGGTAAAGTAAATTTTTATTCTACTGGACTTAAGCAATTAAATGTATTAAATACATGTCAATCTATTAAACAATGCACACTTAATATAAATCATGCTCCGTATTTGATGTTCTATAGGTTGTTGTATTTTTCTGCATATTAGCCTTTTTTTTTCTCTATTTACAGATTTTGTGACCTGTGTCAATGTGGAGATGCCTGCTGAAATCCTGTTTGTAACGTTAGGAGACTCTCTCACATTAAACTGCACCTTTAATTGCTCTACTGGATTTCTTCGTGGCTGTTGGAGTAAAGCATCAGACAACTCTGGCTGTCACGGGAAAAACAGACTGAGAAGCTGCACAGTGTCGCTTCATCTATCAAATGTGTCCATGGAAGATACCAAGAAGAACTACACTTGCTATACGATGCGTACAGATGATGTTCAACTTTCACGAAAAACTGAGCGCATTGTTTTACTGCAGCTTAAAGGTAGATAAACATCTTTAAATTAATATCAGAACAAGCTATAATTTGTCTTTGGCAAGTCTGTAAGACAGAATCACTTAAAAACATGCTACAAAACCAAAAGTTATATTCAATGTCAGCATTTTTGTGTGTTTTCAGGTCAAACAAGAGCATCAAACTGGACAGTTATCCCAAAGACTGAAACTAAAAATGGTGAGGACATTGTATTTTCAAAGAAATAGATAAATTACTGATAAATTACTTAAATTACTGAAATTTATATCCACCTTATTTAACATTTTTTCAGCATCTCTTCCTCCTATGCCAAAAGATTCAATTGCAGGTGAGATTACATTTTGAAGCAGCATAAAGCTTGTCAATGTTCATGTATAACTATATTTTACATAATTATGTGCATCTCCATGTGAAACTGAAAAAGAAAAAGCTGCCTTTACAATCCATGTAAATACACTTGTTTACATGTCAACAGGGGAGTTTACTGGAATAAAGGTTTTAGCATCAGTTACCGTTGTCGTGGCCATAGTGCTTGCAGGACTGGCTGTTTATCTCTGTCTGAGCCGGAACAGGCAGTTCTGGATGTGCAAAGGTGAGTATAAAGTATTACACTATAGACATAAACTTGCTGTAAGATAAGATGAAAAAAACCACTGTTTTACTTTTATAATAATAGTGTCACAAATTTCAGGGGAGTCTGCTGATTCCACATCAAAGTGAGTTCATTTTAATGCTATTTTGGTAAATATGTGTTCAAATACTTTCAAAATCTATGATTTTGCTGATTTTTTTTACAATTTAATTCCTTTATCTGCTTTTTCAGCTCACCACTACCTCCACCTGTCCTCTCACCGCTAAAAGGTAAATTGTTTACAATATAAAAAATAGAAAGCTAAAATGCTATCATTCAAAAGCAGACCTGCCATTCATACCTGCCATTATCACCAGGGCCTCTTTCATCACCAAGTGAAAGAGTGACTTTGAGGATTCCAACACTAGGTAAGAAGATCTCCAGAACAGAGCTCCCCCCACACTTGTTTTTTAAGAGACACAGCATTACTGTATAGTTCACAATGCATAGAATGACACTGAATCTTTTCTTTGATACAGACAATGGGAGTGAAACTGAGGTTCCATATGCTGACATAATGATCACTGTCAGAGGTGTCAGTACACCAGAGCTCACTCAGGTCGGCTGCTTGACTCCTGGCGATCAAAAAGAGGTGAGGGACGGGGCCTCAGAGTCAACATATCTGTTCAGCTGATTATCCTCTGTTCTGTGAGCAAGTCTCTGCTTCTGTAGATCGAGTACATAAATCTAAAGCTGGTAAATGCCTATGTTTGACCACTTAATTTACTGTCGTGGGTGTAAAAGGAGGCGCAATGAATTCATCAGTTTAAATGAAGCGGTTACTAAGCATTGCTTAGTAACAGATATTTCAAAGCTTAGGTAAATAAGGAGTCATTGAGCAAGAGGCACTATTGGGTTGTCCACAAGAAACTCAAAAATGTGGAATCTGCTCTTTGTTTTTGTTCTATTTCAATTTATCTGACCTTATTTATACATTTTTTTGTGAATTCAGTATACATATACATTTCATACAAACTGTATGAATTAACATAAAGTCAGGTGCTAGCTTATTAGATAATAATATCAAGATGGACACTTCTCCAAAATTTAGAGACACTTCTCAGTATAATATAAACAGCACTATCCTCAAAAGTAATCACAAACTTAAATCAACGCTTTTTCAAAGTTTCAAAAACTGATTGTAGTTGCAGATTTGTTGAATAATACAGCATTAGCTCAGCTTGATATGTGTGATAACTGGTAACTGAATACATATATTAGTCAAAATTTTACCAGTTTAGTTTACTTTGTTATTGTCACTAATTTCAATTTGCATATCTGTATATTTCAAGGTCAAATGTAAACCTAATAAGAAACTAATTTGGGGTCAAATAATTCGGTTACTTAGAATAACTGTGTTGCTGTAGTTTTTAATATTACACCACTAGGCAGCGAGCTATATCTATTAGTATTTATCATATGTTTAGAATATAAATATTGTGAAAGGGCGTAGTAAGGGATGGATTACACAGGTTTTAAGCCGGTCTTTTTATTCATTGCATACATTTTTGGTTTGTTTTTTTCTGTCCTCCTCTAGTGGTGGGGCGATGAGTCAAGGTGTCACCTGCAGGCCTCACGTTCAGCCGACAGACTGCATGTCCTTCAGCCCAGAGAGGTGAGCCGCAAGATGAGCACCAACTCTGAGTATGCAGTCATCACGTACGCCTGACTGGGTCGTTGCTGCTGGGAGAGAAGCGGGAAAGGAAGAACACACCCCTCTGCTTATTGTTATACATGTTAATTAACGTTAAAGTTCATTCTGTATGTAATGTTATTTTATGTATCCATTTGTTTTGTATTTTATTGTTTCGATGTGCTCCATGTTTCTAACGAACCTACATTTATTGCCAATAAAGCCCTTAATTTTTTTGCGAGTTTTGTGATGTTTGGGCCTTGTCAGTGTCCGTAGTTAGAATCGTTGCCTAGAAACAGTTATCAACAAAAACTGACACAGAAACTAACGTTAGTTAGTCAGAATATTCAAAACTAAAAGTGGATACAAACTGCACGTAATTCAAGGTAATAAATGTGACTATTAACTTAAGTTTTTATATTTTATTATTTTTATTCTGAATATATACTTGTGCAGTATAAGTTGTGTAACGTTAACTGCCGTTATATTGAAACGTTATGTGAACGTTAACGTTAGCTTATTTGCAGTTTATTTTGAAGTTTATTCTGTTAATTTAGCTTATTCTTCTACCCTTTTACGCTATATGTCAGGAAGAAAAGTAAATTAGAGGGAGACGTCGACCTCCCCCGGTCATTTTTCCCCAGCTGTCCCAAAAGTAATCGCTCCAGTGTATCCTGAAAGCATGTCCGTGCCTTTCTCCAACACTCACCTACGGGTCCCGCAAGGTTTCCGTACCATCCTGGAGGGACTGGCTAGAGAAGTCCTGCGAGACCAGCCTAAAGACATTCCTAAATATGCTGCACAGTACTTCGATACTCTTCTCAAGCAAAGAGAAGGTACCACTACCTGCAACTTTATTTTGGATAAGATGAGACCAAGGACTTTACTGCTGTCAAAAAATTGATTTTTTTCTTCTTATTTTCTTGTAGAAAGTGGCATGGATCCTGCTGAGTGGGCTGCTAAACTGGAAGATAGATTCTACAACAACCATGCATTCAAGGCTGCTGAGGTAACTTACAAAATCAACCTACACAATAAAAGCCAGTCTCACCATACCTGTAATTTTCCTCTGTTTATCAGTGTGATTCTCCTGATTTATCTTCACACCTTTGTTTTTATTTTATTTTTTTCTTCCAACAGGCCAGTCCTGACAAAGAGCCTTCAACTGAGGTGACCATTTCCAAGTGAGTCTTAACTTTTGTGCTATCAACAGCCAGGAGGATCAGCAGAACAGAGGATTGACATGAGGGAGAGAATAGTGACAAAGGAAAAGTGGAGAATAAATAAAAATGAAATATACCATATTAATTACATGTATTCCTTAAAGGTTTTGAGAGTAAAGACCTTGCTGGGTTTTGTTTTTTTTTTTTGCCCTAATTTGGAAAATTTAAAAATAGACAAAGGAAGAAGAACCACTGCACATGTAATTAGGCTTGGACATGCATGCATGTTCTTAACCTCATAGAGGGTGTTCATTTTAAGTGTCAGGAAAAAATTATTACACTTTTGTTTGTAAACCTCTGAAGCAAAAATACATTGTGAAATAGAGAGCTTGAATTAGCACAGAATGCCAGCTCAGTGTTAAAAGCACTTTCAGATTTGCTGTGTCAGAGGTGAGAAGAAAGGACAAGACGGGAAGACAAGAGCTGCAGGAAGACAGTCACAGGTTTCAGAAAGGTGTGACTGAGACGTCATGAAGTTGTTTGGAGAAGCATCACTTTAGACAGTACAATCACTCATACTCTCTTCTTCTGATATTAAACATTTCTCACCTTAACTCTTCATTTTCATGTACATTTTAGGGATAAATCATATGAGTCCCAAACTGAAGATGAATCCAGTCCTTTGGCAGAAACCTCAAATCTCTCCACCACACTACCTAATGTCTCTGAACATGTTGATTCAACTGAAAGCACGGGAGAAGAAGAAGAAGATGAAATTACAGAGCAAAACATTATTTCAGCAGAAAAGTTACTTCCAGCAGAGGAATCAGTCAACAAGCTCCCAGCTGCAGGTGTACAGCCAGATGAGCTGACCGAGACAGAGGAGGAGAAAGATCCAATAATAACTACATTTGATCAAGTTGACAGAGGAGCTAATAAGAATGATAGCAGCTTTGTTTCTGACTTAGATATCCCTCAATATGAGCCCACTGACTTGTCAACGTTCCAAGAGATTTCAAATGTAGAAGTGTGTGCTCAAGAGTTAGGAGCTGCAGAAGATGAGGGAGGTGATAAACAAGAGACTGCAGTTGCAAATAAAGATACTGTAGACTCAAGACAAGAACAAACTAAAGCTGAAGAACCGGTGGAGGTCTTTCCATATTCTGGGCTAGCTGATGTCGATGTGTGTGCTACAGAACTTGTAGGATCAGAGTTGACAAAGGAAGGAGCCCCTGCTGAAGATAACACGCAAGCAATCACAGGAGAGAGTTCAAAACCTCAACCTGAGGACACTGTTGTACCATCACTATTGTTTCAATCTGAAAATACTGAGGGTGACCAACAAGTAGCAGAAGAACAAGCAGAAAAAACAACAGAGAAGGAAGGAGCAGAGACTGAGACTTCTGTGGAAATACATGAAAGTTTAACACACAGAGAGAGTGTTTTAGGCAGTAATGTTATACCAAAGGAGAACTCATTGGTGGAGATTAGCTTTGAAGATGTTCCAGAGGCTCAGCAGATTAAAGAGGCTGAGGAGAAACAGCCAGAGGAGGAGGATCCAGTAGAGGCTAAGATATTGGAACTGCAACAGGAGGAAGATTACCAGGAAGTTTCTGCAGTAGCAGCAGAACAAAAAACATCACATACACAAGACCCTGATGGGCCCGAAATGGTGGAAGTTGAAAAGAATGTTAACTCTGGAGATGAGGAAAAGGAAAGTCAGCACGAGGTATCTGACGTAATGAATGAGAAGATGGAAACAAATTACTCAAGTTTAAATGATAGTGAGGATCATGAGAAGGGAGAAAGTGTTAAAACCATCAGCTCATCACATCAGCCCACCAGTGAGGCAGACCAAGACAACCCAGAGGAAGAAACTGAACATAGTAATGAAAATACAGAGAAGATAAGTGAAGCTGATTTTCACCAGGATGATTCAGATGTACCTGACGTTAAAGAAGAAAAGACAACAGACACAGTAGGAGGAGACAAAGAGGACATACGTACAGAGGGTTACAGCAAGGTGGAGGATCAAGAAATTAATGATGGTGGTGCGGAAAATCACTCATCACAAGTCACCCAGTCAAATATGTCCACTGCTGCAATGGAGGCAGGGAGTGAAACTTTAATGCCACAGCATCCATCAGAGGAGAAAGAGGAGAGTCAAGGAGCACTTGTAGAGTCACAGCCAGAGGACACAGTGGTAGAAAAAGAGGTCACATTAAAGGAGAAAGCATCAGAAGCAGGAGGACTTGTTGAAAAAGGGAAGACTGATTCTGAAATACAAGAGGAGAGTGATGCAATGTGTGAAGAGAGCCGCATCAGCCCCACTCAAAGTGCAGATTTGCCAACTGTTGACCACCAAGGAGAGGAAAGGCCACTTGGGTCTGAAAAGGGCACCGCAGAGCCTGAAGACGACAGTGGTAACAAGGTAGATCTTGATGCTCCCTCTCAATATATAATATATCAAACAGCGTATAAGTGATTAATCCAATTTCACACTGTTTTACGCCTTAACAAAGAGATGAACATCTTGCTGTGAGAAAAAAGCCCTGTCAGTCTAAATTATATGGCCATAAATCGCATTATTTGATTATAATACAAGCTGTTGCAACTCACCACATCTTCTCCACTTTAATCAGCAGGCTGAGGAGAAATGTTCAGTTTCAAACAGAGGTGTCTGTAGGCAGGCCACTTTCTGCTCTGCTCCCATTCCTGTCTCAGGTAGCCTATATAAATAAACCCTTCAAGGACGATCAACAGTGGCCCTCAATTTTTTTTTTCCACTGGACTCTCCAGGGGTAGGTGATTGAAAATATCTCCAGAATAGTTTTTTGGTTTTTTTTCTGTGACGTATGGCCGTTGCTCTGATAAACTTTGAATGTCATCAAGAGGGTCAGAATCTAAATTTCCTCACTGAACTGTGCAGAACTAGTTTCAGTCTTCAAGAGGAAGTTCTTCCTAATTTGTGCCTTTGTTCATACACAGGCATGCTCAAGATGCTGTTTGAGGCTCTGCCGCATGCTCATGAAACTGTAATACTGTGACTTTGTCAGTGCCAGATCCTCTCTCCTCTTGGGAGCCACCACAGCCTCCACAGATTGAAACTCCACTCCGTAATCTGTCATCATAAAGGACAGACTGAACAATTCGTCTTGCAAATTAGGCCTTATAACATTTTTACTGCTGTCACAGTTAGCCCCGTCTGATTTGTCTGGACCAACAGGGCTCCAAACACACAGGGAGGGAGTGTAGGAAGGGGTACTAAGAACGTTACCATGGTAACCCCTCACCATCTAGCTCTCTCTTAGTGTCGTCATGGAATTAATAGGAGATGATGATGCTGATAGTTGCTATGCACCATCTGTATAAGTAATCTGCCATTAATAGCAGTTTCTAACTGATTGACAGAAAAACAAGTAAACAGTAAAACAGTTTCTGTTTTCAGTGCCGTTTTTGTGAACTCTTCTTGTGTGGTTCAACATATTTCAGATTTGGCAAAGCTACCACAAACTGTACACTATATAGGCTATCTATTTTAACACTGACCTAGCTGCAGCATGTCAGTTTATTTCAATTTTCTGCCTTTGAATCACTGTTTACCAAGGCCCACTCATACTTATCCTGGGAAGATAAAGACTTTGTTGCATACTCTAATGATTAGGCTTGCAATTAATCTATGATTGATTACAATACATTTAATTACAATGGCTATCACTACTACAAATTAACAAAGTGGATTGATTGATAAAGTAGTCAGCTTAGGGAGATCAAGCGTGAGGGTAATTTAACATATTGTTTGAATAGCTGGTCGGTAAACTGGTAGAAGAGCGTTCATGTCAGAGATATAACTCAGATAAATGGACGTTTTCTGTTTCTCTCCCTCTCCGTCTTGTTACTGAGGCTGGCAGAGGAGTGTGGGCGGCCATACCAGCTGGGATCAGAGGGATGGAGAGGGCTGGTAGCTCACTCTGCCTCTAATAAATTTATAACACCTCCTAGTGTAAAACAGCCCAAGATGCTTACACGCTTTCATTTTCACGCTATTAGCGGAATTTGAAGTCAGCAGTAATTGTTTTATGGCCATCTGGCTATAATATAGTATTTCTATGTTGGTCATTTGTTATTTGTAGAGTTGTTTTTTGTTATTTATTTTTATTAGTAACACTGCAACTTGTGAATGTGTATGAAGCTCGGTGCATGTGTTAGTCACCCTGTGTTTTACTAATTTATGTCTAGACTGAATAGTTCATCATTTTCACTTGTACCCAAAACTTTGCATAACTGACATAGTCCACATACTCAGCCTGTTTCAGAAGTCTTTAGGCTTTGCTCTGTGAATGCTGGGCTCTGTTAAAGGTCTTTAACAGTAATGTGAACACAGTAGGTCAGCAGCCTTAATGAGACTGAAAAGATGGAACACATGCTGTCATGTTTGTAGGAGGTCTCTCTCCGTCCCTCCCTCCCTCTTTCTCTCTTCCCCTGTCTGTATGTCTCTCTCTCACTCCGTGCATGAGCGGGTGTTACTGAACATACAGTGATTGTTAGTAAGAGCCAGTGAAGCATCAGTATTATACCGGAGACTGGTTTAAAGAGAGCTTTGCTGGGTCCACGTAGAAATCAAGGCGCTCAAGTCATACATAGGTCAGTTCACCTGAAGACTGAAGTCATCTCTGAGTAAGACATGGACTGCCACAATGTAAGTAAAGGCTTTAGATTAACTTTTATTTATTTATTTTTTTGTCATTTTTACCCAATAACCAGTGTGGTAGGTAGATGCAGATGCAGTTGATTAGGTAATATTGTTTTTTTTTTTATTACTAATGGTATTTACTGGTGTTTGGTTGCCCTCAGACTACATACTGCCATGTGTGTGTTGCTGTTTTCTTCCTTTTACCAGAGCAAAATACTTAATTAACAATTTGAATATCTGTGACTCACAAATGGTTGATTTTCACAGAAAATTCAACATATCAAGTCAGTTAGCCCCTTGGGTTATATAACAAATTTTACACAGCTTTCAAGCTATTTTCATAATAAATTGATAGCATTACATAAGATTTGCATCAGACTGTTTCAAATCAATTTGAGTCAGATTGGGTCCAAGGACTCTGAAGGAATGAAAACAATAAGACCTATTAGAAGGTGTGTAGCCAGGCAGCAAAACCCAGTGCATCAATCAGGCATCTGTACTGCTGCAAAAGAGCTGGATTCTGGCTGCTCAGTGAGCAGTCAGACAGAGAGGCTAATGAATGCTGGCTGAACAGGTGGGTGGTCACACTCCTACACTGGAGGGGTTTCACTGGAGACATGATGCACTGCCTCACCAAGGTAGTGGGACGACAGTGGGCTCATTCTGTGGGCTGCCTTTGTATGAAATGTCAATCTGTTATCCATAAGCAAAGCACGGGGTGTAGCCGATATGTGTTCGCCACCGAATTTGAATTGGTGTTTACATAACTCGTCGACAGCCTTGGCGCTATTCCACTGACACTTAATGACAAGCCAGAATTTCTCTTCCGCCCACCCCCTGTTTCCTTTGGGACAGCGGATGCTGTACTTTCAGTCACTGAACGAGCTGCTGATGTTGACTAAAGCAGCGTTTTCGCTGGGTCATCTTTTTCAGCCCCATGGTGCTGAACAAGAAGTTGTTGTTCCCCTTGAAGAAAGTCAAAACTAAGCCTTCTAAACCTTACTTACAGTTTATTTCAAACAAGTAGAGGTGGTTACAATTAATTAGCAAACATAAAGCTATATTTAATGCCAACCTTGTTACTTAGCAGCTCAATTTTGTGTAATAACTGGTGATTAGTGAACGAATAATTCAGCTAAGTTTGGAAATTCATATTAGCTCAACAGATAGTTTTATGATTTTGATAAGCAGACGATAATAACTCGTTATTAAACAGGCTGACTCAGACTTGTTTTCACCAGCAGTGTATTATACAGTTAATGACAAGAGGAGAGAGGGAGACAAAAAGGAGGCAATGTGTGTTATTGACCTCCTGAGAGCCCCATTGAAGTCATGTAATAAGGGTGAGCCACTCATCCCTCACCGTCTAGAAGATGGTCTTCATAGCAGATACAGTTGAAAAAATGTGCTGTTGCAATTTGGTGTTAGATTTTCACACCAATTTCAAGGGAAAAAAAAAGACCACATTATGTGCCGCCCTTCTGTGATAAATCACTACTTTTTGGTCCTCTCAGCAGGAGGACTGCAGCCGGCCTCAGGAGGAGGAGGACATCATGGACATCCCCCTGGATGACCCCGAGGCCAACAGGGCTGCAGCCAAGATCCAGGCTGGCTTCCGAGGCCACATGACCCGTAAGAAGATGAAGCCGGAGGACAAAACAGAAGGGGAGGAGGTGAGCAGCACTGGGGATGTGCTCAACGGCAGCCAGGGGGACACAGGTCAGTGGTGTAGAACCATGGGGTAAGACTAGGTCACATAATGCCGTTAAAGAGGGCATTATGGCTAGTGACTGTAAGGATGCTAAGAGAGGCTTCAATCAAAAGGTCTAACTACAGTAGGTAAGAAAAGGTAAGTGATGGAGAGCATAAGCAACTTATTTAACCATACATAGAACCTTTATCCATTCAAATCTATCACAGAATCAGACTTTCTGACATTTCAATTTTCTATAGAGGCCTACTGTTAGGTATAATGCAATAAATGCATTAGCAACTTGTTTTAAGGATTTTTTGCATATTGGTTGAGCATTAGTGTTTGTTTTAAGATGTTACAAGTAGCACTTTGTGACAATAACCTTTTCTCAGAACTGAATGCTGAGGCAGAAGGCAGGAAAACAAACTGGCTTAGCATTTTACATACTAGGAAAAGACATCATTTAAAAGCTATACATAATTAAATACACCTATTAGAGCCCCTTGTGGGTTATCCAGAGTGTGATTACTGCAATACGTAACTGAGTGACTCATTTAATTACCCCATAGGGTCTGAAGCAACAGATGATTGAATCTTTCAATTATTTTTCCTGTTGAAGGTGATATAAATGAATCTGCTTGTAGATGTGCCCTAAATCGCCAGAGAGAGTGGACGTCTGTCAGAGTTTAGCTTACCTGGAGAATGTCAAGTTACATTCTCACAGCTTTTTCTTATTTTATTTTATAGAACTTTGGGCCAGGAAATAAAATAGTCTCAGAATTTACTTATTTTCAGAAGAGGGGTTTTCTTTTTTCTCTTTCTTTTCTTTCTCTTTTTCAAAACAGCAAAGGTTTCATTTACATTTGAATTTTACACTTGTACAAACCAAAATCAAACATCTCTAAATACTTAAAAGAAACAGTATTATCATGGTACAAAAGCTCCATATTTACTTAGACGTGAACATAGGTAAACATGTTAACCAGAAGTCAAACAAAGCTTCTTTTTTTTCAGCCCTTAACATTTCACCTTTTCCTGTAAGACAAAACAATATGTTCTTCGGAGATGTGGCTAACACAAGAGATCCTTGTCAATGATTCTCCCTAACCTAGTTTCTGGCTGCCTTGAATACTTATGTAGGAGATGTATTTATAGCTTCAGGTGCATTAGGTACAATATATGCTTCAGAGGGCCAAGCAGAATTAATGGACCTGTCGAACTGGAGCAGAGCATTACAAGCACCTCCCATTGGGGGAGACCCCTTTTCATAACAGAACTGGGTTTTTGAGCACATCAGTTTTGTCAGCCAAGTTCTCTAAAATGCAGAGTACTATACAACCAAAAAAATGAATAAATTCTACTAACATAAATATGTGTAATGGAAAAAGCAAATCCTTTGAAAAGCAATTCAAGACCAAGTTTTCTTCAAACTTGTTTTATAATAGATCCACCCACATGTAACCTTACAGTTTTTGACTATGCATCGGAGCTTTTCACCTTGGCGACAAGAGAGTAGAAAGAAGCTGTTCTCTCCAGGCTCTGCAGTGCTTAACTGTGCCTCGCCTACTTCTGTTTTTAGAGACAGGAGGATCGGGGCCAGTAGAGGGAGAAGACACATCTGTGCCAGAGCAGTGACGCCCCTGTGCTGACCTGGTTGAAGAGAAAGAGGGGAGCAAGGTAGCGAGGGATGGCTGGCATGGGCCGGCTGGGCTGGCTTTCAGGCACACCTTTTTACCCCAGGAGTCCTTTTCTTTTTCAACACAAATTAGCAGTAGAAACTGAACCAACAGTTTTTGAGGGTGTGTTATGTGAATTTTGTGAACTTTAACACTCCTTCTCTGCTTCTCCAGCAGTACGGATGTCTTTGACCCAGAATTTGCAACTCACTGCATGTACTTGTGAAACTTCTGGTAGTGTGCTAGTTTTTAGATGATGATCTGTGAATGTGAAAATGAATGTCCTCTAAATGCTAAACAGGGCTTATTTTGGATGGATCCGTTCATACCATCTGTGTATAAACCTTGTATGCATCAGCGTTAGACTTTGCGTAATTAGTGGCTTAAAATATCTGGTTTTTTTGCATTGTTTTCTGGTGTGCTTGTATCCTGACTTTTATTCACATATTTGACTTGCTTACATAAGTTATTAAAACATCAAAAAACACCAAAAGAGAAGTAGCTATGTATGTTCTATTTATTCACTTAATTCAGATTGAAATTGCCTTGATTATCTTTTTGATCACATGATGAATAAGTCCTCTTTTCACCTTTTCAAGCATTTTCTATAAACCTGATCTTCCAGAACAGTAAGCATGCAGTAATTACACTTTTTTCTCCAAATGCATTTGTTACAGCTTTACCTTATGGGACACTGGTTCAATATGCTCTGTTGTTATGTTGGTGGGTTTGACTTGTTAAATCAGGTGTGTTAAAATCCATTGTCAGAGTTTGCAGAGCCTTCATGCTTTAGAATTAACTGAATAGTACATTGCTGAACTTTGCTGTAGAGTCATGGCATTACGCTAATAAATCCACCTTAAATACACAGTGAAATGTCTGTATCAAACTTTATTAATTTAAGTCCACTTCTTGTTTTGAACGGAACTTTTTATGTCATGTGTCACCCCCATGTCTGTTCCTCTTATTTAAAAGACCAGATTTTCGTGCGACATTGCAGCACCCAAAGCTGCTCATTTTTCTGTTGTCACTACAACATAAGCGGGGCTGCTAATTGGAGAGAGCAGTTTCTATGAAACTGCAACAATGTTTTGTCTCCCATGTGGCCCTCTTGCACAAGGAGCCTCATGAATTATTCAGAATGTGAAACTGTGCATTTCTCATATTTAAAACAACCACTTAGACCAGACAAATTAATTGAGTTCTACTGATAATAATAGCTATTAGATAGGACCAATTAAATTACATTAGATCCAGTTGCAGAGCCTTGATCCATTGAAATCTAAAATGTTTTCATTATCAACAAGTGCAGTGTCATAAACACCCACACCACTCGGTGATGTGTGTACCTGTCGGATATTGTGCGATACATGGCTCACCTTTATTGCAATAAGACTGTTGAAATCACAAGAGAACAATGTAATTTTTGCTTCACTTGCCCAGGCAGTCTTGTTCACTTTATGAGAAAGAGGCTAGAGCATCTTCGGTCTCCCAATGCTCCCACTCAGCCCACCTACACACATCTGAGCCATACAGCACTCTGCACAAACTGCACATGCATTCTCACACAGGAAAAGCACAACCCATACTTTAGTATGCAGATCCCACTCAAGTCACTCATTCTCACTGTCATGAACACACATACACACACACACACAAACGCACACATGGGTTGACGGCTGTGTCACCAGCTGTAGAGATAGGACAACCAACACCGAGATCTGCTCTCAGTGGTTTTGCGAAGCACATCCTTCGCAGGCTGACGTTCCTCCTCCGCCGCGCTCTCATAAATATCCTCTACGGGTTTTATACGGACCTATTCTCTTTTCTCCTACTCAGTCCCAGAGGTGCCATGGCCACGTTCTCCTGTCTCTTTAATGACTGTGGGTGAACAATCAATAATCTGTACACCTCCAAACATAGCACAACACCCACTTGGTGCTGATTGAATTCTGAGAGTGAGGGAGAAGACATGTTTTCCAAAAAAAGAAAAAAGAAAAAAAAAGGGGGCTTTGGAGTCATGTTGACTCGAGTCTGAAGAGATCCTCATGAGGGTCATGTCAATTTGCAGCGTTAAGCTCACAATGGTGAAAGCAGAGAATAATGGTTCCATCTCTTTCATGACTTGTTAGGCTGAACGTGGACTATTTTAAGAGTAGATCATGTGAAAGATCTGCTCGGTTGGTTTGTTCTTTTTCTCAGACAGCTTGTCAGTGAGAGTAAAAAAAAATCTTTGTGGTCTCCTGGGTGATAATTAGAGATGAAAAAGTGAGAAGAAACAGCAGGGGGCGCAATTATCTGCTTTCTAGTGGCCTTCTAATCTTGTCTGCTATGCCACTGGCCTCGCCATCTTCAGAGATGGATTACCTTTCATACTAAGTAGGTTACACAACATAGCAGTAATTTGAGGATAAAAAGACACTTTATTTCCACATATGCACAATCTACACTTGATAAATTATCTTCAGCTACACTGTTAAATAAAGGAATACAAAAGATTTGATTAGAAAGCTAGATTTTGTCACATCTGTCTGAGTCATACAGGATGACATCAGCCTTGTTGTGAACTAAACATAACAACTGTTTCTGTCTCTGCACAGTCACCCAAACTGGCTGAGACTCACAGACCCCCTCAGTGTTTCCTCTCCTCTCCCTCTTTTGACTGGAAAGGGTCACCCTTGATTTAAAGTGCGTTAGAAGATGAGAGGAAGAGGGAGGTGCTGCTTTTTACCGAGGGCAGGGGTGGAGGGGACAGTTGGGCTTTGATGGGCCGCTACTCTGGAGTCTGAGCCCTGGGAGAGTGGTGCTGAACAGCAGCTGTTCCCACATTCTCGCAGCTTTCCATCAACCTCCTCTGCATATAGCCTCCCTTTGTTGTCAAACAAAATGTTTAAAAGAATAAGATCCTAAACAAAAGACTGCTTTCTCAAAGTGGGAGAGATGACTTATAGTGCAACTGACTCATCAGTGCATACAAGCTAATGCTTTTCTCTCTTTAAAAGACAGTGAGAAACGACTGATGTAACATATGGAGAATTTTCCACATGGCCTTTATGTGTGATGTAACAAAAGTGACAGTCCAGTTTACAAGAAATAAGAAGTCCAAGGTTTACTGGCAGCAGGAGAAAGACCTAAAGCACTAAAAGTATTCATTCAAATGATTATATTTTGACTCTTTCTTTGCATTTTTTATCTTCAGACATCCTTTTTTTTATTGAGCACCTGATCTTTTCATGTAGCTTTACTCACCTTATTTGACCCCTCAGTTGAGCTCACTTTTTCTTTTTCATGTTAATGTTGGATAATTAAATAACAGAAAACACAAAAAAGAAAAGTACAATTTTTAATGGTAGTACATGGCTTACTAACGTTGGGAGATTTGCCTCCTTCACTTCATTTCTCTGTCATTTCCTTTATGTAGCTTTTGCACCACCTAGAGGACAAAGCAGGTAAACACTTTCTTTTGAATTCAAGTTCTTTATTTGTTGCTGATATTAGTATGTAGCTCTGAGGCAGGTACAGTATAAAGGATCATGCATATAACAGGTAGAAACTAGCTTCAAAATGCTGCAAGGCTGCATGTGTTTTTGTCAACAGCAGGGTTCGTTGCCCAGTGACAATTGTGAGTTTATTGTGAGGCTCCAGTCCAGAGAGGATTTTGCACAATGTGACAAAAAAGTGGGCCAAAGAGGGGGGAAGTGAGTTGTTTTTCAAACTCAGACATTTCAGAGCTTTAAGTGGGCTCCTCTTAGAGCTGCTGTTTTGGCTGAAGTATAGTAGTTCTTCCCAGCAGGAATTCTTGCAAAGCAGTTCAACTCAATATTGAACTCAACTCTTTCATGATTTACTCAGAGGGTAAAAAAAGACAGAACTTATATTCTTACAGAAAACTTATAAAAAGAGAAATACCTACCTAAAAAAAAAAAAAGTATTTTAGCTCCCATCTGAAAGGGCAGTGTGGAGTGGAAGAAAGGGGCTCATCCACACTATGTCTCTGTCTCACACACAAGCATGCACACACACACACAGTTGGCCGTTGTTGGCAGTGACTGGGGTGCTGAGAGGAGAGTGGGGCTCAGTGTGACCAGGCAGAGGCCAGTGTTGCAGGCAAGGCAGGCAGTGCAGAGAGTGTTGAGCCTCAGAGACGTGCTCAGGGTGGATAAACCATGCTCACTAAGTGGGAGAAAGACTCTGCCCAGGACACAAGATGAAGGTGGAGAGGAAGACCTCCTCTAAAGGTGACAGTTTTGCTGACATTCCTCCACTACTGAAGCTCTTTGGCCTCCTGCTCCTCCTTCTCTTCACAGGTAAGTCCAAACATTTGTGCGAGCTATGCAGAGATTAGAGGTTAAATGATCTCTTTGAGGCTGTGCTGTCATTCAGATGACGACAACAAAAGTAGATTTCTTTCAATTGTGAAATTCTGGCAGTTTTTTTTTTTTTTATCATGCAAAGAGAAAGTTTGCCCATTGTAGTTAATCATCATTTGAGTCAACAACTTTAAAGACGCTTTGTTTCACTGTGTAACTTAAAAAAACAGATCAAAACTCAAATTCTCATTCTTTTTGAAGTTAATCCAGCTTAAGTTAGCCGCTCCATGTTTTTTCTTGTCCTTGTGTTACACGGGCAGGCGACACAATGGATTCGTTCATGGGTGGCGCTCTATGTTGGGCCCCCATCATCTCTCAAAGGAGCCTGGAGTAGTCATTGTGGGTGTGTAAGAAGGGGACATGTAGGTTAAGTGTGAGGATATCAAGTTTTGTGATGAGCTGGTGAAGAGGGCAAGGCCTGCATTTTGTTTTTGAGTGTGGAAAGTTTCAGATGAGTTAATTAGAGGAATCAGCTAATGTCAAAAGTTCAGAACGATGTGATTTTGGTTTAAAAAAAATGTGTAATTTAATTTCATGACAGTACCATGGCCCCAGTGTACCCTGCCAGGCCAGTTTTCGTGAAATCACAGGATCCTGTGTCAATCTCCAACTTCACCAGTGACAAAGAGTTTTTCTCTGCCTCTCTCTCTCTTTCCCTCCCTTCTCTAACCCTCTCTCACTCTTTTCGAGGGAGGAAACTAGTTCCAACAATCGTGCCCTTTGTCTTATCGCCTTGGCAACTCCCGTCAGGCGGACCAAATGGTTTCCACGGCAATGAGGCGATGCCCTGCTAACTGCCTCGCTGCAGAGGATAGTGAACAGTGCAGACTCCCTCTCCTCCCTCTCTTCAAGGTTGATCTCTCTCTCCGTCACTGAGGCCAAACAGTAGGATGCCCCTCGCAGGCAAACGGCCAATGTTTAGACCTCCATGTGTCCAGCTACAGCTGAGTTATAGGAACCTCCCCTGTGTACATAATAGCTTTGCTGTGTTTGGTTTCCAGGACAGGGCTCGGCTATAAAGGATGAAATGTGGCTCACACTGTAATACCTTATCCCCGAATCCCTGCGGTGGGGGTAGGAGGATAATTGAGAAACACAAATCAAAATTAGTGCCATACTTGTTCACTATAAGGGGTCATGAGGAATTCCTGCGGGGAGTTTCTGAGAAACAGATTAGTGATCAAGATGTGATCGTGGGGGAGAGCGAAAGCGAGAGTTTGCGTACGAGTGTGATTGCATGTGTAGCTCAGGCCTACTGTCAGCTGTCAAATGGCTGTTTTGAGGCAAATGCATTTAATTTCTACTCTTCAAGTGTGAGAATACTTTAGATTTAGGCCTGAAAAATGAAGACCCTTTGCAACAATGTAAGGTTAAAAAAATATTTATTTTGAAAGAGCCTGAATATTTATAATATATATTTTAAAAATTTATACTTTTTGTACATTTTTAGACTTAAAATAATTCTGTGTCAGTACAATGAAATAAAAAATTTGCTTAAAGGAAGTTTTTACAAAAAAAAAAGTGAGAATAAAATGTAAAGAACTGGATCTCATTTGCCATAATTAACTCAAAAGCAATGCTGGCATAATAAAAGAATGTGAAATTATTGCTGTTGTAGCTACTAATAAAGTGTGGGAAAAGGCCTTTGCACTGAAAGATCAGGTTAGATTTTGGATTTATTTTAATGTTTAATGTTAAAATGTATATGTTTAATTGTTATTGTAACAAATATTTGGGCTTGATGCAAAGTAACTATTATGTTTTACAAGTAAAACTAGTCCCACAAATTAACAACTGATTACGGAAATAAAAAGTGTAATTTTTTTTTACGTAATACAACAGTGGTAATACTTAAAAAGTCTTACAAATAGCAACATTTAAGTGAAATGAACCTTAAAATTATGCCTATACTGTACATGCTTACAGTATACACACTCTGTTATTGTACAGAGCCATTCTAGCATTCTACCTCCATGTTTGTTCTTGTAGTAATAGTAGTAATTAGTGCAGCAGTAATTAGTGTGTTTTTGCATAAGTCCTCTATTGTTTGGCTCTGTGTGAATGGCTGATTTCTCTGATCTCTGCCCACTGGCTAAGCATCAAAGGCTGCAAAGTGTCTGTCCTTTGTTTACCCTGCGTCCCCAAGCAACCCTGTACTATCAGTCTATCCCTCTCTATCTGCTCCTCAGTTCAAGACTTAACCATTCTCTTTGCCAGGTGAAGTGTCAGGGGTGAATGTGACCAGCCAAACCCAGGTGGTGAGGGGCACGGTGGGCAAAGAGGCTCTCCTGTCAGTCAGCTACTCCAGCGGCAGCTCCGACAAGCCTGTGATCAAGTGGCAGATAAAGCGCTACAAAGAGAAGCCCATCACCGTCGTGCAGTCCATAGGAACGGACATCATAGGGAACCTTAGGCCCGAGTACCGCAACCGCATCGTGGTGTTTGAGAATGGATCCCTGCTGCTCCACAACCTGCAACTGTCGGATGAAGGGGCCTACGAGGTAGAGATCTCCATCACTGACGACACCTTCACTGGAGAGAGCTACATTGAGCTCACTGTGGATGGTAAACACAATCACCTTTCTTTTTGAAAAAATACTGTTGTCTCATATTTCAAAACATCTGAGCAATCAGAGCAGGAGACTGAAGAGGAGTTAGGAGCTAAAAGAAAATCGATATGAGTTGAAAAAGCAGGCTCTCACCCTAGAGGCTGTAATTGTAGTACTGGAGGGTAGTTTTTAGACCTTCTACAGAGATTCACAGTGATGGTGGTGTTTTTTGCAAGGTGCTAACTAAGAATCTTTCTATCAGCTGTTTTAAATAGCTGGAAGTCAGCGAAGTCAGTGTCTTTATCCTGTCATCCTCCTCAGTTCCTGTGTCCAGACCTTACATCCAGATGATGGCCTCGTCTGTCCTGGAGTACAGCGAGTTCTTTAACCTCCACTGTTCCCACGATAATGGCACAAAGCCCGTCTACGGTTGGCTGAAGGGAGGCAAGGTGCTGACCAATGACACGCGTCTGGTGCTTTCACATGACCAAAAGGTGCTGACCATCTCACGTGTCCTGATGTCAGATGATGACATATACGCCTGCACAGTGGAGAACCCCATCAGCAGCATGAAGAGCATTCCTGTCAAGCTCACTGTCTACAGTAGGTGGCATGTTACACCGGTAGGACCTCAAGTTATAGATGCTTCATTATAGATGAAAAAATGGTGATGTAGTAACATTAGACTAATTCTAGGAGAAGATGAAGGAGTATCAGTATGCTTGATTTTAGTAAACCTAACAATATAATAGTTTAAAAGCACTTAATTACAAGTTAAAGTTCTGTTTTGATGATTAGACACATGAACAACAATTATTAGCCAAATGTGCTTTAATTACTAGCTGTGAAAGTTCTCCTTATTTAGGATGACTTTGGTCAGATTTGATTTGTTCTGTATTATGATGTGTAATTATTATGGTCATGGTTTATGTTTTATTGTGGAGGCAGCAATTTAATGGTGTAGCTGTTTAAGGTGGATGTGATGAAAACTATTTTTCAAACTGTTTAATAGTGTCACATTTGTGATGTGTCATATTTAATGACAAGATAATATAATTTTTTTTTAAATTTTTAATCAGCAATTAACTAGAAACTGTAGCTGTCAAATAAATAGTGAAAATGTAAAACATTTCTCAAGTATGAGTACGAAAAATGTATAAACACAAATTTCCTATGGATCCTGAACTGGAAACTGTGAAAACAGCAGATGTATTCAGCTCATTAGTTGACAGCCATCCGTTTTCAGTAGCTAGCAAAAGCAATTAGCATCTCATGCTGACCCATACACAAGTATGCCTGCCTCTCTAACCATGTTGTTTACAACAAGTGCAAATCCAGGCTGAGAGCAGCAGAGTTGGCCCAGAGCGGCTGTTACTGGGCGCCAGTATAGAGCCACATGTCAGGCAGGGAGAGAGGGAGAGGCAGTGTGATCCAATGAATGGACAGTTATTTATGAGGACGGAGCAGAGAAAGACGGCAGGTGGGGAGGACGCTTTGCCTCAGTGGACCTCAGTAATCCTGACTTCATTATTGCTGTACTGGGATGTGCCGCATGAGGAGACAGCTACAGGCCCTGAGACTGCTCCCTGTTCCCTCTGCATGCACAGCAGCACAGCACCGGGTCTCCAAGTGACTACCTTAATGTGCCTCTTCACTGCACCTTATTCATGTCAGCGCAGTTAAAAAACGACTTGGAAAGCAACGTTTTTTAAAAAAAAACATATTGGTTTTAATGCTCCACGCTCTGGTCATGTTTCATTAAGGGCTTACAGACTGAAAGAGAAGAAAGGATGACCCAGATTCATTGTAACAAATGACATAACTTCATCCAATCCTGCAAACTTTGATTTTTCCTCACATGTAATGTAAAATCAGGTCAAACTTTGAAGCTCACATGGAGCAGAAGTCAGTGGCTCAGAGAAAATTGCACTGCTGCCCTGCTGTTACTGACACACATTGCTCTTTCTTTCTTTCTGTCTTTTTTTCTTTCTTTCTTTCTTTCTTTCTTTCTTTCTTTCTTTGTGTTCTCAATCTACCTCTCTGTATCACTCTGGTTTAGGACGGAGCTCGCTATACATCATCCTGTCCACCGGTGGCATTTTCCTCCTAATCACCCTGGTGACAGTGTGTGCCTGTTGGAAACCCTCCAAGTAAGAGCTACTCTTTCCTCCTGTTTCTCTTTTCCCTCTCATCTCTTTCACCTACTTTCTTCCCCTCTCTTCTTTTCTCTTTCATTGGCTTTGATATTGCACTTGAGGATGTGACCAGAATCTTAAGTACGAAGTCACCTTACTCTGAACAGTCGGTTAAAAGTTAATAAATACAGTGATCTGCAGTGCAGCCTGTATCAAAGGCTTTTTAGCAGCAAGTCTGGATGAGTTTAAAGCAGTTTTTTTCCTCTTCCTGTTGTAGAAAGAAGCATCGACCTGTCCCTCAAAGAGCTCCCGTCTACATGGAGCAAAGTGAAAATGGCCATGATGGTAAGCAACAGCTGCAGCTGATCATCTTAAAATATGTACAACATATTTTTATTATATTGTAATAAATTTTAAGATATCATGTTGTATTTGAAAATAATTTTAATTTATATGTTTTGCAGTTGATGTTGTTCCCAAACCATCTACACTTGGTCGAAGGAGTCCCATGCCTCTTTATGTTCTCAATGAAGATGTAAGGCACTTGTTTATTCCAGAGTTTTCTATTTATCATCTATGAGTGACGTACAGCTTTACAATACACCAATCATACAAAGTGTATGATCCCATGTTTATTTATTTCTAACCAGATGATGATCCTCAGAGAAAAGTTAAAAGAACATGAAAGATGCAGTTCATTCTGAGGGGGGTGTGAATGTCTGTACTCAATTTACTGGCCATCCATGTAATAGAAACATGTAACTAAAACCCACAAAAGCAAAACCTCATAGCAGCATAAGAGGAAAAATCTGATTCTCACACGAATAATTAAAGGATAATTTTTGGGTTTTTTTTTTTTGTTTAGGGCTATATGATGTACTTACACATAGTTAGTGCATCATATAGTGAAGGGAGTGGTCAACAGGAGCCCAGTTTGGAGAAGTAGCAGGAGTGCTGCTGTAGGAAGCTAAGCAATGATCTATTGTGGATGAGGACAAAAAAGAAAAAGAAAAAAGAAACGGAAGTGCATTTTTGGCTAACAAAACCCTCTCACTCTGGCATCAATACGGCCATGCTGCTATTAAAGCTAAACATATGTCCAAGGTTGAAGTTTTGTCTTTGTTTTTTGTTTTTTTGGTTTTTAACAAATTGTGGATTTAATTAAATGAGAATCAAAGATAAAATACCACAGATGGTGATTCAAACAGGCATATCTTTTTGTTTCAGGAGACTCTGGAGCGTTTGGAAGAATGTTCTGGCAATGCTGTCAGCCAATCAGAAATAAGTATCCCTGCTACCTACGCTCCAATCCTTCCCCCTTCCTCCAATAGAACTGAGCGGCCAATCTGGTCTACCCCGCGCAGATACCCCCGCAGCCCCTCTCCTCTGGCACAGCCTCTCCCACAGCCCCTTCCAGCTCCTCCCCTGCGTCCTGTCCGCTCACCTGCTCAGTCCCCCGGTTCGTCTCCACGCAGCTTCAGCCCGATAAGAAAAGGCCGTCCTCCAGTGGGCATCCCAACCAGCCACCTGCCTGTGGAGGCAGAAGCTCCAGACCCTCGTGATCAGACTGAGTGTCCACCGCAGCAGTGACTGCTGCTGCTCGGATGTATGATTTCATTCTGTGATATGTAAAGTACATGTATAGTTTGGTGGTTTTCTGTCAAATCCTGTCACAAGGACAATTTAATTTGATGCAAAAAGATAAGAGAGTTCACTTTTCGGCTAACTCTTCATCTTTATATTTCATTTATTTATCATCTATTTCTCTCTTGCTATGCACAGTATTTCCATAGTCTTTTGATAATGTTCTTTCATATGAAAATTATACTCTGTCCACCAGCATGTAGTATATATATATATATATATATTGTATATGATGCTGAGACAGTATTTCCAGCTCTGATTTATAGCCTATTTTCCCTCTTGATTAAAAATGAATTTTACTGGGAACTTTTGATAAGGACCTGTACATATGTAAGTTAATATTTTTGGGACATGTTTTTCTTCTGAACAATGAAACCACAAAAATGTATCCTATTTCAAAATTAGGGTAATCACATAACCTAAAGCAATAAAACAGTTTGAATAGTTTGTAGTTTGTCTTTTTTTTTAAGATTCTCTACAACAAAACCCAACAAAAAAAAATTATAAATGTTAGGCTATTTTTCTTTTATTTGTCCAGTGTAGTTTTAATATCTCATCACCTGTGTGTCAGAAATGCTTTAAATTATTTTGTCTACAAGACAAACGTGATCTGTGAACTTTAAGGAGAAGTGTAATTCCTCTCTAGTCCATTAGGTGTCACCCACACATTTCTTTAAATACTGTACTTCAACCCTATTATCAGAGAAGAGTTCTAAAGAGACAGTTAATTTGAAAATTTATTTTGTTGTTACCAAATTTTATTAGTTTTTAATACATTAAGCGTATCAGAAAGTAGAATTGGAGAATATTAAGTAATATATGTTTAATGTGCTTGTCCTTTTGTTTGGCCTCAGCATGGCAGTCACTGACCACCAAGTGCCTCTTGACATTTATGGGTCAGTGAGGATCAAGCACAAAAAAAATAGAAATTGTGAGCTAATTAACTTGAAGAGGAGGCTTACGGGCCAACCAGTTCATATTCACAATCAATCTTATTTTAATGCAGGCAACTCAATCATGTAGCACTTAGTCGATGTCCTGTAAGTATACTCCCCTTAATCATGCACAAACTCTTCGTGGAAATGAATAAATGGCTCTCATGACAATTGTCTCTACAAATAAGAGTAAAAAGTACTTAAAATGGGTTGTATTTTTTTTCTCAGTACTCTGCATGATGGGGGTTAGAGGAGGGGGTTGATTGCCCATAAACCTGAGCAAGGAGGATGGAAAAAGAGGATAAAAAAAAGACTGAAGATTAAAGGATGTGCTGAACTGTACTCAGTTGTGAGGCAAAAGCTTGTGAAACATCGTACTCATGCACACAAACACACAATGCGGCCATCACTATTATCAGGATAATGTGTTCCCTTCAGCGGCCCAGCTGGACATCTTTTGTCATGAAAATCTGCATGATTTCATCTACTGCTTTTATCCTGAAATGTGTCTTCCGTCACTGAAGGTGCGATGAGTTTTGTGTGGTTACATAAGCAAATCAGATCCGCCTGTTTTGATCTAGTCTTTGTTCTATTTGAAACACAATTTAGCGCTCAGTACACAAGCTCATGAATACAAATACAGCATCATGGGCACAGACACATAAGCACAGGCAAGCAGGCACACAAACATGTGCATAATTACAAGTGGCTTACAGTAAGTGGAAAATTAAATGTCCTCCGATAATGAAAGTGGGTCATTCTTATTGAGCTTGAAAACTGCTTTTAATCTATTTTGATCTCGCAATTTTATTAGTCATACACCCTGTCCCCTCATGTTCCACCTGTCTTGGCTTAGAAATGGAGGCAGTAATTAGACTGAGGAGCAGGATCACACCTGTGTGCATGCGGTACATATGTGTCTCTGTTGGGGTGGGGGGGTTGGTGGGGTTGGTGGGAGAGGGGGGGGATAGGTGTCCTGTGAGGTAAACAGAGATGATGCACGAAGCTCTCCATCCCTAATTAATTACCTCCTCCTCCTGCCTGGTCGAGCCTTCTCGCTAATGTCACACCAGCCTGATGATGTGAAATTCCCAACAGAGGAGGGTGACTATTGACGAAAAGCTCTCCTGCAGCCTTTTGTGTCTATGTCAGTACCTGCAGTAGTTCATAACAGGTGCTTCCATAGTGGAGCGCCAGCTTCGCTCTTTATTTAGGTCAGTGGATGAAGACAAAGATAATTAAGTCCTGCCAGGCTAAATATTTACTTAATATGTACTT
Organism: Acanthurus leucopareius; assembly: GCA_029814765.1. NCBI lineage: Eukaryota > Metazoa > Chordata > Actinopteri > Acanthuriformes > Acanthuridae > Acanthurus > Acanthurus leucopareius. The sequence continues at coordinate 1,846,878 of JAQMCX010000054.1, read as the reverse complement.
AACTTTACATAATATTGTGGTTTGTTTTTCTTTTAACTTATAGCTTAACTTTTATTATTAGATTACTCCACTTTATCTATTTTACAGTTGCAGCCACTTGTTGCTTTTTTGAGAGTTAGAACTTCACATTACAGCCAATGATAAATATTTGAAATGCAATGCAGTGAAGCAGTGGTTTCCAGAGGTTTTGGCTCGAAATTGACTCATGTCTTGTTGGGGCTTCTTGTAACATATCCAACGTCTAGACGAAAGTTTCCATTCTCTCAGAGAGGCCCAGAGTGGGCAACGTTGTAACATATTTTACAAAGTAAAGACCAGATAAACATCCAAAAACTAACACACATTTATTTGGCTGAATTTTGTTTTTTTAATGTTTTCTCCCCTATTAATAATCTCGACCCCTTAGACTTCTTTTTGGACATCTGTCTTACTGAACATAAAGAAGTTGAAGCACACCAACGCCATGGTGTTTACAATTCTTAATTTATTATTGATGTGTCATTGAAAAGAGGTGGTTTTCGGCAACAAGTATGTTTTATTTTGTTTATATAGTTACATTTAGCTGTTAATACCTTTGCACTTTGACCTAGTAAGGTTACATTTTAAATGAAGGACTTTTCCTTGAAAAGGAGCATTTTTTACATTGATATACATTTGGACTTTGTTGAGAGGTTCCTGGAGTTTTCCCCTTTTATGTATATTTTCTCACTCAAATTCAAGATAAACAGTGATGTGTCATATAGATTGAGAGGCCTTCCAAGGCAAATTTTGAGAATCTGTGCTGTAAAAATAAAATGAAAATGATATGAAAATTAAATGAAAGACAAATCGGATCTTTAGCAAGTGTTTTCTTTAGTCCCTTAAATCCTTCAAATTTTATGAGCACATGTTTTTCATAACATGTTTGTTTTATCTGCCACTTGAGCTACTGTAAATTATTGTTAAAAATAAAATAGACTTCAAAATGTTTTCAAGTGCTCTGCCAAACTCATCTGACCAAACCATCTGCCAGACCTGCTCTCAACAACAGCATGAAGGACTGGGGAGGGCAACGCACAAACACACACACCTACGCACAGACACACACACACACACACACACTTGCACACATTTGGAGAAACAAACACAAATGCACACATATATAAATGCAGCACTTAGTGGCTGCATAATACTGAGTGTTCTAAACGGTGTTTCCTTTGTGCTCTGCATCCCTTTTAGGCAAAAAATAAATGTCCTTTTCAAGGTATAATATAATTGTGTAGCCATGTTTCAATCAGATATCAGTCCAGTGAACACTCAATGTTCTCCTTTTTTTAACCTAAGAGACATGGTGAATCAAGCCATGTAGATTAGCAGTTTGTAACCAGCACAGGTAAAAGCCCTACACCACTTAAGACACGAGGGTTGTCTTGTTTGCTCCATAGTAACAGTCCCCTGGCAACCAATAAGAGTGCCAGTTATATTCGTAGTACTACCATACCCCTCTGGCTCCCTCACACACACACACACACACACACACTTCCTCACCTTCTCCATCACTCACATCCTCTCTCACCTCCCCTGTAACTCCCCCTCTGCGTATGTGAGTCTGAACCTGTGTTCATGTGAGTCAGCTGCATCCTCAGCACCTGGGACATTACCTCCAGCCTCCACAGGGGAAGCTGCACCGCCAACTCCGTGAGTTTAACAGGTCTGCTGTCGCTTTAATAACGTCATCTGACTGTATCTGAAACTGCAAAATATTTTTATTTTTAAGTGGAAGTTTTACTAATTGATTTCATCTTGGAAATCAAACTTTATCTTTTTTTTTTGTAATTTTTTACTCTTCAGTTTACGTTTTCTGTAACAATGCTTTTAGTTTGTATTCCTCTAGGTTTTGTATTCGTTCTTTTTTGCTTATCAAGTAGTTTTAGCAACAGCAAAAAAGAAAAGACAGAATCTCAGATTTGTTGAGCGTGCTTACCTGACGTTGATGTTTTTAAATCCTTATATATTTTTTTAATGAGGCAGTATTTGCAAGAATGTACTGAAAACATGTGTTTCTCCTTATTTGTTTCTAGTTTGTTTGTTTGTAGGCTCTGTGGGTTTGTCGATCAAGGCTTGAAGCCAGAATCTCTGCAGGTGTGTAAGAGAGGAGAGGGAGGTCAACATGGGCTCCAGCTCCTCCTCCTATGCCCCCAAAACCATTTACCTGGATGTGGATGGAAAAGTGCAAAAGGTGAGCCCCATTCCAGTGGAAATGCCTTATTTTAGGATCTTTTCTGTTGTCTAAATGGTTAGATTCTGGTCAGCCTTCCCTACTTTCAGAGATGTAATGTGACTAAACACATTTGGTAATATATTTTGTGCTTCAAGAGATGGACTTAGTTATACCAAAGTTAAGCTTTTTTACAGAATGAAAAGAATTTTTTATTTCTCAGGTTTTGATCAGTAAAGTGTCTTGTATTAAAAGTAGAACTATGTATAAATAGGAAACAGATTTGCAGATTATATTATATTTTAAAGACTCAGAAATTATTAAAAAACTGTTAAACTTGTCTCAAACTTACATCTGGAGTGGAAGCATTTAAAAAATGGCAGGTTAGGTATATACCTGTAGTGAAATTCAAATAATTCCTTTCAACTTATAATCTTTTAGTAACACAATCCAAAATATGTTCAAAAGTATCACATTTAAAATTTACTCAAATGGATTTATAAAGTAATTGACTGATTTGTTGAATCGATTTTCAAATGACATTAATTACAGATTTAACCATAAAACAAACCAAGCTTCAACCATGGCAGTTACATAATTCCACTTTTAATTCACCTTCTGGACTCATATAGGAAGGATATAAGTAGGTATTCCCTGTAGAATAACCCCACCCGAGGAGGAGCTAAAATAAAGCTGTGATGCACAGCTTTTTGTCTTACAGGTGTTACTGACAGGACCAAACACCTGTTGTGAACAGCTTACGCACCAGCATTTATTTCTGCTAACTCACACCTCTGGGGTATATGGGGGAAAATATGGATTTAGATGTTTTTTTTTCCCTTTCCTGACACTTCAGGGAGCAGCAATTAGGTTGTTAATCACTACTGATGTGGGAAGGACAAAATATCATGTGTAAAATAAAATTAAACACTCACTTGTTGAAGCTTTTTAATCATAACAGCAGCAGAACAACCGCTTAGTGATCATTTTAACAGTCGTGTCAAGTGGTTCTGGGCTGGAGTTTCATGTTTCGGCGTTCCAAACATACTGAGATGCAGCACTTGCCGATAAGTGTTTCAAGTAGAGAGCTGGCCGTGACACATGTCTGTTCAAGAGCCTCGGGCTCACGGCCTGAGGCTGAATGTTTGTCTGCTACACCTGCTCCCCTCAAGATGGAGGATCCCACTGTTTGCATGGGGCATCTGCACCCACACTAACCCCAGTATTCTATATGCAAGTACTGTACTAAGTCTTGTGAACTGCGCTGATTGCATGACAGGCGTGGATAATGTCGCTTTCTTCGAGAGCTCCATAAACTCTCACACTCCAGCTGTCCTTTGCTTTCTCTCATTGGTCGCTCTGCCAGCTTGATCCTATTCAACCATAAAAACAAACCCACCCTCATTTTACATTGTCAAATGACTGGACTGTCACAAAAAAACACATGAAATTTGAAAAAAAACCCCCTACCTTTACTGAACACTAGAGAACTTATATCAAAACCACAGCAGCTGTTTGTGTGCAGGTGTGCCTTTAAAGAGCAGGTAGACAAAGATAGCACAGTGCTGAATTTGTGGGACATGGAGGTTTTCTCCTAAACATGTCACCTGATAATTTATACTATGTGTTCTCGTTTTCAACAGGTGTGCATACCTTAAAACATGAGAACCATGCTCTTTTTTTGCACTTCAGGAGCCAATAAAAGGCCTGTATTTTCCTCGCAGGTGGTGTTCAGTCGGCATTGCAGCCCATGTGACATCAAGGAGCTTCTGTGTTCCTCATCTAACATTCCCAGGTTTGCTGTTTGGTGTATTTATTTGCTTAATTATTTGTCTCCAAGGAGGTTAAATCACTTCCTATGTTGCAGTGAGGGCATAATTTGTCACAGGAATAGTGAAGAATTATCACATAAAGCTGCACTTAAATATCACGCAGCACGGCACTATTATCAAGCAAACAGCCATGAGCATACAACAAACACTTGCATGTAATAGACAGACAGACTTACTGTATTAGGCATGCACATCAATGCAGACAATGATAAATGGGAAGAGTGAAATGTAGTTATCCACTGCATTAGTTTTGTTTTGCTTATATTAAGGAAAATAAACTTTCACACAGACATTTTATTGGCAATCTTTCACTCCCCTCTTTAATTTGTTCTACAGACTTTAGTTGTAATACAAGATAATAAATTCGAGGCACCAGGTTCACCTAAATTTTTGTGTGTAGTAAAAAAAATAATCGATTGATTTGGAAGAAAGAGGGTGGATTGCATGGAGATGAACATGAGCTGAACAAAGTCATGTCTTGGTTGGAGCATTTAGGATCCTGGAGGTGGAGATCAGGGTCTCATCTTGATGAGCTCTATGCTTCAGAATTCCCCAGATATTAATAATGGAAGAAATAACCTTACCACACACGTCTCTGAAGATGGGAGGAGACCGACAGAACCCACTTGAGCACGAGGCGAACATGCAACCTCCATGTTGAAGGACCTGTAACATCCAGTTAAAATCAAAGACCTTCTTGTTGTGAGGCAATGATGTGAAATACTTGACCATGTACTGCTGTACTGAGAGGGGGGAGGGGAGAAGAGCGACGTTTCGGAGGAGGGTTGAAAGAACTGAGAGAAATGGAAGAGAAAGTGTTGGAAAGACTGAGAGATCAAATTAACGAAAAATATAGTAAAATAAAGCATAAAAAAGTGAAAAATACTTACTGTATATATAAAAAAAACTCACTTTGCTCACTTTCATCTCATCCTCTCACTGCAGGAACACTGCCATCATGATGGTGGACCCCGAAGGTGCCTTGGTCTCCATAGACCCCACCATGCCCACCAACTCTCCAAAGTAACACCTGATTTACGATGTTGTATTTGTATTAAAAGCAGAGAAGCAATATAAAGACTTGGTTGATGTGAAGAGTTTGCAAAAATAACTGCCAGTCTAATTTCTTCACAGCTCTTTGTACAAAGTTGTTCCTCTGTCAACTGGACAACTTGGAGGTGAGTCGTCAGCTTTGTTCTCCTTTACTCTACCGTCAACTAACACACATCCAGTCATCAAGACACAAAGAGACAAAATACCCCAATATGCCAATATGTCTACTGTTCATGATGAATTATCAGGTGTGTATTTCCGTTTGCAGAGAAGGAGGACATGTTTCAGAATGTGCTGTCTCAGGTGGCTGAGCAGTTCAGCAGGTAACGCCTCATTTGTTTATGTTATGTTACGCCATGGCTGAAGCCTGCTGTTCCTCACCCTCACACACATCCAACACCAGCGACTTTTAATGGTGAAACATGCTGCAAATCATAAAGGCAAAAGTTAAATCAGACAAGTACTTTCACCTTTGTCTTTTATTTTGCAAGCTCTATTTTAGAATTTAATTTTTTATTATGACTTATGAACCGCGAGGAATTCATATCAATCGCTTATTATTCGGTATTGTCTTCATTTTCATTCTTCTCACAGAGCTTTTCGCATCAACGAGCTGAAGACTGAGGTCACAAACAGGCTAGCGATGCTGGAGAAAAGAGTGGAATGTAAGAGGTCAATTTTCTATATAGATCAGATCAAAAGGCCCCACAGAAAATGTTGTTTTAATGCAATACTGTCAAGACGCTATGCTAACCTAGTCTTGTGATTAATCCTAAAGAAGAAAACACACTGCTGTCACAAAGCCACGTCAAGTGCTGCGTCAAGTGCAACCCCTGTTATAAACAGGAAGCGTCATGCTGAAGGTGTATTTACTCCACATCTGCATCTATGGCAAATATTCCTTTGCTTACATTCTATCTTATGCAGGTACTAATGAAGAACAGCAGGTGGCATAGTCGTCCCATTTGGCAGAATGTAACCTGAACCTTTTCATGATATTAATGTTACACAAGTTTGCCTCTTCATTCTAAAATCACTTGTACCATACTTATAAAAGGTCTACCATGTAATGTTTACAACAACGTGATAAAATCAGCTTAACTTTTCATGAGTGAATCTGTTGTTTTAAACTTGATTCCTCCCCTGAAGTCGACCTCAACACCTATGGCTTACCAGTTAGCATCTTTTTTTGCTTTGCCTTTGTCTAATTACAAGACTGTGGGATGTAAAAAATTTTTATATTTCTCAACTTCAACAGCTAGTAACTCCCCATCAATTGTTTTACACAGAAATTAGCAGAGAAGAAGAGTTGCTCCACCAGCCATGGACTACATATGTATGGGGCTTGTGAGAAAAAGGGATTTTTAAAAATCCTGAATTAAACCTTTCCTAACTGTCTGTAGGTCGATTCAGTATTCCCTATCTGGGGGAGTGTGTGTGGTGTGAGTGTATGTGTAGATAACAACTTAGCCAGGTGACTGTTTTTCTTCCTAATGAGTAGTTGTCTCTGCATGCGAGCTCTGTCGGCCTCCTCTGGGAGCTGTATGCATCTGTCCACTCGGCCAGTCCTCGCTGTGATGTTGTTGCTTAGTTTCAAAGGGTTAATATGAACAGTTTGTGGTGGGAGGTGAAATAAAACCCTCTTAAACAGCTCGTTTTGTCTCCAATGGTGGAGACTGTCCTGCATTTTCTCATCCTCTCTGAATCAAACTCGGAAGTCCACCCTTCTTCCTCTTCCCCTTTTCTACTTCTGGGGATTTTCACCTGTCGTTTAAATGAGTTGAGGCCACAGCACAACAATGCCCCCTTGTGTAAAGTCAGTAGGAAGCTGCTTCTCTTATCCTGACAATCACACCTATTTCTACAAAAAGGCTTATGGTAAAAGATGCTTTCTGAGATGTAAATAAAAAGAGAAATACAGCAAGTGACAACATCTTCGTGAAGTCAAACCAAACTGTGAAATGTCTTGTCATCTTGTTTCAGTGGAGGGACTGAAGGTGGTGGAGATCGAGAAGTGTAAAAATGACCTGAGGAAGCTACGAGATGAGATGACTTCAAGAGCTGGTGGCAGGTGAAGTAAAGAAAAAATACACTATTGAACAAAGACAACCAAATAATGCAAAATCAATGTAATATTAAGTTTTCTGTATTTTTTTGTTGTTTTAAATTCAGAGTAAATTGTCCATGTAAATACAACTTCTCAGACGATGGAAAGAAGGTCACTCCTAGACGAGACGTCCCAAATTACCCAAAGGTACGTTTACTTGGACTTTATCTTTCTTTATCTTTCTTGTTATTTAGCAAACTATAAGACAAATGAAACAGTTCAGTGTCTTATTAAGTTCACTGCCCTTTTTTTATTTGGCATATGCAGTACACACTGTCTCAGGAGACTGTTGAGGCGCTCAAGAAGCCAACATTCGATGTCTGGCACTGGGAGCATAATGAGGTTTGTTGCTGTTGTCTACACATAGCTCAGTTTCCACTCCATGTCATCCAGGTGACTGATAACTGGATTTATTTTCTCTTCCTTTGTGGCTGCAGATGTTAAGCTGTTTGGAGTATATGTACCATGACTTGGGACTGGTGAAGGAATTCAACATGAACCCCATCACGCTCAAACGCTGGCTGGTAAAGTTTAAACAGCAGAGGAGAGACTGTATACTGCAGCGCACATGATTCCAAACAAGTGTATAACTAAAAATCAGATGTGCTGCTTACTACCAGTATTCTGACACAGTTTACAGAGTGGTTATCAAAGCATTCAAGGGTCAAAATACCTTGAATGAATGATTTTGTCCCTCTGTTTAGTTGGCGATTCAGGAGAACTACCGGAACAACCCTTTCCACAACTTTCGCCACTGCTTCTGTGTCAGTCAAATGATGTACGGCATGATTCACCTCTGTAACCTACAGGTATGCTGCATGTTTGTGAGCGTGTGTGACTCATTCAGGTTAACCAACATGCCCTTTTACATAACAAGTTCTGTCACAATAAGACAAAAAAGACAGATTAGGTTGTGTTCTAAACGGTTAAACAGCATTTATAACAAGTCAGATTGGACAGTAACAGTTTCTTCACCTTGTTGTCCAGGAGAAACTGACTCTCACAGATATGGGGATTCTCATGACAGCGGCAGTGTGTCATGACCTGGACCACCCTGGCTACAACAACACGTAAGACTCACTCTTCTGTCTGTAAGGGTGTTGACAGATGGAGCACTGCAGATGCCCGCTGACCCCAGAATGTTTTGACATCCTATGCACAACACTGTCGTCAATGAACTGTGAAACTAGTTTAGCATGGAGGGAGTTCAGGTATGAAAACACGCTGATCGGAATTATCATGTCGACTGAGTTTTTTTTAGGGCAGGCGACAACCTCTCTTATCAGGGGGAGCTTCACGGGAATATCCAGTCAATCAATCCATTCACCCATGTTATCTGTCTATCAGGTACCAAATCAATGCCCGCACAGAGCTGGCAGTGCGCTACAACGACATATCTCCTCTGGAGAACCATCACTGTGCCGTGGCCTTTCAGATCCTCTCTCTTCCTGAGTGCAATATCTTTGCAAACGTGGATCCTGAGGCGTTCAAACAGATCCGACAGGTGAGACATGCATGCAAAACTCTCACAGGCTGTTCCTGATAAGCATGAGTTTGAGCTTTATCGTAATGTTACATAACTTTTTCATACATATCTGAAGTCTCTTATTGTCATTTAAATGTAAACAAAAGTTGCGAAAACTGCTTCAACTGTTTTGCTCTTATTTTTCCAGGCAATTATCACCCTCATTCTGGCCACAGACATGGCCAGACACGGGGAGATACTAGACTCGTTTAAGCAAAAAGTGGACAACTTTGACTTCACCAATGAAGAGCATGTGACATGTGTATGTATAAACTGCATTTCCACCTGACATCAGCGTCTGTATTGTAAATACAAGATGTTTTGTATCAGCATAATTGGGAAAGCAGTCACGTAAATACAGTGGACGCTCTGAGGCACGGTTGTCTGTGCTCATGATGAATGGGCTCCTTTATCCTTTGTTTTGTGTGGGGGGCTGGGTGTTGCATGTATGTTTGTTCATGTCTGTGTTTGTGTTTTCAGCTGAAGATGGTTCTGATCAAGTGCTGCGATATTTCCAACGAAGTGAGACCAACTGAGGTAGCCGAGCCATGGGTGGACTGCCTGTTGGAGGAGTACTTCATGCAGGTGACCTTGATCAAAGCATTCACATTACTCCAGAGACCCACTGTCTAAATCTGTTACATCAACTAAGGAAAAGATACATTGTGAGCCAAGGCTACATGTAATAGGTGATGTTTACTTCATTGAGAGAAGAATATTATCACTTATGTGCTTCTCAGAGTGACAGGGAGAAGTCTGAGGGTCTCCCGGTGGCTCCGTTCATGGACAGAGATAAAGTCACCAAACCCACCGCTCAGATCGGATTCATCAAGTTTGTCCTCATCCCGATGTTTGAAACTGTTATGAAGGTGAGAGGATAAAGGTGCGCGGATCAAGTGTTCCCTTACAAATACAAAGAACAGACTCTAAAACAAGCCTCTTACTGTGTCCCACAGCTTTTCCCTCAGATTGAGGAGATCATGGTTCAACCACTGAGAGACTCCCGTGACCACTATGAGGAGCTGAAACAGATCGATGACGCTATGACAGAGGTAGAACCTATTCTATCTATCCATCTGTTATCTATCTATCTATCTATCTATCTATCTATCTATCTATCTATCTATTAGCAAGAAGAATTGACATATTATTGCTTCTATAAAAAGAGATTAAATTATCTTTTTTTTTAATCAAAGGACTGTTTAAACATTTTAGGTGACATGTTTGTTTTCTTTCTTGCTGTGAGTTAGATGAGTTGATTTGTGTCAGACTATTTCTTGGCCCTAAAGAGTTGCAACAAGTTAGTCTCCATTTATTTGTGTAGCTCAAAATCACAAAATGCATCAAAACCTTGACAATCTCTACATACCACACACTCAGCTCTTAGACTGGTCCCAGCCAAGGAATAGTCCCATACCTAATCGCTATAGGAGTTTAAATTGACCTATTTTCTTTAAATTAATAATTCTAATAATTCAGAAAACAAATTTAACTATATTCCAAATTGACAAATTGTTGTACTGAAAACATTAAAAAGAAGTTTTAAAAACTTTTGTTTTTAACAATTACAGAACAATCACACAGTGACATGTAATATTGTGACATGTCATAGATGCTCATAGATGCTATGAACAAGGCTGGAAATAAAGAGTGGTGTAAGTCTCCACACACAAGCTGTGATCACAGGCTAAAGTGACACGTCTTCATGGTGCAAAACATGTGATTGTGCCTGTGTGAAAATATCAGATTAAATATAGCTTGGAGTATGCTGCCAGCCTGGCCTTGAGGCTACCTACATTAAGCAGTGTAAGCAGTGAAAACAATGACAGTAATGCAGATTTCCTACTGTGAGAAGCAGGCATGCAGAAAACAAGTCCAAGTCAGCCTACACGGTATCATTTAAGCTGTTCACCTAGAGCCAAAAATACTCCTTATTACCAACTATGCAATTTGTTTCACATGGGTGGGGTCAAACACATGCTTGCACACACCCTTCAAACCACTTGCTAACATAAAGGTGTGTCTTTTGTTCAATGAGGCACAGAAGAAAAAAACTGAAAATATGTCATTAGGCGGGAAGAAGAAGTAAGCTGTGCAGTGAGTGAGTGCAGTGGTATCTGTGTAAGTAAAAGCAACTGAATCCTTGGTTGTGCCTTTTGTGTTTAGTGTTAGTTTCATGAGTGCCCTCTGTCTCTGCCTCTGTCCGGCCTCTCCACAGCAGCTCTCCTCTATAACGCACCCTGTTTTACCAAAGCCAGGCCTCTATGAATGTGCAGCACTTTCATCACTTTGGATTTGTCTCTCAGGTTAACACAGAGGAGTTCATGTCCATTCACTTACAAAGGGGAAAACCAGTGGGATAATCCCATTTAGTCGGCTAAAGCTAAATTGGTTCAGAGTGAGTAATTCGTGGCAAAGTGTGAACGTCTGGGTGGTGTAGAAAAATAAGAAAGGAAAGTTCAAAGCTTACACGAAGGAAAGAACTTAAAAAGGCTGAGAGCTTAAAAATAATATGAAGGCAAAATCACAAATTTTCAATTGAAAATCATTTTTGACTCTTGACATTCTGGATGTTTTTGACTTCTGTAATAACTACATATTATGTAACATTATGCTGCCGTCATGGCTGAAACTAAAGTGATGAAACTGTTGTTCATTCGTTTTACACATTACTTTTTTCTTACAGTGACAAGATACATATTTTCTGCACATGAATTGACACCGTAACCTCTTTTCCATCATTTTTCATTCAACTTTTCCACAGAAATAAAATGAAGTTGCCTTCAGACTCTGTGTGACTTTTGCATTCCTACGTAGTGAAGCCAATTTTCCCTGAACAGCTCTAAGGCAACTTCAGTCCAACAGCCTTTATCTGTGGTGGGTGATGACCACCAGATCTTTTGGTGGTCAGGCAGGGTTGTGCTGATCTTAGCACAGCTCTCAGTTAATGGGTTATTTTTCGTTCGTACGTACGTAGGTTTAGTTTTCTGCTTTCCTTTGCAACACGCTGCTGTTTCTCTCTGCCTAATCCAGGCTCTTCTTTTATTTGCAGGGCTCTTCGCTTATGATCAAGTTTAAAAAAGACTTTCAAAATTACGACTGAGGCCTCGGTGAAGACGTCCTGCGCTGTGGTATGACGATGACAGATGGATCAGCAAGGAGAGAAAAGAGACCGTTCGGCTACATACAGAACTAAACTTAGGCGTCATGGTGGCATGTCTTGAACTTTGACTTAGACTTTTGCACTGGATGTAACAGAGAAGGATCTTCTGACCTCTCTGTGTATTTATGGTGTTTATGTTGTTCTCCCTACACTTCTTTCCATAGTGCCTCAAGAGCTTGAAGAAGCAGTTTATTTTTTCCAGAAAAAACACACTTTAAACCGACTTTGATTACATGCATTTTGAAAATATACAATGGCTGCAGAATAGACCTCATGGATTACAGTTGATTATCATTTGTTTTCTCCTCCTTTTCTCAGTAGAAAAATAAAATGAACTAAATTTGAATGTTATAACCTCACTGTAGCAATAAGTTTTTGATTGATCGGGTTCACTGGCTGTTCTCCAATGAATAATGCCACTTTGCACCTTTATTTTTAGTTCACACACAATGAGCAGTTTAATAAATCATCACAAGTCTGTGTATTTTCTTGCTTTCAACACATTTTAACTAAATAAAGCCACATAGGGACATTTTTTTGCCATAGATGTTACACAATTTTTCCTGTATAAAATGTTTTAATATCTCACCAAATGTTAAATTTTAATCTGTTTATGTGTTTACAGTCGCACCCTGTGAGTCTTTGTATATAAAAAATTACACAACAAACATTCAGAGTGTCTCCTTTAAAGAGCAACTGTGTTTCCACAGAGAGTCAACTGCAGTTCTTCTCTTTCCAGCTCAAAGAGAAAACTTATCAAAATCTGTTTAAATACAGTGATTGTATGACTGCTGATAGAAATATATCAGCCAGTATTCTGTGCTTTTCATACTTCTACATGAATGTTAAATAAATATGAAGGTTCACTCCAAACCATAGAAATAGTAGCTCAATAAAACAATCTACATCAGTTTTCTCTGGAGCCTTTCAACCATATTACACATTCATCATCAGATGGATCAGTTGTCATGGTTATTGATCTGTTGCAAGTATCAGCCACTTTTATGACTTCATCATTTTCGCTTTGAGAACTTTTTGTCTGTTTTGAAATGCTTATAACAGGTACTGAGCTTGCACTGCAACAGAAATCTGTTAAAACTAAGCAAACTGTAGTCTCATAGAGTCAATGCTCCCATTACAGTTCTGAGTCAACAGTGGAGAAATGTCTGGCTGCACCCTTTATCATTCTGGTGAAGAGGGAAAAATACACTCTGGCTTGTTTTTACTTCTTCAAACCAATCCAAATGAATTTGGGCAGCTCTAAAGCCAGGTTGCAACACTGGTGCTCTTGCAAAATAACAACATGCAGCTCGCAAAAGTGGACAAGAATTCAGACTAAAATCATCGTCCAAGGGCTGAATAATACCTACAGTCTACATACAGTGAGTCAGGATAAGTGCACTGTGGTTGCAGATGGAGCCTGTGTGACCAAAAAGGTTCAAAAGATTTAAAAAAAAATCAGAGTTGCGATGGTTTTGTCACTCCTGATTGTTGACACATAATGCAACTCTTTAATGATGCACAGTGATTCACTCTGGTGTTGCAATGTGCAGAGCTAATGATGCACATGACAGAGCGGCTAGCATTCAGCTGCATTTAAGAACCAGGGAAGCTAATAGTTAGAACACATATATTGAACAAATGGCGGTAATACACAGCTTCTCTGTCCATCTCTGCCACATTTTAGATTTTAGGAGCAGGATACATTTTCAAACATGAGTTGAAATATGACTGGTTATCCAGTTGTCTACCACCCCAGGGTGCCATTTATCTCAGCCAGCACCCACCCCTCCCTCACTGTGCAGCTGTCCTCAGAGACAAATCAGATTAAGGTGGTTTTTCTGCAGCTACTCCACAGAGTTTTATAACTGGGGGGATTTTTTTGGCAATTTGTTACTAATTACTCCAAAATGATTACTGCCTCACCTGTTGGCCTCATCTGTCTCTCTCTCTCTCTCTCTCTCTCACACACACACACATACACACCCATTGTATACCGCCAACAAAGCTCTGATGAAGCCAAAATCGATAATACAACACAAAAATGCACGGTATGAATCACCAAAGGCTCTACCTGTTTAGGTTTGTTTGTGCATTCCAAAGTGGAGATGAGGAATTATTAAACGTCAATTTCACTCCTCTGTTCTGCAGCTTTGATTGATGATCAAACTCTCCACATGATTAAGGTTAATGTTTCTTTTCCAATTTATCAAATCTTCTATCTGCAGCAGTCATGCTTGTAAGCTTTAACATAAAGGAAAGATTTATTTTTCCAGATTATTTGTTTTTTCATCTTTCATTTTAGGATTAAGCTTAAAATAAGCTCAGCTATCATATATGTGAAATTTTTGTATCCATCCGTCAACTTTCTTATTTGGTTCTTCCTTTTTCACTCCCGCTCTCTCTTTCTGTCCTCTCTTCCTCTTTTCTTCCCAATATGAGATGATAGAGAATGAGAAAAACATACATAAGTGTGTCATTTGAATACTCACCACCCTTTCCACAAAGCAGCACAGAGTGCACTGGCATTAATCTGCAGTAACACTCTTATGAAACAAGGCGCTGTTTTATTACGGTATGATTTAACAGCCTTCTATATTCAGCAATGCTACACATAAATTACAGGTTTTGCAAAATCTCTGACAAGCTGCACACTGTGCACTTGTTTTATTATGTTTTAATGTTGTGCTTGTTGTTAAAACTAAATGCAGAGGGTTTATTGGAGAGTTCAATTTTTATCTCCTCTTTAAGTGAGTGACAACATGACAGCGTGGCGCCTCCAATGCTCATAACCTTCCCTCACCTTTTCAGTCCCTACATCAAAAGATTCATCGCTCATATCGAGCATTCAGCCAGCCTGCTGATGTTTTCACGAGTGCAGCGCTAATTAAGGTAACTGATATCTAAAACCCTTTAGTCATGCGCTTCGCCTTGAGGCTGGGTGTCATTTCATGTTTAACTGCCACAAAACTTCAACGGGCCTGTTTGTTGATGTGAAAGTGAATACTGTAGCTACAACAAAAGTATCTCGATGGTGGTTAAATGGGTAAGTGTTGAGTTTTTGTGAGATTGGATCTTTGCATGCAAAGGGGGGCGGGGCACTTTTTCAGTGACATTTGATCACAGGGGTGTTACAGGATGCATGCAAAGTCACTGTCAGGATAGCAGTTTAATTTGCTTATTACAGTAACAGAAGCACAAAGGTCAACTTACAAAAATTAGATAGCTTTTTGACAGGAATCAAAGTTAAATTTTATACTAACAAAACAAAAATGTTAAAAAAAAATCAATTGTATAAATGTTATGAATGTAATATTATTTATGTATAAATGTATATAAATTGAATTATAAAATGACATTTTTTAGAGTAGGTTTTTCTTATTTGTGAATTTTATGAAAAGTGTGAGGCTTTAAACATATAAATAAGATTTTAATTATAATGCACCAAACCTTGGTCATGACTTTTGGTGCTATGTCATCATGCAAACATTTAGTTTCTCATAAACATGCCTGTTGTTAGTGGCTTACGTTGTCATTTCCATTGGTTAATGCAGTAAAAATGATGGCTGTGCACTGCAACCATCAAACCTTGTGCCAGGGATGCTCTTAGTGGTTACTTGATGTTCCTTAAAGATCCACTGGTTAAAGGGGAACTTCAGGGATTTGACATTGCATTTCCATTATGTTGGAAGACACTCGAGAAGCAGAAAACTGCAGACTTTTTGTCTGACTTTGAACTGAAACTATTTTTTGACTGTCTTCACAGGTTGACAGATATTCCTAGTGATTACTTTGAGACACTTTGTGTGAAAATTTTTGGTCACTATTGTCTCTTTAAGAATATTCTGAAGGCATGCATTTTTATTCCTAGAAAAACATATACAATCTTAGGAAGCATTTGGTGTTTTATTGTCTGTCCATTCGTGTCCTTATTAGAATTATCTGGGTCTTCTTAAACCCTACAACCTGGAGACAGCAATATTATAAATGTTTGAATTAAACACTGTGGCTTTCATTTTTTACATTCTGTTTATTTTCTTACAGTGTTCCTTCAAGCTTTCTATTTTCTTAATTAAATTTTTTTTCTGATAATCCTTTTTAAAGGCTGCACCCTTTTAAGAGGCTGCCAAAAGCCGTTAGCATTATCATTTGCACAGATGCAGGTACCACCCACAGCTTTAACTGACCTGCGAATGATGGATTACAGATCTGCACTGGTGGTCCAACAAATCTTGAGTCTGAGCCCTGAGAAGGTTTTAAAATACTTCCAGAAACCAAAAGGTAATGTGATCCAACAAAGTTTTATCAAAGCTTATCGTGTTAAATGCGTTTAAGAAAGACATATACGGGAGTGTTGATCAAAACTGATAAAGTGTTCAGTTTGCAAAGCAGCACAGAGAAAACAGAAAATGCGGCTACTGTCTGTTGTGTCTGCAGGGTTGCTGCCCTGTAAATGTTTGTGCTGTGCAATAAACCTGTT
Source organism: Acanthurus leucopareius (assembly GCA_029814765.1). Classification (NCBI taxonomy): domain Eukaryota; kingdom Metazoa; phylum Chordata; class Actinopteri; order Acanthuriformes; family Acanthuridae; genus Acanthurus; species Acanthurus leucopareius. Next base: position 1,830,521 of record JAQMCX010000054.1, on the reverse strand, counting down.
TTGACACGACTACAGTAGAGGCAGCCATATGCTAATGGAAATAGAGATGGTTAACGCTCTCTCTTGTTTATTTCATCCAAAAAGAACCTCTTGGAACCATCCCTGAAAAGCTCGTCTACTTTCCTGTGAGTTCTGCTGAGTTCTCATAAAAGAGATAGCCAGATTTACAGGTGCAGTTAAGACTTTTGGCTTTGACTTTTTCCTCCCATTTTTTTCTCTTTTTCTTACTTACTTCTTTCTCAGGTCAGAACGCACCATGGAGAATTCCTCCCAGCATGTGTTGAGGTAAAAGGACGTGTCTGTGTGTGTGTGTGTGTGTGTGTGTGTGTGTACGCTTTCCAAAATTGAAGTCTTGCAGCAGGAAGCCGTGGATGATCCATGGCCTACTTTCATGGGAAACTGAATAAAATGCAAAACACATGGTGTGGAATAAATTCTCTCTCCAACTGTAGTACTACCTGATTTATTGCCTTACTGTCCATTAATCTGTTCTACATCGTGTACTTCCACTTGGACACACAGTTTTTACAGTAATTTGAACATGTGAGCTGTGGGATTCTCTGCCAAGCGTGAGCAAGTCTCAGTTTGTGTCTGGTCGGACCGCAGGTTAGACAGTGTCAGGACGGTCAGGATGAGTCAGCCACGCAGACGTTTCTCTGCTGACTTAGACAACAGCGAAGTCCAGAAGACAAAGCCATGCTTGTGGAGGAGGCACTTAATTCATGAGGGATGTCTTGCTCCCCCCTCTGTCTCCCACATTCAAAAATGCGCAGCTCCTTGTTTGAGCGCTGGACTGTGTGGACACAAGCAAGATTTATTGAAAACAGTTACATCCCAGACAATAATGGCGAGAAGTTAAAGGTCAGAAGAGAGAATTGAACCTTAAATCCTCGTCCTGCATTTTTGTGTCAGCGACCAATTTGTGGCAGAGGTAACAAAGAGCGGAGGTGTAAATCAAGGAACCAAAACAACTGGTTTACTTTTCTTTTTTCTCTTTAGAAACACATCTTTGGCAGTAACTCTTCAGCCGACTGTCTCCCTAACTGAACTCCGTCCTCTAACGTTCCCTGAAGCATCCTTGTAAATGGTTGTGGTCTAGTTTTAAGAATATCCCGTCCAAAAACTCACCACTTGATTTAACAGCTAAACCTTATTTTTTTTTTACAAGGTGGGCAGACCTCACACAGTCAGCCACAGGGCTCCCAGGCACCTGTGCTACGTCCTGATAAAACAGGTCTTTAACTTTAATGTTTCCATGAAGTGCAATCAGCAGAATATGACTCATGGAGGAGTGAAACAAAAGGCTGAAGGCATTTTTAAAAAAGAAAAAAATTTATTTCAATGCCATTAAATTATATTACATAAATATTTTTCCAAAGACTTTCAGACTTCTTCTTCTTCTTCCTCTTCCTTTTTTTAATTGGTATATTGCTTTCATTGTGTGACATCAGGGCAACCACCATAGCTGCAATTCAACACTCCCATCTTTATCAGAAATTTTATGCTGTTCCTGAGTGGCAGTTGTGGACCAGAGGAGGCTGGGGAGCAAAGAAAGTTTCTTGCCCAAGGACACTTCAGCATGTGGACTCAAAGAAGTTGGGGATCAAACAGCAAACCCTGCGATCCGCTATAATGTCACATATCAACGCCACTCCTGAAAGTATGCTCTCTTTAAGGTCAGTTCAGAACTATCAAAGGCAACACTGGCTTAAGTAAATACTAAAGTAGAGATCTTGTTATCAAAGAGATGTGCACACAGAGGCTATCTCAGGTCAAGTATCCATTTCCCCAGTACCAGCATGCTTTCGTTAGTTTCCTCGACTCCCTCAGCTGCCTCCTGCAGACCGGACCCCTGCCCTCCGTTATTTACTTCTGGTGATTTGATACGTGTTTTCAGAGCGTGACTTTACCAAAGCAAACTCTGTTTGTGTGTGTTTTCCCTGAAATGAGCTGTTTTTCAGTCAGCATTATGCAAGAAGCTGAACTTTATACTGTCTTTCTACTTAGCAGCTGCAAAGTTCATTCATGCTTTGTCAACAAGTCAGACATAAACGATCTACCTAATTTATTCTCTCTTTATCAAACTACAACTTCTTAATATGTCTTTGTGTCAGAGGTGATGTTGGAATTGAGTTTGCATATATGTGAATGCAATTTTTTCAAAAGAAATAAGTGGTTGGAAGCAAATAATAGAGGCATGCAAACAATAAACACTCAGACATGGAAGAAACAGTATTTGTTTTCCACAAGCTGTCACAGCGATGTGAAACTTTGGGACAAATTTTCTTTCACTTTCACACTAAAACAAAATGCTGTAAAATATCACAGTCATGGTCCACACTTATGTGGACTTGCATGTGTTGAAACTGGAGCAATTATTTTATGCTATTTCCAGTGTGGTGTTTTTTTTTCTTTTCATTAAAGTTTAATTAAACCTCTGCACACATAAAATAAAGAACATCCCTGTCAAAAAAGACGACCTAATGTTTTCCCTCATTTACAATTTACAGCCTTCCAAAATCGGACATTTTACTGGTTTGCTGTTTTCTTGGGAGAAGCAGTTAAACTAATAGTTCCTCCAGTCAAATAAAGCACCAGAGAAGCAGAAATATTTGATGCAGAATCATCAGTTCTATCAATAATTACAAACATGTTGATCAATTAATGTCCTCGTAAAGCCCTGACTAGCTCTGGTTTATGTTTCTGTTGATTGGATTCTTTTGTTACTCAGTATGTCATGAGAGAAGCCATGAGCTCAGTCTGGCAGATGACAGTTGGAAATGCTAATCCCAGCGCTCGCAAGAGGCCCTGACGATTCACTGAGGGAGAGGCCCGCATCAGTTTGTTTACAGCGTGATAATCTGGTGCAGGCATCTTGATTGTGTGCTGGCAGAACATCAGCGGCCATGCCGTGACTGTCGGGCCACATGGCAATTACACTGGCCTCTTATCTGTGTGAATAGCAGGCCTAATGACAGACAGACATATGGAGAGTAGTTACAAAAAAGGGCAGACAGCAGAAAGTACGTTAAAGTCTTCCTCAGTAATCTCAGCCTGGTTAAGAGCATGGGGTTGGAGTGCAATTGGGTTAGAGTTTGCTTTAAATAAGGCTAATTCAATATGCAAAATTCATTTTCTGAGCTTTTTATTCTCATAGAGGAACTCTTTGATATTGTTACCGAATGTCCTTTGGTCCTCAAAGGCTTTTTACAGGGTGCATCATCATAACTTTGGAAATGATTGTAAATGGTCATTTCTTTTTGGATGAGCCCAACAACACAAACCTGAAAGATGATCTTTCCTTAAACCCGCAATAAGTAATTGGCCACTTGGGGGCAGCAGGAATGAGCAATGTAAAACCAATACTGACATATTATAACTTTATATTTTGATCTAGAGAACAGCAGATATGCAGCAACGTTTGCATGAACTAGGAGTCTTGTTTTTGGCCTGATTGATGCTTGTCTATGATGTAAATTCAAATGTGATTCAGTTTAGCTCCACCCACTAGTGCTAAGATTCAGTGGTTCATAAGATGACAAATACTTTGCTATGTTCACTGGTTAATTGGATTTTTGTCAGTCTGTTAGCTCATGCAGTCATATTTAGGGATTTTGATACAAACAGCAGCCCACTTTGGCTGAAACAAACAATACAAGAGCAATGCAAACAGAGGGGAACTGTTTTAGTGCACATGAACACTTACCCAGCTTACAAAATGGTATTGTTTTATGATTAGTGTTGGACATTTGTAACTTCATTTTATGCAATCAGCAATCAGAATTCCCTTTACACTCTTGTTCACAGTACACTGAGTCTCAATGAAGTACATTTTATCCCTGTTGGTAAGTAGAATAAGCTCAAACTGGCTGCCCTTCTGAAATATGTTTTTGCTCCTTCTTCTCCCAGATTGAAAAACCAATTAGACTGTATTCAGGTCCTTTTCACCACAAACCACTCCACCAAAAACAGCCATATGTGTGTCCTTCAGCACATTAGTAGCCACCTCATCTCACTTAAAATCATAGACAAAAGGTCACACTTTCAAATCATCTAAAAGTAATGAAGCTATTCAATCTTGTGAAGATGAAAAAAAAACTTGTGGATGATACTGACTCAGTGTTTGTATGATAGTGACATGATAATTGTTCTGGATGTCACGCCTCATTTCTGCATTAGTGGGACCATTCAAGGCTGAAAAGCAGCCCTTCTACTGGAGGGAGATTTACACATCATGTGGTTATGCTTCAGATAATTGTGCAGTGTAAAGGAATTTACAGTGTAATTTATTTGTATTAACAGTGCAACAGCAACATACACATGCATGTGGGCACAAGAGAAGAAGTTAGGGAATAGGGTATGAAACTAACTTTTAACACTTTGTAACAAATTAATATTTACTGTGGGAATTTTTAACTAAAGTGACCTTTTCTGTTATCATGGAGTAAAAATTTGACATTTGGGAGAAATTTAAGGGGAAATTTTCCTGTAAGAAGATTTAACCACTGGGTACCTATTCTAATATTGCATTTTATTAATGTATTGTGATTAAGAATTCCCATTGTACTACTCATTGAACATTGAAGTGGTGGAGACGAGAGAGGAAACAGTTTTTTTTGTTACTTCTTGTTTATGGGATACAACATTGTACCTATGGGGGAATTCAGAAACCTCACAAAACGTCAATGACACTTGTTTATGACCTGTGTGCAAAACTCCCCCATAAAGTACCCGGTGCTTACTGTTTAAGTTCTTAGAAAATTCCAGCACATGCCAGAATTGTCATACTGTGCCTCATAGTAAAAGACCACAGAACACACACTTTGTAACCACAAATGTTACTAATGCGACAGATATTCAGCAAAACTGTGTATGAACAGACTGAAATGTTTCACCCAAGAAATATGAACAAGTTTCGTACATATAAAAGTAAGGCAATTGTGTTCAGTGATTCACCTCTGAATGACTCCCGGCAACCTTATTAAATGCCCCCTACTGAGAATTAGCAGTAATTTCTACTTTAACCCCAGGAAGCCAAGAGTTGAATCATTCAGTACCAAGGAGATCTTCCCTGCATCCTGAACAGATGTTCCCTGAGTCATGTGCTTCCTTAAAACCGACCACGACTTTAATCAACACCATCTGATGAAGAGGGGGGCTTGCTACAGTGTTTTGGCCAAGTTTTCTACCTTGAAACTCCACATTTATCCACCAATAACAACAAACTCAGGCTGCTTTAATTTCTTGATGATGAATGTATTTATTTTTTTGTAAAAAGGGACATTAAGGTTTGCCAGATGTGTACACAAAGGCAGCATGAGAGCTTGTGTTGTATAATTACCATGAGTAAATTCTTCAAGTATTTGTGTGCGGCTTTTCTAGAAAGACAGAGAGAGGTAGCTCCACCTCAGCTATTAGATCACAACAGGTTTGACCTCCCATAATGGGGGGAAGATAAATGATACGTTCCTGCGCATGTGTTTAAAGTGGGATCGTCTTTCATCTCCTGCTGGGATTGTGCCAGGAAAGATTCTCACTGTGGGGCTCAATGCTCCGAGCAATAAGCCCAAACATGTTTATTTATTTTTACAATTCAAAGAACCTTTTTCCCTTCTGTGTGTTTTACTCTTTCTCCCCCCACCCCCCCACCCCCTCCTTATCTCTATTCTCTGTCTCTCTCTCTTTCTATGTGTCATTAACCTTATGGGAATTTCCATGGAATTCTTTTGCAATATAAGTGATTTTGTGTGGAGCCATATGTGGGGGTGGGATGCTTTTCTTGGAAAGGCAGGGGTTAAATGATCCCTCCTCTGTTATTTCCCCATGTTTTTTTCACCACTGGTGATGACACAGGAACATCTGGATGCCACACTGGCAGTGAATTACACTGAATAAAGTAGATTCATGAAAGAGTTGCATTAAACAGAACCTTTGTGTACTTAAGATTATGTAACCAAGATAATCAAGCAGTAATTCTTTTCTCCTTCTCTTCTCTTCTCTTCTCTTCTCTTCTCTTCTCTTCTCTTCTCTTCTCTTCTCTTCTCTTCTCTTCTCAATCTCCAGAGGTGGAGGTAAAACTCAGATTATTTTCTTAAGTAAAAGGGATTATATGAATAATTTATATTACAAGTAAAATGCCTGCACGGAAATATCATTCAGTGTTCACAATAAGAAAACTGCACTTTAAGCATTAAAATTAAAGGTGTGAATGATTAAATGTTATGCTATTACATATTATAAGATTATTACCAGATTCTGTTTACTGCCTTCATATGTAAGTTGCATCTGGCTTCTAATTTAAATATCACATTTAATTTACTGCGGGGGAATTTCATCTGTGATGATTTATGTTTTATCAGTCATGTGTTTAGTAACCAGTAATTATACCTGTCAAATAACTGTTGTAAAGAGAAGGCCAGACTAACTTCCTGCCAAATCTGATGATGTAGAAGTTTTAAGTAGGATAAATAGAAACACTCAAAATTAATTACACGCATACTTACTAACGTATACTTGAGATACATTTAACAACTGCCAGTCTTGTTTCTTTTGAGAAAAACTGTTTTGTTCAACAGTATTCCTGTATGCTTGATGTAAATAACTGTTATCATTATAACTATCATTACCGTTAATGGAAGCTTATGTCACTTTATCCTTCTTAAACTTAAATAAAACACATTATGTTTCCTTCTTGGCTTGAAATATGTTGTGTAGACCTACAGAAAACTTGCATTGCTTCTAGTGTCTCATCTTCACACCTTCATCAGACTTTTCTCTTCCTCAGTCTCTGCTCCTCCATGTGAGCCTGCGCTCCAGAGGGGTAACTCTGGCCCCAGATCCCCATATGTGTAAGTGGATATCTCCACAGTCTGCCTATAGCAAGGAGCTCGCAGAGCCACGCCGCGGCCCCAACACACTGTAGGAAAAGCAGTTAGAGGGAAGAAAAGCAGGGGAGCAGAGATATGAAAATATCATCAGAGGACTGGAGAGCTGCTTGATTTCAACTCCTGCAATCCTTATGTAAATATTGTACACATTCTCAAAGAGCATGCACACGCACACACATACACACACACAAACACACATATACATATATATGCACACACAGACACTTGGCATCTGCCTGCAGGAGGGATCAGCTAGATCAACCACAGAGTTTGGCTCTCCCCCACTGGCTGTCCTCATTCTGCAGAGGATGCAGGGGATGCTTTCTGATTACTTCTGAAAACTTTGTTCAAGCAAACCATTATGGAGGAAAATATTATGCCTTTTCAGGGAGTATTAGGGGTATTACAGCTTGGCTCCATGTGATTGCGATCAAGCCACAGTGCAAATATTGTCTTTCTGGAGTTTTTGGTTCTAACCATGAAAGCAATGCGTTAAAGTTGGGAAATGAGCTATTGAGCATTTTTACTTGCAGTTATTAAAAATATCAAGAAATGTAAAGAGATGCAAGGACGTCTTACTTTTTGTTCAATTCACCAGCAAAAAAAAAAAAAAAAGCTTTTTTGGTGAAAAGCTTGTTCTGGGGGGTGTAAAGCCCCTGTCAAATGCAAGTGTCTGAAGGTAACTTTGTACCAGAGCATGCACACACTTAAACACACTCATACACACACACACCCACACACGTCTGGTATGCAGTGTTAGCACCCTGGTTGTAGTCAAAGCTGAATACCTCACAAATAAGCACAGTTGTCCCTCGTCAAAGGGTGGAAATACTTCACATTTTTAACTCCAACACTGGAAATGTGTGTGTGTGTGTGTGTGTGTGTGTGTGTGTGTGTGTGTGTGTGTGCATGTGTGTGTCTGCAGCAGTCAACGTTATTTACAACCTTGTCACCCAGTGGTATGACCTAAAAATTAAAGTCCAATATTATTGTTTCTGTTTGATGTTCAAATTTGCTGCTGCTTTCTAACCCCACATGTTTTACTGTATTTATTCTGACTCATTTATGGTCTTTAAGGAGATCTAAACAGATAATGCTCGAATCTAAAATACAGTAAAGTTTGACTCCTTATCTACACTGTCATGTCATTTCTCTTTTACGGTATCTCTTTCAACTGAAGCACGAGGCCTAAATTGGTTTCGTTATTTCACAACTGCAGCAAGATGTCAGGATTACATGTGTACAGATAAGGAAACCTCTGCAGCTGCGTTGTCAAACTGACAAAGCAAACTCAGACCAGACAAGACTGCGGTGTCTATTTCACAGGTTTTGCCTCTAGGAATGCAAACAGCTTCACTGCATTTTAGCTAGAACATTCAAAAGAAAAATTCTTTTACATTTAAGCATTGCAAAATTCAGATAAAGATGCCAAATAGGGAAATCAAGTAAAAAAGTGAGAGGAATTTGATGAAATTTAAATTCTATTATCACTAAATGACTTAAAGCAGATGTCATGCGAACATAATCCTCAGGGTGCTTGTCTGATTTGCCTCTCCTTAAGTCTGACTAAAAGGATTTTTTCTCCTCTTTTTCACACTGTTTTATAAAAGAGCAGTGAGGCAAGGCGCTCACATGGTTAACCATCCACTGCTCATTGTGGCCGTAATTAGTGAAGGACAACGCAATTGCTAGTTAATCATAAACACCCTTAAGTACACTGTGGCTTGTGTCTGTCTGTGCTATCTGCCTGAGTGCGTGCAAGCAAGCTCGCAGTGCTACTGCACTTTGGACAGCTGTGTGTATGTGTGTCTGTCTGTCTGGTTGTTTGTGTGTGTGTGTGTGTGTGTGTGTGTTTGGATGCAGCCGAGATATTCAGAGCAAAGCAAGTGCAACATGCAAGCACGAGATTTCAGAGCAAAGCTTCACAATTTTGTTGAACAGATTTACATGCTAGCTGACAGCGCAGAAAGCATTAAACTGTTGACTTTGGAGAATCACATCGCATCACCTATTCTTGTTCCAAACTTTAGCCTGCAGCTATTTAAATACTCCAACTAAGACGGAGCCTGAGAATACTTGAAGACTAAACTCACATCACAAAGGAGTGTGTTTGCCTGACCTCAAGTCTATCAGGGGTCCAGGGCCCAGTTTGGATTGCCAGGCCTAGCTAACAATGTTTGCTCTGCTTTATAGCCCCTCTGTTTGTTTTCCCCTTCACTGAAGCTACCACCTCTTGGTCTCAGCAGCACTCAAGTCCTGCCACATTTTGGGGTCATCAGCCCGCCCAGAATGCTGGTGGAGATAACAAAACAGCTCAGGTAGTTTTAGCACGGGGTAGTCACCCTCCCTTTTGCAACACACACACACACACACACACACACACACACACACACACACACACACACACACA
>JAQMCX010000054.1:1661580-1821124 GCA_029814765.1 Acanthurus leucopareius | reverse complement strand
ACTCAAGTCCTGCCACATTTTGTGGTCATCAGCCCGCCCAGAATGCTGGTGGAGATAACAAAACAGTTCAGGTAGTTTTAGCACGGGGTAGTCACCCTCCTTTTTGCAACACACACACACACACACACACACACACACAAACACAGAGTAGTAATGTATGTGACTCCAAAATCTTGGTCCAGATTGGCAGCTTTACTCTGTTTGGCAGCTCTCACCTCAACTTAGGCAAGCTTTCCCTTCAGGACATCGTAAAATCAAATAACATACGTCAGGGGAATAAAGGAGATGCTGTATTTTTACCTTCAGCTGGAACCTGTTAATCAACCGTGTGTTGTCATCAAGGGTTATAATTACCAGACAGATTTATTTCAGGAGGCATCGCAACCAAATTCCAAATGAAAAAAGGTGAGAGAGAGGTTAGACAGATACAGGAGAGGAAAAACTGAAAAAGCGAGGAAACTCATACAGGAAAACTGCACTCTATCTCACTTTTTACACAACTTTTGTTCCTTAAACTGGTTATTAGCTTATATAAGATCAACATAACAGCCAACATCTATGTTTTCCTCATTAGGGCTGTGGGCGGTAGACCGGAGTGCTGCTTTTCACAGTCCTATACTCAATTTCACACATCTATGCATATAAACCACAAAAAAAATGTTTAATGTGCCAAATGGATGTATTAAAAGAATTCCTCCAAACATAAGATGAAATAGCACAGCACATTTACGACGTAAATAGATTGCAGTCATCATGTTTATCTGCGTTTTTTAAGGGATTGTAAACCTGTCTGCTGCAACATATAAAAAAAAATAATAGGCTAAATGTTTTTTTTGTTGTTTTTTTTTTCTTGTAGCCACCGGTTATTGTTTGCTTTTTGATCAGCACCAGCTGCAGGCTACAGTTCAGCCCAGCCTTTTATTTATCCCCTTACATGGCAAGAGCAACATCCACGAAGCTATGATTTACAAATCCTAACAACACCTTTGTTATTGGGGGTATTATTAGTTCAGCCTACTTTGCTGGAGTGCAGGAGGATCACATGAGGCCTTTAAGGGGGATGGGCAGCAGAGTTGTTCAGAGGGTGGTATGGCTTTAAGAGTTTACTACCATCACCGCACTCACTCACTCACTCACTCACTCAACAGAAAGTTTGGAGGCCAAGCGAGCAGTTGGATACCGACGGATAGGAAGTGACGAGATTGCATGAATTGCAGAGGGGGAGAGAGGAGAGAGAGAGAGAGAGAAAAAAAAGAAAAAGAAGACGGGGATATCAACACAAAGTAGAATGAGAAGCAACGTGCAATCATCGGACTGTTGGCTGTAGCGCGGGGGGGGAAACTGAAGTGCGCATGATCTTATCAACAACGCCGGAGCGAGAGGCTTTCAATGGAAGTGAACTAAGCTCCAAGGAGTGAAAAGCAGAGATTTTTCTTTTTTTAAGTTAGGAGGCGATTGGCGTCTGATTTTTTTTTATGATCGTGTGTGTGTGATTCTTCTAGAAAGTGCTGGCACACATACGGGACTTGTAAAGTGTTAACCCCGCTTTAAATATGAAGGAGAAGACTTTACGAAAAAACCCAGGAAAGTAGTGAGGGGATATGAGCGCAGATCTTTGGATTTCGTCTCGATTTTTTCCTCAGTCGGGTTCAGTTTTGCGACTTCGGGGATGTTTGCGAGTTGCATCTCTGCGGCTCCAGCTCGGATCCTGACCCGGCTCTGCGCCCTGGTGCTGGTTGTCGCCGTGGGACTCGGCTCGGAGCTGCGGGTCCGGGTCCGGCTCTCTGACGGACTGGTGACGGAGGAGGTGTTGGAGGCGGACAGCGAGAGAGACACTATATCGCTCGAATTCAAGCAGGGAGACGGGACCCTCATCACTTTTGTGGCGGACTTCAAACAGGTGAGAGGTGGACCTGTTTACCACTTTGACTGACTGTTGTTGCGCCTCGAGGGGACGTTTCTGTCCTCTGCTTCCGACACACTGATGTAAGATTTAGAGGATGCTGTTAGAAAGCTTTAAATCACCGTATAATTTGTATAGTTATGACTCAGCTCAATTCTTGGTTCTCAGATAATGAAGAGAAGGGGCCATCAGTGCTCTATAAAAGGTCTCCAGTCCATAAAACATTGAATTTAGTTTTAAATAGCGTATTCAATGATTCATTGTGCGCCATTAGTGTCATTAATATCCAAGATGACCCTGATTCTTGTATCACTCCACTTTGGGACCTTCTTGAGATTTCTCAGGGACTGTTTGTGATCCGCAGGCTCCACGTTGGGAATTACTGATTTACTTAAAATTAATTAATAATTTGACCTAATTTGGACTTCCGGGACCAAACAAGGGTGTGTGTATGTTCTCCCTGTTCTAACAAATTCAAGTCATGTCCTTAAGGTTGAGGTCAGTAGTATAAGATTAAAGGCGTGATAGGAGAGTAAATACATTTTTATATATACTGTGACAGCTTTTTATCATTTTTCCATTTGATAAACTCACATGAGCATCAGCCCTGAATCAACATGATATCAAGTCTGAAATGAAGTAGCCACAGTGGCCTCTTGAGTCAAGCTTGATGGTTTCCTGTGAGGTTGCAGGCTCAGAGATCTGAGGCTTTAAAGAAAATATTGCCAAAACTTAAACCCGCTGGAGCACACACTGTAAAACACTCGCACAGAAACTCAAGTGAAACTTAAGTTTTTCCATCCTGGTGTTAGTTTCACAGAGGTCACGACAGCTGTTACTCCTTAGGATGCGGATGTCCACAGACCCCATTGGCCTTAATGCCCCTGCTGCTCAGGGGTCCAACTCAGAGCTGATCATCGGCCACCATATTTAGCATTCTCCAAAAGTAGCCAAGCAGATCAAGTGTCCCTCCCTCACAGCCACTACATTCAGGATTTTTTGGAAGGATGACGCTGTTTCACTTTTGACGATCGCCGCTCAGAGACACATAAATGTCAGTCCTGGAAGGAAAACTACAACTGCAGTGTGTAAGGTGGCGGGGTGTGGGGGGGGGGGGGACTCACAGAGGCGCACAGAGCAAAGGCATGTGTCTGTGATGGTTGCTGTCACACAGAAGCTGACAGACTGGCGAGATGTGAAGGGGGAGATTTACCAGGATTAAGTGGGCATGTCTGACCTTTTTGATCTGCACGTCTGGTTCACTAACCAAAACAGCTAATTTAGGAGTTGAAAGAGAAGAGGCCGTCAGCCCCAATCATTGGTGACAAACCAATCTAAAGAGATGTACACTGATCAGTGAGCAGGGGAGCCTTTGCTCGGTCGTGCAGGCGCCTCGTGTCGCTGCTTCCCCTCATGCATTCACACAAGGAAAACACACATGCACACATGCTTTTTGTTTGCCTGAATTAAGCCAATAGAACCCTTCGGATCACTTTACTTTTCGGCTGCTTTCTTTATCTGTTACAGTCATACGTCGGCCTCCTTGCCCCCCACCTTCTCTCTCTCTCTCTCTTTTTTTCTGTGTCTCCCTCTCCCTCTGTCCCCCTCTCTGTCTCCTGCTCGCTGCTTCCTGCCTGCCTGCCTGCCTGCCTGCTCCTTGTTTCTCTTGCATGTGGTTTTCATTCAGCCCTTGTGCAGTATCTCCAAGATTTATGGAAAGTTGGACGTGCTGTCACCTCCAGCTGCCATGAATATACAGTCCAGATGAACACACGTGGGAAGAAGAGTGTTTTAACAGGGATGTTAAACACTGGAGATTTATAATGAACAACACAGTCAAAGGTGGATAGGTAGTGTTCAGGTTAAAGAGGCCTGCTCATCCTGTTTCTCATCATTTAAGGAATCCATGGCTGTCAATCAAGCATTTCCTTTTCCCGTCCTGTTATAGTTTATGTGTTTGACACATCCAGGGTTGAGATCTGTGTTTAAAGTAAGTCATTGGGTCTTTGCTGTGACTGGGATCATTTCAAAAAGAACTCTGCATAATTATCAGCAGCCATCTTGTTCTTTTTTTCTACTTTGTGTATATGTGGCAGAGATGAGACGGTAAACGTTCTAGCCATCAGACTCTGTGGTCGGCTGGAAGTAAGGAGGAAGTTAAGTCATCCTTATCCAAGCAATGAATCACTGTGAGAATCAGCTGAACTGGGACTTTAGGAAGGGTTACATTGGCTCTGAAGGCATGTCGACATATGGAAAAGATGATGTGGCTGAGCCTGCTCATCATACCTCTGCATCATGTTGAGTATATCGCACCAGATAACGTCCAGACCACTGAAAACTGTACAATTATCATTTTTAATGAGACTGTATCAACAGTTCCCCCCCACATTTGCATTCACAGGTTGCTCAACTCTCTCAAAGCCTCCCTCAGTGAAGTAGAGAAACTTAATTTCAGTGATGAGACTATTTAAATCCGGTCTGCTACCAAAGTGAAGTTTTTATTGCTGACTTTTCTCTAAATTATGCAAAATTGCAGCAATCTGTCTGCAGTTATTTCCAGATGACATGCTCAATGTCAGCGTGTAATTTTGCAGCGGAAGATAAATCTGATGTTCCATCGCAGCCTCGAATGGACGACTCCTCTTTAGTTATATGTAAGTTGTGGATTCAGAAAAGATTTTTGTATTTTTTTTTTTCCTTAAGCAACCACTGCAACATTTTACGGTCTAAGACCTTGAGCTGAACATAAACCATGTCTTGGAGTTAAATCCAAGGGAAATGTCTCACATATTTGAGAGGCTGTTTTTGGGTCTTTCCAGATGTAGAAACGCTGTCAGAGAAAACTAATCACTTTGTTCTCAGCGTGTTTTAATGTCCAACCAGTGAGTTTGATCAATGCAGGAATGTCGGTGACTTCACGAGCCTCTCAGCTGAGTTTACACTTGAAGAGAGTGGGGGGATTTAAATTTCTAAGATGCATCACATCCGTGTTTATCTATAGCTGCATACACCTTGGCTCCACAATAAAGCATCTGAGGGGACGTTTTGAAAATCTGTTTTGATTTATTTAAAGGAAAATATACTTGCAAACATTTGGCCACACTGCTGGAAAATAATTTGAAGAGGCTGTTTACATTCGGAAAGCTTTCCACCCACACTTGTGTTTTCAGATCAGGCTGCTTTCAGATCAGTCTGCTGTCCTCTCAGAGATGCCAAAATAGTGTAAATGTGCTTAAACAAAGCCTTCTTGGGGGGCGGGGGGCGGGGGGCGGGGGACGACTTCACCCACTTGAACCAGTAGCTTCCTAAGAGAAGTTTTTAAAAAAAATGCTCCATTGTCACCATTTATAAACATCAAACCCTTTTTCATTGTCAAAAGCTCTTGTTCTGGTCTGGAAAGTTTTATCCACACCAGTGCTGATGTGTCCTGAGTGACCCCTCGCTGTGCTGATGGGGTCAGGGGAGCAGCAGATGTTGGAGGTCATTTGACATCTCACACCATCATGTTAAATGGGTCTGGATTTGGCAAACAGTGGCACTGTGGTGAGAATGAATGTGTCATTATAGGACTCTCGTTGCCTTTTAGCTTTATGAATCAGATTTTGTCTTTCGGCCAGCAGGTTCAGATCTCAGGTCAGTTCACTCTTGTGTACATTCTGATCGTGTTTGAAGCACGGGGGCTTCATGGAGACGCCCAACAGTAAGCATGCTGTAAGAATGAACTGGAGACTCTTCACACACCCTCATGCGCTATGTGAAGAGGAGAAATGAGAGTTGGGGGTTGGGGAGGCAGGTTGCCCCCCCCCCGTGCGCCCTTCCTTTGGGACACATACAGTAAAGTATCTGTGATCCATTTTAGCAGATGCCCATTCCCAGTTATCTCGCAGCCTGCACACACTGTGTCGCCCATTAAAAAATGTTCAAATGGATTTGGACTGTGGCCTTTATTAGCTATTAGGCAAACTCTCTCCTGTGTGGGAGGCTTGCTGGCAATCCATTTTGTTCTTTTTCCTTTTTGTTTGTGGGAAATGCCACTGTTTGCCAAATGAAGCAACTGCCATTCAGTTTGGACTGCGCTTATGTTGCAAGTCAGTGCAGTGCTGTCACCAGATTTTATGATTTGTTCTGTTTTTTCTTTTTTCTCTCCCTCTGGCTGCCACACCTCGCCTCTCACTCAACCCTGAAACACCATACCACTTTGTCACTTGCACAAACTTGTAAAGTCTTTTTTTTTTTTTTTTTTACAGGTAAGTGTCACCCATTCCAGGGAAATGTTGTTGCCTCAGACACATTATAGGGGCAGATGAGTTTTCCACTCCACTGTTTTGACAAGTCACAGTGTCATCTGCGAGTCACCACTACAATGAAATGGTCTATGTGAAAAATTCTCCTCAGACAGAGTGTAAATGAATCACTTTATCCTCCTTAACCGTAATAAATACTGAGATACTTGAGCTTCTGTTTACATTGAGCAGTACCTTAAAGGACCTCCCCTCCCACTCAGTTTCTCTTTTCATGCTATGGCTCCTTCCAAGTGGGAGAGGTAAGCTCTGCACTGACGTCTCTGCACGGTAAAACAAGACATGATTTACAGGAAATGCAGCACTTACTGGTTAGAATGGAATCTCTGTTTGGCTTTACTTTCTTGACATGTTTCTTGATATTAAAGGAATATATTAAAGGAATAGTGCACTTCAAAATCCAAAATACATGTTTTCTCTCTTACTGAAAGTGCCGTTCCTCCATCTAGATCATTATGGTGCAAGCTAACTAAGCTACCTAACATTACAGCTCAGCAATTACAACCCACACTGTCACAAACAGGAGCCTGGTGTTCATTAGTGCATGCAGGCTTCCTTCTGGACAGAGATTCAGTTGCCGGATGTAGTTCAGTTTATTAAAAATTTCCAAATTGAACCTGCTTAAAATAAGATATGTGGATTATCCTGAGTTACTGTGTCATGATTTCTGGGCAGAGGCATTGGTGTTGAGTTTATTTTAATTTACTTTTTCTCACTTTAAGCACCGCAAGCCAAATGTTATCTAGTGACTCTTACCGATGTCTTCAAAACTCTGAAACTTTCACTAAAACTAATCTAAATGGATAAACAGCAATACAGGCAAGAGGAAAAAATGTTTATTTTTGATTTGAGGGGGTGAACTTTCCCTTTAAGTGCCATATGGTTACTTTGCAGGAAAACAACCAATTCACAGATGATATATACAGCTGAAATAAGTTTAGATGTGGGTTGATTTTAATGTTATGTTGTTTCTGTTTCTGCTGCCTGCATCTTCATTGCTGTGAGTGCAAGCAGAGGACATTTTCAAAGATGAACCAATACTAAAGTCTCTCTCCAAGCTACCTTTTGTTCCCTGCTGACTCTGAATCTCAGGAGAAAAAAACTCCCTCTGTGGCCTCGTTGTGGCCCTTCAAGGCCCCGCATGGGCCCCTTTTGGCCTCTCGTGGCCCCTTGGCCCCTGTTGATGTCTTTATCCTTTATCCTCCTCCCACTAGCAGGCCAGATGTTCGCCTGTAATGCTGCTGATAAAGAAAAAGCTTTCCATTCCCACAGTCATACTCAGAGAGAGAGACAGCTATCATTTGCCCTTTTTTTAGATGTTCTTTCCATGATCGGGTACATGGGACTGCGTGGTGCTGTGGTGTCAGCCTTTGATGGACAAGGAGACAGCAGTTGTGGCTTTGCATGGTGCACAGTTGTGATCATTTCTAAAAATCACAGAGGTTTTAAGATTGCAGTTGGCAACAAAAATGCTAACAAAGGGTTTATTCTGCCAGAGCTTCTATTCTCACACACACGTTGTCCCAAAATGTCCTTTTGTCTAATTCATGGTTGGGTCCTTTTGGCTGACTCAGCCTGGTTAGTTTCGTTGTGACTTCACTGTTCTGTCAGTTGTGGGGTTGAAGCTGTAAGGGTCCACACCTGGGAAGGTATTACATCACCCTTTTTTCTTGTCAGATAAACTGCTCTTGTGTAACTTTTCCGGTCATAAAACACAGTTTCTATTGTCAAAGTTCTGAAAAAGATTAAGGAAGATACAGAACAGGGAGTGTTAAAGTAATGGTTTTTGAGAAATACTGTAACTTTTGCAAATAATATTTTTCCTAATTAGTTTATAAAATAAGGCCCCACAAACTGATTACAAACCTTAATGATATTTTGAAACGCAATAATTCATTCCTTTTTTTTTAAAATTCAGGTTGTTTAGGTGTATTTGCATATGAGACTTTATAAATACAATGTTATTTAAATATCTGTCTTTCTGAGGCAGAAATGTTATGAAAACTTCAAATTCTATAATTATCTTTAAAAGCCTTGCCACTAAACGGCTGTTTGTCTTTCCCCTGCAACAGGATATCAAACTGCGGGACGCTGGTTGAAGGCAAATGGGACTGTAGGCATCTCTATTGTTTATTCCTTATCAAGCTGCTTCATTTCCTTCCCTGTTAGCACTCACTGTTTGTCCTCTACTCATTTCCTGTATGCAAAGTCTCCATAAACAGTTTGGTTGTCTAGATAATTGCCTCCAGATTCTGTGTCAATGAGTAGTTCCCTCACTGCGGCCTGCACGCATTTTTCTCGGGTTTGCAGTGTTTTAGAGGTTGAATTGGAGGCTGTTTCCGTGGATTTCTTTCTGAGAGCACGTGTAACATTTATGTATTAACATTCCAGCAGTTAGGGAAGTAAGTTACCTTCAATTGTTTCCAGGAGAACAGCCAAGGGGAACACCTTTCTTTCCATGGCCTCCAGTGTTTTTATTGTCCATTCACTGCCACTGTTTACTAATTGGCTTGCTCTTTGGACAGCCAGGTGTGCCCGGCCCCAAATGTGACTCCACATTCCTGCCTTTGGAGCCTATGTAATTAGCTTCAACTCAAGCATTTCTTAGCGCAGCGGCTTTTCTCCTGCTCCTTTTGTCTGTGTGAGTCCGTCTCCCTCTCTTCCCCTCCGTCTCCCAACATGATCTTTAATCCCTGCCTACACCTGTGCTTTTTTTTCACTGGGCTCCACTCATACACCAAGACAAATATCCACCCCATCACCAAACATGGTAAATCCGTATGTTGTTTTTAAGAGGAGTCAGAGATATTTAGGTAGGTAAGGGGTCCTTAAAGTAAATACAGCATTTCATCACTTATGTGTCAAGAAATTTAAGCCAGAGGGATTAACTGGAAGCCTGTATGATGCAGAAACCAGGAGCTTTTGCACATTAGACTTGTAGCTTTGTGTTAATATGTAAGTTCACCGGCTGTTGACAAGAAAAAAAGCCTTAAGAGAGAAACATTTCTAGTTTATTTTAACACTTCAGAAACTTTCTGGTTCCTGCTTTAAGGGCTTCATTGAAGAAAATAGATTGAGTCCAACTCAAATACCTGCACTGACCCACAGTGGTCCCAAATGACTCATCAGAGTGTGTCTGACCAGCAGTTCTCCCCCGCCAGCCATCAGCCTTATCAACAGACAGGGTCTTAGAGGGGATTGGAAAAACAGGAAGTACCTCCAGCACAGAGGACAGCTACTGGCACACTGTTTGTGTTTGTGTGTGTGTGTGTGTGTGTGTGTGCATTTGTGCATGTTTGAATGTCCATTCATGCATGCTCCTGTGAGCTGGCACAGTCACCACCAACTTTTTTTTTTACACCAAAGTTAACATGTGTATGCAGGTAAGCCTGTTAAAAGTAGTCCATTAAATTCTCACACACTGTCAGTGGACGAGTTTTCCTTTCTGTTTTCTTTCTGTTTGTTTTTTCTGGTGTTGTCAAGCACCGCATCACAAACACACCCAAAAACAAGAAACACCAGATAGCAGCTTGCACCGATGAATATGGAACAGCTGTTACTTTTTTATATCTTTTCCTTCAGTTTCTCGAACTCAGCGCCAACTACACAATGTTGGAGCTGTTTGAACAGAGACAGATGGAATAAATTTTCACACCTCTCACTTTGCTGTGTTTCCAGTGTTGCATCTTGCACGGTGTGAGGGAAAAAAAATCACATTGCATGTTGTTCCCATACTGTAAAAGGCAATAAAATGATGGTCACATTCAAGATGCATCATATTGTCACACCTGAAAAGCAGTGAAAACCAGTGTGTCCACCTCGGAGTCATGTTTGCATCACTGCTGATGTGAGCTGGAGCAGATTTAAGAACCTGTGACAACTGCAGGGTCATTTTAGCTGGGAATGAATACTGATTGTGCTCATTGCTGCTGCAGAAAAAAGCCAGATGTTAGTGAGAGTTTGTCCAGTGTTAAAGGAGTAATAGCATGGAATCCACGGTGAAATATACATGTCTTGCAGTAGTCAGTTCATTCGGACACTTAAACTGCTTTAAGTTATAGAACCCTCATTAAAAATAATCTTGTTTTTCATCAATATTGGGCTTAACACTGCTCCCATTTTCACAGCCAGCAGAGCAGTTATGCACTCAGTGAGGAGGACATATTTAGCTTGCTGGGTTACAACTACAGTGATGGAGAATGTTCACTGTAAATGGCACCCTTTGAATGTCTGAATAGGCTTTTGTTCACCTCTTAAATAACCAGGCCCACCAAAGGTAACCACCAATGAAACAGCCCCCTCCTCTCTCCTGTTTAACAGGTCTTAGTTTGACCCACTAGTCAGCCTGCAAGCATCAATACAGACTTGTGTTTGGCTGCTGGCCAGCCAGTGGGTAGTTTGTCTGCAAATGGGCTAATGGTTGCGGGTGTCAGGGAGCAATGCTGAGGAATCTGTGCTTGTGTGGATTATTTATAGCCGTGCTGACATTTACACTGCTCTGGTCGGGGGAAAAAAAACTCAAGGCTACACTGTCCTTTGATTATGGTATTGCCAGTCTTTTTCAAGACAGGGAAATGACAATCTTTTAATTCTTAATGCCGTACCTGGTGATTTTCTCTCTATGTTGGTCTTTAATTTTATTCAGTTCTGTGGGTATGAACTTCTGGGGATGACTCACTCTCCTGATATAAGCCTTACTTCTTTAGGCTAGGGAGTAGCTGTAAATTCAAGTGGCCTTACTCTTCATTTTCAAGCTCTAGCAGGCCCACTTGACTATAGTGTCCTAAAGGAGACTCACTGTGTTCCTAACCAGATGAATCACCAGCATTGACGTTGTCTACTGTTTGGTAATCTGGGTATTTGTGCAGCATTTGAGTCTACTATTAACAAATAAAGCAGCTCCTGTCACAGCAGGAAACAGCACATCACTCCCCATAGCTATCCCAAAGGAGCTTGACACCTGCCTCTGTCATAATTGTCTGATCACACAGTACCAGTGTTCCCCTCCATCTGCAGTTTGCATAATTCCACATCTTACAAAAAAGCACCACCTACCCACTTGGCAGATTTTTAAAGATGCAGCTGCTGTTTGATCATTTAGTTCAGAGCTCTTTATCTCTCTGGTGTTTGGATGCTGCTCGACATCATAACAAAAGGTGCAAAAACCTTCTTTTATCATACCGCGCGACATTTCACTCCTCTGCTGCGTTTACTTTTATCATACTTAGAGTGTGTCTGCACAAACGAGCCAGTGTGTGCATGTGCCAGTGCTGGCTTCAGGCAGGCAGAATGGAGTCTAGTCTTATCCAAACAAACAGCTGAATCCAACAGCTTCTGTCTGGATGTGGAGGTGATGTCATTGTTATTACTCTTTTTGCTTTTAGAAGCCATGCTGATTATTATCTCAGCAGCACCTACGCTGCTAATATCAACACCAGTTTGTTATTGCCAGTTTTAAAGGCCTTGATTAAGCTTAATTTCCACAATTATACTTTGTAGTTGGCAGGAAACCCACTGGCTGCAGGCAGAAATATTTATTCCCTCATTTGTTCAGCACTGACTATATAATTACATGAATAGGTCAAGAAATAAAGAAAAAGATTGATACGATTTCAATTGTTTGTATTTGTGGACAAGAAGTGGAGAAAAAGGCCCTTTGTTGGGCAGGAGTTGAAGTTCTTCCTCCTTTTGTGGTTCAACAGTTGCTGGTTGATGATGATTGGCATCTTGATAAGTCTGGATAAAGATCACAACATGATATCACACACATAAGCCATGTAATGACAGTCTCGCACTGACACACAACCCTTAACTAATAAAACGCCACGCCTTATTGGTTCTACAAAAATACAGCCCGAGGCTCATGACCCCAGAAAACCACAAACTGCCATTTTTATGCTTGTTTGTTATACCGGTTCAACACATAAGATACAGCCACTCTAACCTCTTGCTGTGGCTTCATATTTAGTATCAAGACATGAGAGTGTTGTCAACAGTCTCATCTAATAGCTGCAAAACAGCAAATTAGTGCTTTCCTCAAAAGACTTACTCTTCTTTTAAGATTTTCACTTCTATACAGATGACTCGACACAAAGTTACATCAGAAAAACCTGTTGCCTCGGTGAGCTCTGTTGCTCTCCTCTTGCCCCTCATTGGCCTGAACCCAAATGCAGGGCGGCAGAAGTAGACAATCATTAATCTGGACACATAATGACACAAGAGGAGGAGGAGGAGGAGATCTCAGCGTCTACACTTTAACACTGAATAAGTTCCCGAAAGAAACATAGTTGGTGGAGCTACCCCTGCTTCTCTGTAATTACCCAGAGAGCCCTGGGGCAAAATCGTATGTGGTTGACACAAATGCCTCCCCCCTTCTCTCTCTCTTTCTCTCTGTTGCTCTCCCTCTCTCTCTGCCTACACACACACACACACACACACACACACACTCACACACACATGTACAATCACAGTGTCCCAGCGTAGCGCCATGTGTCTGCAGCATGGGAGGTCTTGAAGTCATGGCCTCTGGGTCTCCCCACACTTGATGGGAAATGGCTCTCCAGGCCATCTCCCTGTCAGCATTGTACTCCATCTTCCTCACATCACACCGAGCTTGCTGTGATACATACACATCTCTTACAGTCTTGACATTCTCTTTAATCATTTAGACTTTGTTCTTTTTTTGTTAAAAAAAAAAATGAATTCCTAGCTTATTATCACAGCATGGCAACATCTGAGGTGTTTAATTTCGATTTTTCTGTGTTTCCACAGTCCTTTGAGTCCATGTTTTCGCACAACACTGAGCAGCCCACACAGACATGTGAGTGAAGCAGCTGAGGTTAATATCACACAAAGGCTGTGGATCAATATTTGCTCAGTAATTTGCTTTCCAAAGGTCAAATAGTGTTGCATGAGCGTCTTATGTCCATGCTTGTATTGTTCGCCTGCCAGAAGCTCCTCTCACACAGACAGAGGTGGCTGGTTAAAAGAGGAACCGGTGATCATGCAAACTAGCATACTGAATGCTACAGAGCATAAACACCTCTGTTACTTTCTTGCCAGTTTGTTGACTTTTGCGCACAGGAAGTGAGACAAAAAAGATTAAGGAGAACTCAGTGGGTTATCTCTGTGCTGTTTATCTGTCCCAGAGTTCCTCCTGCTCGGGGAGTGAAGGCCTTGAAACTGCTGCTCCTCTGCAGCCTGTTTGCTTCAGACGGGTGTGTGAAAAGCGGAGGAGGGGTGTTTGGGACTGTGTGTGTCTGTCTTGAAGCAGAAGCCAAAGGATAGAGGGGTGTGTGTGTGTGTGTGTGTGTGTGTGTGTGTGTGATGAATAGGGAGACAGGTCTGCTGCTCTGCTCGCCCCACTGTTAGAGCTTCCCATCATGCTTTGCATGCCCTCTCACAGAACTCTTAATGGCCCTGGGTTTGGCGCCAGATCTCTCACACACTTGCCAATAGCAACAAGTTTCCACTATCTCTCCGCTATCACCATTTTCCTGCTTCTAAAGTTCTGCATAAAACAGAGTGGTAAAATGTTTCTGACTTTTAGGGCATGTGAGGAACCCTGATATGTTTGTCTCGAAGCTTTAATTTAACAGTACAAATAACCAGAGCCTGACTGAAGCTTGCACAGGCGCATAGACAATAAAATTATAAACAAAGTGTCAGCTGAGGTTGTATGGGTGTAGCAAACATAAACCCCCTCTTTACTTTTAGCAGACAGCTGTTTGAGCATCTTTGAAGTCCACATATTGAATTACTTTGAGTGTCTGGCAAAGTGCTACATCAAGTGCCGAAATGGAAAGAATATTTGTTCTAATCCGTAAGAGCCTCCACATATAAGAGTAAGTTATTACAAACTCGCCTCATGTACCACTTCAGTGTCTTCTGGGATTCGTCTGTTTATCCGCTCAGCCAGTCATCTCTCGTCCCTGATGTCTTGCAGGATGTGAAGATATTTCGAGCGCTGATCCTGGGCGAGCTTGAAAGAGGGCAGAACCAGTACCAGGCCCTGTGCTTCATCTCTCGCCTCGGCCGCAATGAGATCATCCCCAGCGAGTCCATGGCTCGTCTCAGGCAGGTATGATGCAGCAGATCAAGCAGGATTTATGTTGTATTATGAAAAAATGAAATCGCTCCGAGCATCTTGACCCTTGACCCTGATTGTTTGTGTTGTCTGCTCAGAAAAATCCTCAGGCCATTCGTTTGGCGGAGGAGCGGAGAGGATTGGAGCAGCTGACGATGAGTGCGGCGGTCAATTTAAGTCGGGCCTGGCAGCTCAGCTCCCACATCCACAACATGTGCAGCGAGGCCCGGGAGGCCATCTACACCCGGGAGGCCGACGTCAAACACTGGCTGGACAAAGGTCTGTGGTCATCTTATCAGTGTTTGTCATCAAAACTTGCACAAGTTCAGTTGGTGGTTAAAGCAAAATGTCTGCCTGTTTTCTTATCTCTCTCCTTCTCTCCTCATCCCTCCTGATTGTCTTGGAAAGCTGTATCTCTGCTGACACTCTTTATCTCCCCAACACTGTCTGTCCTCTCTGTTTTTATCATCTAAACACCTCTTTCCTCTTCCTCTCGGTGATATTATTCCAAGTATTATCTCTGGCTTTTAGTTGATAAGGTTCTTTTACTGTTCATGTATCTATGTTTACCTCTCTCTTTGTCTCCTGACACTTCTGTTAAATGCAACAGGCATACTGTCTTGCCGGTAAATTGTTTATTCCTCCAAGCAGTCAGAGAAAATAACACGTGACATGATAGAACAGTAATACCTATATTGAGAACACATTATTATTTCCATCCCTGTGGCCTTTTTTCGGTGGGATCCAGTACTTTAATAGCAATGAAGTCCAAATTATCTAGGCTGAGGAGAATTCATATGACAGTACTATTGTCCACTGACAGCACTGTTATAGGGGAAACAATGTTGATGGTCATGGTTCACCAAGCACTCTGCACCATTATCAGCAGAGGGAATCACAGTAGCGTCTCGTTTGCATGACAAAAGCGCCCTTTTTACTGCACCATCTCCCCTCTTTAAAACCACTTTGCTCGCACTCTTCGGTTCAATACAGTGTTTAATTGAGTGAAATCAGAAAGAGAATGATTCACACAACTCTATGATAGCTTGCTTTTTTTGTTTTTAATATGACAAGCTTGGAAATTAATGCCCCTCCCCTGTCTGTGTTATAGGAGTGGATGGCTCCATATTCGAGGTCCTGCCCCAAACAGCAGAGGCGCCCAGCTTTCAGGCCTGTCACTCCACTAAAGACTTGTGGCAGCCTTGTCTCTGCACATACAGCCTGCGTCTGGAGTGGTACCCATGTCTGCTGAAGTACTGCCGCAGCCGGGACACCACAGGCAAAGGCTCTAACTATAAGTGTGGCATAAAGAGCTGCAGCAAGGGTTACCATTTCACCTACTATGTTCCTCAAAAACAGCTGTGTCTATGGGACGAGGAGACCTAGCATTTTTTTCTGGAAGGATTAAAAAAGAGAAATACATTTTTTTTTTCCCCAGCCAAGCCAATGCTTCTCCACCCATGCTATTCAAAGACACAGTTACACTGGACCTCAGTTTATATGATGGTAAGTGAAGCTGTCTCAGGTGGAGGAGCGGCGAGGAGATCCAGATGTTTATGCTGGAACAGAAATAAATTCAGGTTCCAAATGAGACCAAAACCTTAGAGGAAGGAGAGATGCAACATGAAATTTTAAGAGGTCCCACTGACTTTGAGCCTTTTCTGGGGAAAATGACATATTGTCAGCTGTAATGTGACTTTGCCAAGAAGCTGTCACTCATGTGCCTTTTTTTTTTAAACGAAATTATTGGAGCACATGACAGACCCCGACAACAATAACCTCTCAAACAAGCTACTGTATGCACCAAGCTCGGACAGTGCATTTCAGGTCAATTAAACACCAGTAGAGGAATGACAGGAGTCATAAAAACATCTTCCATTCTGGCGAAGGAACATTTGGATGGTAGATTTATCTCACTTATAAAGCTCTAAAAAACATTTATGACCAGCTATTTTTAATGGAAAAAACTTCTGTAATGCTGGCTTTATTTATTTTGGTTGCAAAGTGAAATTATGGAGAACTATTTTTGTATCTTTTAGTTAATTAACCTCATGATTTTTGTTTCTTTCTGCATTAAACAAGCTCTTAAAGTCAAACATCTAAACCACAGGTCCTCAGTAACAAGAAGTATGTTTCAGAACATTTTAACCTCTTAGATTTAATAGTTCTTTCTTTCATGCTGTTTAGGTGCCAAGTTGAGTGTGGTCAAACAGGTATTGTCTCTCATTAATAGTGCTTAGGGTCAGGGTTATCCTTAAATTAAACCTAACCCTGTTCAACAGTTCTGCATTGCCCGAGGAGTGGGGGGCAAACATTTCCATTTTGTTTAAAATTGTCAAATAAACCAAAGTCAAAGGAAATACTGTCAAAAGAAGTGTGTAATGTTTCAGTATCTACAAACCGACCCTCATTATGGTAGTTTTCCATGTTAGGCTTAACCAAAACTGCAGCGTGGCCCTTTTAATGATCTATACTGCCCTCTTCTGGTTAAACAGAGTTTGAGTTTATTATGTTTTTTGTATCCCAGTGGTGAACTTTTTTCATGTGTAATTTAAAGAGCACTTCTTAAGTTTCTGGGACCAAACTTAAGTTTTTCTGTCTGTTCTTTGGAGCAGTAGGTTGAAGTATTTTGGTCTAGTTCATTTTGGTTTGTCTTACCTCCATCTTCATTTCAGTCTTTACTGCATTATCTAATGTTCGTTTTGTGTGTCGGTTTTTCCGGCTGACTAAGGAACCAAATGAGTGAAACATTTCTATTTGTGGCCTTTTCTGGTGATCAAGTGCCTTAACATTTCCACTGATATATTTGCTATGTAATTGTAGATTAAGTTTGTAAACATATTTTTCTATGAAAGAGTTCTGAATATGTTGTGAAGAGTTGCCATAAGGAGAAAATGAAGCAATTAGATAATGTACCATTTAAAGTTGTGTTTTACATGAATTGTTTCAATAAAGTCTTTCTTTGCACTGCATATACAGTTGAAAGTTATTATTTTTAAGTATTCTAAAAATGTTTATGCGTTTAATTAGAATTTATAAAGTGCTCACAGGAAACAGAAGAAGAAAAAAAGGGTTTCAAATGTACCATGCTGGACTGAAGCTGAGATGATTTTTGCTACATTACTAGCATGTAGGATAAATTAGAAAATAATGATAATTTGATTCTGGATTGTGTTAATGTGGAACACATAGATACAGCTGGACCAAGGTTTGGCATGAAAACCTTGATTGTGGACACTTTGGCAAAACTTTTCACAAGGGTTTTAACTCAAGTCAAGTAGGTTAGATGTTCTCTGCAGCCGCAGCACTACTACGCAGCCCCCTTTAAAATATGTTAGAATATTGTTAGTATTTTTGCTATGTAGTTCTTCCATTTTGTTCCTTTGCTGGAAGAGAACGTACATGTAATTCATATTATTGACCACAGAGTGTCGCCACTGTTCAAAAAAAGATGAGGCAACATCAGAGCAAAAGGCTTTGGGAAGACACAAAGAAGGATAAATGGAAGGGAAACTGCTTTATTATGCTTATTAGTTCTGTTGTCGCTCCAAGCTACTGCATATGGGGATAATTTAACTAGATAATTTAAACAATTTTACTGTCAAATATATTTGCATGTGCAGCGACTGATAAGGTGAAAGGGAAACTAAGGATGCTGAGGGAGGCTGTTGTTGCCACTGGCAGGCACAGCTCACGTAACGTAAAGGAAAGCGAATAGCAGCCGCTGTTCTGCAAAGAAACCCTTTAAATTCTCCTCCAGAGACATATCTTCATGGGAGTCGAAATACCCAGGATATAAACGGAGTGAGAGAGCCACATGTGTTTCTTCAAGGTAATGTTATTTGGCTATGTTTGTTTGCGTGTAATAATCCTGTAACAAAACGCTTTGTTAGCCCTTTAACGTTAGCTTGCTAGCAGTTAGTTTGTTAGGGATTCAGCGAACTGGGCTAGTTAGCCGGTGTGAGAGCATCCTCTCAAATAAGACATAAGCTCTGCTACTCTTGCCTTTTTAGTTTAGGAATAACGAATCATTAATGCACGTATGAATCATGCCAGTTGAAAAATAACTAGTTATTTTCTTTAATAGGTTTCCACGGAAACATTATTAAAGTGTTGTAAATGTTCGTGTTGTACCACCTTCACCTGTGTCATGTTAAAAAAACAAAAACTTTATTTAACCACGAAAGGTCAATAAAACTCCTTTAACAGGTTTGTCTTGGCTAAGAAAACAGCTCAACAGACGAGAACGCCTATGTAATAAAATTAAGGGTAAATATTCACGATGTATTACATAACTAGTACTATATTTTTAGTTTGTTGCTACTGCTGTGTTAGGCACAAGGTTTTATATGTATTCAAACTAGGTTGTTCAACTAACTGGCCCTTTAACACTCTGTGTGTATTTTGCTTTTGCAGATGCATAGTTTGTTTTTCTGTTGTTTCTCTTTGAACATCTATTTCCAATGTTGGATTTGATCTGTGTTTTTTGTCTATAGTTGTCTTCTCTTTTGCTCCATCATTTTGATAAAACCAAGCCAAACTAGGCCCCAACCTTAATTTCATCCCTCTATTGTATTGAGTGAAACAGTAAATTGATTTGCTGATAAATGGATCACTTATTCCAATAAGTGGTCAATAATTTCCCAGACATTTTTGAGCAAAAACATCTACAGGTTCATTAATTTCATCCTTTCCCATTGAGGATTTGATGCTTTTCTTTATATTGAATTGGACATCTTGGGATTTTAAAGTATTGATTTAAGAAACACATGATCGTAAAACATCACAGTCTTAATTGACATTTTTTTAATATATTTTACAAAGTGCATAACCGAGAAAATAATTTATATTTTTCAGGCTATTTTGAATGCTTCATTGTGAGGAAGTCTTTTTTTTTTTTGAAAGGTTTTAAGGATACAGAAAGATAGTTGTCCCACCACATACAATTTTAGAGGTTTGCCTTGCCTTGACCCCTGACCTCCTTATCCATACAACTGTTCATTTTGTTGTTTACACTTTGGATTCATTTAAAGTGTTTTCAAAGGGCACATGTTATTTGTTATTAGCAGACAAAATCTCTCTCTCTCATAAGAATTGTCTGAGGCCCAGCACCCAGTGACCTTTGGCTCAGTTTTGAAACTGTCTTACAGTCTTTGAGACTCAAGTCTACATCTTGTTCCAGTTTAGTCAGTGTGGGCCTGTTCATCTGCATGGTCTCACCTCCTAGTACTAAACGTCACTGCAGAAGAAGAGACGTCCCCCTCACCCCACCAGACCCTCAGCATGCCAACTATAGTGCTATTATAGTTCAAGCAAAGGCTAATTGTTGGCCACTTACAAAGGATTGCACAGTCTAAGTCTTTGGACGGTAATGCCGTTTCTTTTTACTGTAAGCGATATTACAGAGCAAGATATGCCTCTGTGCATTTTTCTGTCGCTTTGTAATGTGATTCATAGTTGGCTTAATGACTGCTGACGGGCAAGTTTTTGAAAGAAACTAAGTTAGTTTTAGTTGTTTTTCTCAATTGTTTTTTTTCTGCAGAGGGGAAGATGGCACTGCTTGTGGTCGGAGCTCTTGTGTGCCTTTCCTGCTGGGTCTCTTTCTACTTTATCTTGTGTTACATTAACGGGTCCAGGAGCTACGAGTGGAACTGTCGCCTTGTAACACTGGTACATGGCATCCTTGCAGTGTGCATCACAGCATACATAGGTTATGTGGATGGACCCTGGCCTTTTTCTCATCCAGGTAGGATACCCTCTGTTGATGCAAATTTTCACTGTGTATTTTAAGTTCAGAAAACAAAAGGGCTATCCCAATGATGTAAAGATGTAGTTGCAGATTAGTTTTGTCTTGACTGGCTAGTCCTCTCAGAAACTACATTGCTTAGCATGAAAGTGTTGAGTAATACTATGGACAACTCTAAGCGTGCACAGCTTGTACTACCAGTTGAGGCAGTTTTCAATTTGAATAAACCCTTCGCAAGTTGTCAAAATATTTGATCTTTCCTATCTTTACACAGTATGGCACAAAGGTCTTAATAAAAAGTTTCTTTCTACATGTCAGTATCAACCATTCTATGCTCCTGTCAAAGTTATAACTTGTTTTATTTCCGTGTTTGCATGATTTCTTTTCCTTTTATTTAAAAGCTATACTAACTAAGTTCCCTGTGTTTCTGCCCACGGATGTCAGGTACCAAGAACACTCCTCTGCAGATAAGTGCCTTGGTGGTGAGCCTGGGCTACTTTTTTTTTGATATGGCCTGGTGTGTGTACTTCCGCACAGAGGGACCCGTTATGCTGGCCCACCACACCATGAGCATCCTGGGAATCCTGTTGACCCTGTGGTTGGGGGAGTCTGGCATCGAGGGCTGTGCTGTCCTCTTTGGCAGTGAAATCACCAACCCCCTCCTGCAGGCACGCTGGTTCCTCAAACAGACGGGACATTACGGGACGCGGCTGGGCGACGTTGTGGACGTCCTGTTTGTTCTGCTCTTTGTGGTGATGAGAATCTTTGTGGGAGGCACAATGCTGTACTGTGAGCTGATCTCCCCAAGACCCAGATTCTTTATCAAGTGTGGGGGGGTGGCCATGTACGCTCTATCCTGGGTGTTTATGGTGGACATTGTTCGATTTGCCATTCGGAAGAGCAAGAACTGGCACAAACAGCAGAAAGACCCACAGGAAACAGTTGCAGCTAATGGTCATGAAGGGAAGAGGGACTGATTGTTTTTGCGTTTGTTTTTTAAAGGACATCACCTTGCTTTGTGTCTGTGTTTCTCAATGTGGATGTTCAAGGGAAAGTACAAAGAAAGTCAACTTTTTGTACGTTAAAATGAAGTAAAAATGGAATATTTCAAAGTCATAGTTTTCTATATTGAAAAATTGCCCTGTGGCTCCTGTCTGTAACGTCAAACACCAATGCATTTCAAGAAAAACATTTTTTATGCAGTTATTGCAGCTGAAAATGTTAGATTTTTGTGTAAAATGTGCTTTTAACATACAACACATATCTAGTTTATGCTGCTGAAAACCAAGTTGCAGTGAACTGTGGCCTAGTCATATGTTGCGGTGTTGCTTAGTGTTTGGAAAGAAACTGTTTACAGAAAATGCTTGAGGTCCTTGTGAAACATTAGGAAAAGTTAGGATTGTTTACCTGTATCCCCCTTTTTTGGCACACATGAAACTTTAAGAAGATGTGAAAGGGAGGCTATACTCAGGGAGATAAAGTCATACCAGAAATTTGGGTTGAATTCCACAGAGTTGTTTGTGATCTGTTCGATAACTTTATTTCATTGTGATTCCTCCAAGTGTTTGACGGCTGTCTGAAATGATATTTCAGAAAATGCCCTCAAAAACAATTTATTTACTTTATATCCCCTATGTAAAGAGATATGTGCAAACAGACTTCTCAGCTACGTAGTTCTGCACTGGTTATGCTATTAAAAGATATTTAAATATCTTATTTGAAGATATTTGAAGATGTTTATGTAAACTTTAAATGTCTTTGAATGTCTTCGAATGTTTGTTAGTATTTGAATTTGTTTGAAGGTGCTCTTTCACTGTATCAACTGTGTAATCATACAACTGCATGACTTGCATCAGATAAAATCAGACAAAGGATCATTACTCTGCACTGATAGTGACCAGTTAATTTAGTGCAATAGCCATGTTTCAGTCACATAAGAACTTGTCAGGGGAGAATTGACAATTTAATTAAATTGATTGCGAGCCATCTATACAGTGTGCTGATCTTCTGTCTGACTTCGACCTCTGCTACATTTTTTAAATCCAGCTTCAAAGGCTTTTTGGATGTGCATGACTTGGCTTTAGAAGATGAAAACCTGTGCAGCCTTGCATGCAGGAGCATCTTTTGTTTCTAACACCTGAAATGCAAGGACATTTTGTCTTTGCACAAGTCAGCAACAGACAAACAATAAGGGCTGGCCAATGATTGTGACTGATCATCTCTCAGTAAAATCACATGGAGATGGTATAATCAGTATTTTACAAAATGTCCAATTTAATAATTCCAAAGATACTAACATACAAAAATAGTTGTTAAACTTTTATTTACGTGTTAAGCGTCACAGTATTCTGTGTGTATGATTTTTCCCTTCATTGCCCAAATTTGATATTAATTATTCTACAAATACCCATCTTAATATTGTGAAATTAAACCATTTTGTCCAAACAACAAAACACAATTGCTGTGCATCATGGAATGAAGGCGGCTTGTTGTGTGAATACACTGTTATTATTTAATCCTTTGTATGACTGAATGTTTCATGTCAATAGGGTGCCAGCGTTCAAACTTTGTTTCAGTCCTACTATGACCACATCCTATTTGTTAATTTAGTGCAGATGAATTCCTGCAGTAATGTGCTTGTCATCCCTTTTTTTTCTGTCTATATATGATAGAATTTGATGTTTGCTCTCATATAAGGTCTATTTACCTGATTGCCACTTTTGAAAATCGGGAGCATCGATGTTATGTCCAAGACGTTAAAAATTTAACTGGTGTGTGCCTTAGTTATCTGAATGTACTTTCCTAATTTTTGTTTGGTTCTTGCCCTTTGTTGTACTGTAAACCCTCCAACATAAGTGTAGGAGTAATAAAGAACCACTTTCAGTTTAAGGGTTTATTTTTTGCTTTTGTAATCCCTGTGTGAGGTGAAATAAAGATATGTTAGATTGTTTATATGCTTTTGAATCACTTTTTGACTTTTGGACTGAGAGTGAAGTTACCTTAGCCGTCCACATGATGGTGCCATTTTCAATTATAAATGAATGATCAGTGAGGGAACATGAGGACAGTCATTTGGCAATGCAAAAATTAAAAAAAACATTGCCATAAATAAAACAATCATGGCTTTGTTAGCTTAAAACAATGTCACAATAAACCTAATTTCCAAGTAAAAGCAGGTTTTCCATAATATAGTCATTTTATAACAAATTTAACCATTTTTAATATGTTATGCATTGGAGCACACAAAGTTTTACATTGTGTATAACACTCTATGTAATTAAGTATTATGTAGCATGTTCTAGTATCTATCTGTCAACTGTTAAAGCTGACATACAAAACAGATCCAGAGAAGAGAAGATTAATTTATCACTCTTTCAGTCATGGTTATAAGGACTGGCGTTTTAAAGGTCAATAGGATTCAGACAGATTCATCGTGGAAATGCAAAAAATGATCTTTTGAACACCCACAACCTATCATGCCCTGCATAATGTATGCACAGGGGATGCGGTGAACTTAAGTGCATTTTCCTACCTCTAAAAGACATATGTAAAGTAACAGAAAACATACTCAGTGGTCTACTAATGGAATCAATTAATATTAATTACACTTATTGCACTGAATGTGGATCTTGGTCTTGTCTACTCTGCAATCCAAAAAGCCTCTCCATTTATCCTTCCATCTTTCAGGCTTTCCTCTGTGAAAAAGGAATGTCCTCTTGTGGATGATGGACAAAGGACTGGACTGTAAGCTGTAATAAATGAACATAATGACTGTTCTCCCAGTCCCAGACCAACCACAGACAGACAGACAGAGCCTTGAAAACCATGCAATAATCATACAACAACACACATAATCATCAAGTTAATCAACTGCCTAAAGGACAATGTCCTTTTACTGGAAAATGCTTAAAACTGGTTTATCCGCGATAGAAAAGCAAACAATCCAGCAATAAGTGGATACAAGCAGGGCTGTTACTAATGACTGTTTTTTTCTTTTGTCTGTCTATATCTCCCTGTCTCAGAAAGATGTTGTCTACGTTGTAATGAAATACTTCAATGATAAATCATTTAAACATATTTATGAAAAGTTTAATAGATAAATACATTTCTTTTTATCACTGCTTAATGTGCCTATTTTTTCAGTTCATTGTTTGGTCTACAAAGTGTCAAGAAAAATGTGTAAAATATTCCTCTCTAGTTCCCAAGGTGAAAGGTGATTCATTCAAATGTTTTATTTTTTCTTAAAACAGTAGACAAAGGGAAAAAAGTAAATATTTTTATGTGAGATGGTGTGACCAGTTATTTTTTTTCATTTAAAAAATAGTCGCCCATGAATTTTTTGCCAGTTAATTCTTTGATCGAATCGAAGAATCGATCGAATCGACTATTTGCAGATATAATATACAACATTCAACTATGAAACTTTTTATTCATAAACAAAAAAACACTTTTTATACAATAAAATAAATTAAATAGCACAAAAATAAATATTAAGCTATCGTTACTTTTATCACTTATGGTAGTAGTTGTTCATTTTGTTCTTATTAATTCTGTGTTGTTTTGCAGCAATGTCCCGTAACATTCTGAAACAAAATGAGTTTTCCCATCTCCCGGCGGAAGTGGTTAGTGGAAGCGCTAGTGGACTGAACAGCTAGCTGGCTAGGGCGTTGCTAGCGGCAGAAAGTGAGATTTTGGGTACCTCTCCGCAAGTTGTATTCTTGTACAAATAACGTCTTGCGTTAGAAAAAACCGCGTCTGATGTTCGCTTAAAGTTTTAAAGCGGCTCGGTGGTTTTTTGTCGTTGTTTACAGAGGATTGGTGTTACTTTCTGTCCCGTTAGCTGGCCACATAGCTAGCCTGCTTCCATCCACGGGAATTCTGCCGAGAAACGACTGAATTCTGGAAACATGGAGTCAAGGAACGTCGCGCTGTGCTAACCGACTTCATTGGATTTTCTTTCCTCAAGGAGACTTTTTGGAGGGCATAACACGGGGACATATCGCAAACCAGTCAACATTCATGCCGTGTTGTATATATATTTTTCGGTCGTTGGCCGGCTCATTGTTGTGAACGGGACTTTGCTTAGTTTGCACTCGAAACAAGAGCATACGAAGCAAAGTTTTTTGCTGAAAGAGCTCATCTGTTTTGTTAGCTGGTAGCTGGCGAGATTCAACAGCCAGTTTGCCGTGAGGAAGGGTTTTCTAAAAACCAATGTGCTTTTTTTAATCGACCATATTTCCAATTCTCGGTTTGAATCCAACGTCTTATACCGGTATAACATTAGCTGCAGTTGTTTTGCTAGTGTGTAACACGGGTCGTTTTAACTCGGTTCGAGTGATTCTCATGGTCACGGGAGAGCCACAGACAGGCATTTCTGGGAGCAGGGAATACCAAATGGGACTGGAGGAATTTCCAGCATCTTCAAAGATCATTTAGGAGCCGAGGCCATTCAACCGAGTAGGGGTGGTGGCAGACGGACTACATCGCTGGGCCGAGGTTTCTATTATATTGGAATACAGATTGTTTACACATTTCATATCGACGGAGACTGGGATGTGAATGCAAAGGATTCATACAAGGAGTTCATACATGCACGACAACTTGTGCCGGTTGGCGCAGTATATTTACTGTTGTTGCCACAATACTGTTTATTGCCGGGGAAGGATATCATCTGACTGTACAGCAACAGAGGCCCCGATTAATTTTTAAGGTCTGCACTGTAGATTCCTTCCAGCTATTTGATTTTGAAAAGGGGAACTGGTTAGTAGATCAGAGATATAGCTAGTATTTTTGTCTCCCCTGGTGTTTTGGACGTGCCTCGCAACAATCCAACAGTGTCCTGCAGTTAATTTATTCCCATCACCAGTCTCAAAATCATTGCCTACTTCAGACGAATGCCAGAGAAGGACGCGCCAGGAAATCGCCTCATCACACTCTGGAAAATGTTAATCGGATATAATTTTCTGCAAATCTAGAACCGGAAGCCCAATGAGTGACACACAGTCCAGCTTCTCTGACAGGTACAGTATGCAATGACCTTTATATTGAAATAATGCACTGTCTGGACACCACATTGCTCAAATCGAGTCTCTAAGTAACAATATATTACATTTTGTTGAAGTTTCTTGATTTTGTTATGTTGATCTGATCTGAAATGCAACCCACAGTCTGATGAAAATATGTTTTACATGGTCCAAGTAAAGCACTTCTTTGTGGTGATGTGCTCAGTAATAACTGTGTTATACAATCTAATTACTAAGGAAGGACATCAGATCTTGATGGAAACTCTGCTGATCTCAGCATGGGTCATAGAGTTCTCTGCAGACAGTAAAGTACTACTTGTCGAAGGAATGAGGCCTGCCACTGTTTGTGTGCCAGGGAACAGTCGTTTGTGATCCCTGTACACCTTTCAACATCACTATTACCGCTAAGCCTTTAAAGCTAACCCTCTCCTACACCTATTAAAACAATCTCTGGATTTAGACAAAACCTTAGCTACGTCAAGTAATCACCTTATCTTAGGCATCTGTCAAGTTAAATTGAAAGATTGGACACTGTTTCCAGGCCCGACAGGATAACTTATGTGTCATGACCTGAGGAATACGTGAAATGGTAAGGCAGGATCAACCTGTACCATCCTAACCCAGTGGATATAAGTTGTCAATAGGCTGCTATTGCATTATGACAAGAATGAATTCCCTTATGTTTTTGTTCTGAGGCTACAGAGAGGTTTCTATTTCCAATTCGATTTACTCTGGCAGGGAAATAGAGATGTAAAGCTGTCACATTACGTCACTTCCCACCTGAATCCCTCATATCTGCAAGGAGAGCAGGCTGGTACAGTGGAATGTGGTCCGTAGATTTAGAGCAGAAGGAAGCTGTGTTACACAAATTGGGATCTGAAGTATCTTCATGAATAGGGCACAAGCTACAGGCTAATACCCAACCCCATTTTACATGACCCCCTCCCCCCACTGCAATGATGGCAACAGTGGGTGGCACCAACTGCTCTTGTGGTGCTGTTTATTGTGTTTTTTCCTCCAAAATACTATTACCACAACACTGCGCATGGCCCTATTGACTAAATCAGTGCAGATACCGTCATATCTCTGGGATGCCTTTATCAGTTAAATAAACAAGCCATTATGTTTTATGACTCCAGTAAATCTATATTGAAGTTTAAACTGCAGGTGATAGGTAGATAAATTGCAAAGATACTCCTGGTGTAGTGAGACACCTTATGTTAAGTTGCTTTTGCTGTTCAGTGCAGTATGTCTTTTTTTTGTTGTTTTTTTTTAAATATATGTGGCCATCTCAGATTTACGGCTGCATGTGAAGGCTTGAGACAGTGCTTCACAAAGTAGTTGTTTATTCATCTTCCTTCTAGTCAAAGCATGTGGGTTGATATCTTAAGAATGAATTTGTTCATCTGTTTGATTTGGTTTCAGAAGCACTGTCATATTTTTTCATTCTGCTGGTAGAGCATGGTGCAGGAAATCATGTTAATGAAAATCAGAAAAATGCAAAACAGTATGGAAAGTAGTCAGTAGACTTGCAAGTAGCTAGTTCTGTACTTTTGTTCAAGAAAAATAAAAATAGGCCTGTGATCGGAAATTACTGTTTAGAATGCAGCAGCTTTCGAGGTTGTTTTTCACAGTAAGTGACGGTAATGACTCATTGATTAATGCTGTTTTCTGTCTCTCCCCCTCTCCCTCAAGTCTGTCTGTATATTCCTGCCTTTGCTTTCCTCTTCCTCTTCATGTTTGGTATTTTGCATTTTGTTTTCGCTCTGTTGACTATGGTCAGAGTATGCATCCAACATCTATTGGGGTTGGGCCGCCGGCCGATGGGTCAGTTTAGTGTGCTGTTAGCTCTTTGTCATAGAGTTCTGCTGATCTCCACGTTTTTCCCACCCCCCCTGAGGCCCTCCCGGGAAGTGGTGCTGGTGACATCACTAATAGTAAACAATAGGTTTCAGTGAGAGCAAACTGGCTGTCGGCTGTACGCTCCTCTTCAGGTTCGTCAGTGTAGGTCAGGTACATTCAGGGGTGCTGGTTGGAGTACAGGATGTCCCCACTGTTACCTTGTTGGAGCAAAAATGTCAAGTTGTCTGTTACAAGTTAATGATAGTGTTGCAACTAATGATTTTTTTATTAGCTTATGAATTAAAATGGATTATGCAGATATGACTAATGCCAAACTTTCCTTAACAACTTACCAGAGATCATGCATTAAGAGAGTTATTTTGTTTGTGGTCCATCTGCCCAAAAAACTGAAGAGCATTCAATTTATAAAAAAAAGTAAACTGCGAAAAGCAACAAATATTACATTTTGCATCCAGCAAATGCTTGGTATTTGAACTGGATTAATAAATCTAAGGGTTAACTCTTAATTAAAAGGGTTATCTTTCAGTATTACGTTAAAGGAACTGATAAAGTAATTATGTCCACACCAAGTAATAATAACTTATGTTGATATTTGCCGTACTGCAGTGGATTTTTTTCTCTCAGTCAGTGTCTTCATGAGCACTTCTGACAGCCCAGTCTGCTTGTATGCGTCTTCTGTATTTGGCATCCCTCCCTGATAATGCAGTGTGCTTCTACTCCATCTAGTCAGCACTGATAGTGGGGAAGCTGTGTCAGCTGCTCTAAACTGTGCATTGAAATGAGCATCCAGAAGTCATTAAAAGCACAGATCAGAAGCCTAAAGGCTATAGCTCAGCATGCAGTTGAGGGCATTTATATACTTAGCATGTTCCCTGCAACTAAAAGGTTAGAATGAAATTACTGCAGGTGGAAAAAGTTGAAAAAGATCTCAAAATAAGGTAAAAACTGGTATCTGAAAACTATTTATTTAGAAATGTTACACAGCCATGCAGTTGCAGTTATCTTATGGGAGATGGGCAGTCAGTTTTTGGGGAAGAGATTATTGTCTAGCTTAGTTTTCGTGTTAATTATCAGTCATTTGTGTGTTTTAGGAATCTTTAAAGAAACACTTGATGAGTATCATCATTATTTTTTTGAATATCATTAATGTAGTAAATGTAAGGATAATAGTTGTGTTAAATTTCTTAGACGCAAGCCGAGATTGATCTGTTGTAAGCACACAGTTATCATTTTCCCCAAGTTGACTTTGCTGTGTTCTGAAATTTATGTTGTCAGCCGCTGCACTACTTTCATAAGCACAACAAAAAAAGGAAAAGCAGCTTAGTGACAAACTTGATTACTACATTGATGTAATATTATTTTGTACATTGATCTGGTATCTAAACTCATAGAGTCTGCATTTTTTGTTACATTGAAAATGATTGAGAATTGTTGTTGTTGGTGGCATTGTGTGTCTGAGACTTAAATGAGTGCGTATTTTTGTAGCTACTCAAGACCTTATATTTATGCTTCAATATTTGCCGTCATTACAGCAACCCACAGACATATTCAGGCATGAGTCACCAGTTAAAAGGGAAACTAGTTGATCCGTAACACTGGTACTCTTGACTCCTTTCCATAACCAGTTCCTGCTTCCTGCAGTAGTTGTGTCTTATTTACAACGTGACACATTTATTCTATCTT
Organism: Acanthurus leucopareius; assembly: GCA_029814765.1. NCBI lineage: Eukaryota > Metazoa > Chordata > Actinopteri > Acanthuriformes > Acanthuridae > Acanthurus > Acanthurus leucopareius. The sequence goes on along the minus strand of JAQMCX010000054.1, from coordinate 1,791,516 downwards.
CTTAATAGGAATCAGGCTTTTAATGCCAGAGATAGACACCTATATTTTTAAGCACTGGCCCCACCTCTTAAATTTGATAACAAAAGTAGGGTTGGGCAACTTAGTGATATGACATTGATATTTTAATAATGCTACATCATCATAAAGCAGAAGTGTTGTCTTTTTTTCTGAATTTAGAAGATGCATTACAGAAAAATGAACAAATTTCCTTAACTCATCAGATTGTTCTATTATTTGCCTCTTTCCTCTTAGTCAACTCCACTTCCACTTAACAGTCTCAATGTATTAATATTTTTTGAAAGCACCAACAGTCATCCCCACAATATTGTTGCAATTTAAAAGAATTTTTCATTTACGGGTCTTGCATTGTCTGTGATCACAGTCTAATTCAAGTGCTTGTTGCATCTCAGATTAGGCTCTGACTTATAACTGAACATCTAGCCCACTTCCTCAATGTAGATCTTGTACTACCATTTAAACTTAAAATACTAAAAAATGAATATTTGTCCATATCATTGCAGCCCTAGGCCATTGTACATTTTTCATAGCCCAAATGTAGAGGCAGATTAATGCAGCTTAGCCCTCCTTAACTCTGACGCTTCAAGAAATTAAAATGAAAAACCATTAGAATAGACTGTGTGCTATTATATTTCTTCTCACTGGAGACTAATCTCAGCTGGTAATGAAATGAATATACCGAGCGAAGTTTAGAGAGAATGAGGGACACAGACATCATTTTGTTTCAGTCCTCCCTCTTGTCCTCTGTCCTTCTCCCTCGGCTGCTGATGTGAATCACTGCCTGCAGGTACTGCTGGTAGGGGTGGGGTGGGGGGGGTTGCTGGTTTGTCTCAGCCTAGTCTGACTCACCGGTTGTAGGCTGTCGATATAAAGCTGTGATTGGATGGATGGATGATTGGACTATTTCAGTCAGTTTCCTCCTCCCCTTCCGCTGTCTTTATGCTTAAGATTTTACCAAGTTACTCGGCGCTGTATCCCTGTTTTAGCGTCACCCAAGATGATTATGATTGGTTTAAGAAATAAATACCTGTCAGAGTATTTTTCATCTATAGCACAATGATAATTACTGCAGCTGTAAAAAATTTGTAGCTGTATGAATAGGTTTAGTAAACCCAGACCTCAGTAGCCCTTACAAATCCCCAGCTAACTGACGTTGTAGTTCTGTTTACTGTTTTCATAGAATGTTAAACTTTGAAGCGCAAATATATCAAGATGTTTACTGAACTGTCACATTGTATTGGCATAGTATGTGGATTCATTTTATTCAACCTTTACTTAGATGTGGTCTCATTGAGATACTTTTACTTGAGAGACACATAAAAAAATTTTTACGTACAGGAGATGTTTGGTGGCCAGAATGTTGGACCATTAAGCCACAGTAAAACAAAAAAAAAAAAGCCAGTTTGTGCATCTGGAGGTACTGTTGCATTTGCAGTTATAAGTAATACATTTAACAGTGTTCTGGAATTAGGATGTGATATTGATGACATGGTCACATTTTGGTTACGGTTGTCAGTTAGTTTTTGCTGTCAGTTTAGTTTCTCTGTGCAGCAAAACTGCTGCACAATTCAGTTTTGCTGTTGGTTTAACCTGTTAACTACTGCAAGTCTGCACTGAATGACGTGTCATTATCTAAGTTTTGTTTATTCATCGAGTGCAAATAAGGACCTAAGAGATCTAGGACAGCATGGGCTAGCCATTACCACCTGTCCAATTTTCATTTGTCCTTTGCTGATTGAAAAGTAAATATAATACAGCTGCAAATACTTCCTTGGTCATGTTCAGCTTGGCTAAAGGGAAACTACTGAGCACAGGAAAAGAAAAACAGAGGAAGATGGCAGAGCAGAAACAAAACAGGCGATGCCTCAGGGTTAGTGTCAGTAATGTTGGAAAGTTGGCGAAGTCCGGGCCTTAGATGGGGGAGTGCTGAGAGAGTTGGGGGTCTATCATCCAGGCCTGTGATGCTGATGCTTGTGGACACCCTCTACAATCTTAGCCCGTTAGCCAAGAGAGCTTCAGGGCCCAACCATTACTTTCACTTCACAAAAGACAGGATTACCACAGTAGAGAAAAAGGGGGCAAGGGGAGAGAGCTGTCTTGCCCAAGTGTCGTGTCCTCACATGTCCATGTAAGGGTTTTGTAGCAATGAACTAGGCTAGTGCCTTCAGGCTAAGTGTGGCACTTGTGAAGCCATGATATTGTGCAGACTGCACATTGGGCCAAGACATAATGCTGGCAATGCATTTTAAAATTCTTTTTGTTAAGTTCCTTATTTCACACAGAAATTCTGTTAATAAACCTCCAATATATTTTTTCTGTTCTCCTTAGTTCACACATACAGTTATGTCCACTCAGTCTTTGTCTGAAATGCTACGTCATAGATGGTTGATGATTAAAGCAGCATCTTTGCTTGTATGTGAGTTATACGGCATGACTCCCCTTCCCTGGATCTCAGAATGGGGATGCTCTAATTGAATGTTGTGTCTGTGTGCTAGGGGAGGTTATATTGTTGAGAGAGACCAGCAACCTGCTGCTGCACTGCGATTAATCTTACGCTGCCTGTTTCCACTGATTAAGTGGTGACTAAACAGACTAACGCAGCCCGACTCTTTCTCTGCAATAACCGGCGTCAGAACACTTCTGTCACCAACTGGCAGACCTGTTGTATGGAAGACACTACTTTCCCAGTGACTTCTTATAACTTCAATAGCAGAAAGCCAGGACAGGAAAAAAAGCAAAGGAAGAGAAAGCGCAGGGATGCACCATAAATCATTACCTTTGCCATTAGAATCTTTTGTCTAGAATGTCTTGTTGTCCAATGAATACCCTAAATTTTTCCCTTTGTGATGAATCACTCAGTTTTTTCTTGCATTCACCAAGTTAGATCTTTTTAATGAGTATAGCGTGATACATGGAACAATTTATAGCTTTGGAAAGAATGAGGTGTCAGTAATGTGCTTTTACCTCTGGTTGCATCAGCTTAGATGTCACCTTAGGTATGCTTCTAACATCCATCGAAAAATCTTAAAGATCTTAGAAGGATACATAATCATGCGCACAAAGTCTGTTATTTTAGGTGTCTGGCTGACACTCTTATACATACCCCGTTCTGTAGTTCTAAAGTTAACAGTGAAATTGATCAAAAGGATAATTTTCTCCATAATCAACCTGGACTAAAAAGGATTAGAAAAGTTCTCAGGTTTTGTTGTGGAGCTCATGACCGGCAGCAGTGTGGACAGTGTAGCAAGTTGAACCACATCTTTTCCTTTCCCAGTGCTGGAGGACAGCAGACAGCATAGCGTGAAGAAATGTCTATCCCCCAGACCTCATGTCAGGAATCCTGATGAGGTTTATTGGGGCAGAAAGGGCACTGTTTTCCCCCTGAGGCTGTAGCTTGAGCTCCAGAGCTATTGCTCTTGTCTCTCAACACACCACACTTCTCACTTTCTTTCCCCCCATGTCTCTTATAGGCTGATTTAATGCTCTCTTTCCTTCAATCAGTATCACAATATACACAACAGTACATGTATACTCTGCTGAGGTCACATTTTAAGGATGACATCAGTGTGTTTGATATCAGACTAGACTGTAACAAGGTGGTTTTGAGACGAAGGAGTATCACTGCGTGGGTGTAGACGGTTTCTTTCACAGTGGCAGGGAGTGGAAACCAATGATGTCATGCTGGCTGTGTGTTTCTGTGTGCACCCACATTGTGCGTCTCAGGTATATAAATTAGATAATGAGCTGTGTGTGTGTATCCTCGCTTGTTGGTAGGCTACAGGCATGAATCAGGCCGTTCAAGAGACTGTGTCATTACACCATTGATAGAATAACAGAGCAGTTTTGAAGAGCTGCATGAATGGCTGGCTGGCTGAAAAGGACATAATACCAGTTCCATAGGCATGTCAGTAGAATGACTCAGCACAAAACAAACCAAAGATGTTTTGCTGTCACTACGGTTGCATTTCAGATCTACCAAGCTTCCTGTTGTAATCTTACATCTGAGGATGTTTTGCAGTGTGCAACGTTATCTTGGAATGGAACACACCTCAGTCAGATCTTTGCAGCCTACAGGCAACTCCCAGAGCTGTCCAATCATCTCTCAGCTTCAGACAGGCCCCACCCCTCCCAACAACACCTGTGCAGTGTGCTGTGTTTCTTTCCTTCTGGTATTAGACCCTAGATTACTGCAGTGACTCCTCATAGCACGTTACAACAGCAGCTTTGTCTGACAAGTGTCCACCTACTATAATGTGGGTAAATCAGTTGTATCCTGACAACTCTTGTCCTCATGATCAGTCAGCTGTTTCAGGTTTTATGTTGGCTTTTTTGTGTGGAATATTGAATTGGTTGTATAATTTAACTCTGTAAGAAACTTCGTTCACCATTCTGCATGTGCTTTTACTGATTTTAAGAGGAACCAAGAATAACTTGAAGGGCTTCCCCTGAATCTTGCATGAGTTAGTCCAGTTCCTTATTGTTCACTGTTTTCCTTCCTCTTCAGTTTGGGAGATCCTTTCACAGAAATGGCTGTGTGTCAGAGCCCTGCTCCCTCAGGGCTGTTTGTCCCTCCCTCCTTCACTACTTTTTCTCTCTTCACGGTCTGGTCTGGTCCCGGGCCTCTCTTGCTGCCACTGTTGCTGCAGTTGGCCCAGCTCTGCCACAGTTTTCCATCAAAACACCAAACCTCAATGGAGCATTCAAGCCCAGGCCCGCTCCAGTGCTGCCCCTCCCTCGTATCCCACCCTGTTCTGACTCTGCCTTCTTTCTCCCTTTCTCACTCCCTGCAAATTTAATGGCCCCATCCAGGAAGAGGTCCTCACTCAGAGCTTTATATCTGTATTTGAAGAATTGAATGTATAAAGGGAAATTGGTTTTTAAATTCCCTCTGTAGTGCAGTTCCCGCTACAGTGTATTCTGCATATCATATTTAGTCTAAAAGTTGTCACAGTTACATGGGTTAAATTGTATTACCAGCACTGTTCATATTTTATCACACAAGTATGTATTTTCTGGGGGTGCAACTCATGTCTTTTATTTTTAGATTATCTTGTTAGTCATTCTATTGATAAGTTGTTTCCAAACTAAATCAGACATATTCTAACTACTGTTTTTTAAAACCAATACTGTCCAAAGCCCAAAATAGTTGGTTCAGTTACTTCTCTTCCCTGAAATAACTCTGTAACTGCTTTCAGATCTTAGATCTTGTATGTATGTGCTGCACTGTCCTCACACTTGAGGTTTACCTTGTTGTTTCGTCAGTGTCACGTTTAACATTTACAAAATGGGTTTTTGACATTTGCGAATCAATGCAGAATCTTTGACATTTATATTGGGATGCATCTAAGAATTTTTTTACTAAGCGATACTGTGATAGTTCTTTTTTTTTAGTTCTTCTTTTCAGTGAACCCTCACAGAATTATTACTCTTGTAGTTAGAGCCTTAAAAATGAGCAGTCAGTTTGTCTAAAGTCTGTATTGATCAACATATCATAAGATAAAAACTGTCCTCCATTGTCACAATTACATTTCATCTCCCTGTGGCAACGTTAGATGTATGCAGTGCATACTTTATTCTACTATGGTGGCATGTATGACATTATAAAAGTCTAAGCTAAGGTAAAATTCCCACAGTGTAGCCTGTTATATAGTTATGTAGCTGCCTACATAATTTTAACAGTTGCTTGTGTTTTACAATAAATCTTGGATTAGATTCAAGAACACATGCTAACTCTAACCATGAGTGAGTCCAATAGGACTTACACTTGCTCCTATTATATGCTTACTGTAAATGGCTTATTGCAAATTACAATATTTTTCTATTTCAAGATAATAAAAATGAGCAAGTCCTCTTAGTATTAAAAGCTTAAGCACATTTTGAAAGTTTAAGGAAAGTGTATTAAGATCAGTCTTGTTAAACTTCTGATCTTTTGTTTTCCGTGAAATTCAAAGACGCAGAACAGTGCATAACAATGTAAACAGAGAAGTGCAATGTGATAATTTAGCATTTTTTAAACATGAGTGCAAAACTTTTGCAAGCCTTCTATAAGAGTGTATTTAACTCTTTGTGTAACAGAGGAAGAGAGCTAAACAGAATCAAATTCATGTGGATTGTAAGACTTTCAGTTTATTTGTAATTCATCTTCATTCAGGCATGATGTCTTCCGTTATCACATAGCTGCTTTGCTACATACAAACTATGTGCTGCAAAGTTTTTTCAGAGGCTGCGTTTGTGGTGTTTGTCAGGGTCCTAAAATACATTGCATAAATTTGTGAATTTCTCATTTTGAACCAAAGGAAACTTGGGTCCACATGTCTCTTTAAGATAAGCTTCACAGTAGCACTGAGAAGGCAGTAAAACTGAATAGTAAAAGAGAGCACAGTGTTTGTCATTGTAGACTTAGTGAGACTAACTTATGGTAGTATTTTGTGTGTGTAACTATGAGGACACTACATACCTAGTGTTTATTTAAATAAAATTTAACATTATTGCAAAAGTTGCTTACATTAGATGGCAGCACTTGTTACTTCCTGTATACTCTGTCAGTAACTTTTGTTTTGAGTAGTTGATTAGTTCTTTGTACCTCTTTGCTTCTTTTTCTTTTCTATTTATTGAAATAGTGACATCTACGTGACATTTTAAAGAATGTTGCCATTGACGAAAATTCGTTTACTTTTTCCTAATTCAGTTTTTTTAAAAAAACGTTTTTGTAGTATTATATAGTTCTGTACAATTATATATGTTGCTTTTCTATACTTGTATGATTGACAGACAACTTGAACCGCACATTCAACAGCTGTATATTCCACAGTACACTTTTTTTAGACCAGCAGTAGCTCTCTGCCTCACTTGTTTGAAAGACCTTTCTTTTTCAGACAGGTTCAACCATCTCACTATCAGTTCTACTTTCTTTTCTAGTTAAGCTATGATGCTGGTGGGTTATTGTTCTCTCGCACTCAACCTTTGTGGTTTATTTGAAAATCAGTGTGACTTCAGCACTCTTATTCATTCAGACAGAAAGTTGTCCTTGGAAACAAAAGTTTTTATATTTCATTTTATTTTAACTTGAGTGTCCTTTTATTTTTACACTAACGTTGGAAAACACAGCTGTCAATAAAGGCATAAAGACCTTTAAAAGCAGTGTACAGTGATCTAGATCTGGTTGCCAGGGGCAACTTAGGAACTTTTACTGTCAAGCCCTGAAGTGGTATGTTTTTCACCAGCTTTTACCACAGGCTTTGCAGTTTCAGGATCCTATGCAGCAGGATATTTTTGGTTTGCGTTTTAAAAATTCTGCCCATTATTTTAAGGAATTTTAAAGGATATTTATAAAATGATGAAAATTATACTATTTTCTCTATCTTTAAAAAGCAGACTACAGCTAGGCCTTTCATTTGAAGTACCTCTTCTTGTACACAAATTAATTTCTTTATACCCACCTGCAAGCTTATGTTGCATTACTACCTCTTCTGGCTAAGCTGATGTAGAGGCTTTTTCATTTTGTACATTCTCAGTAGTTCATTTTAAAAACATGTTTTTTATTTTTTGAAGCAGTTCTGTTCTTTTCTGTATAGTGCTGCGATCTTTCTTCTTAACCTTTCCTTAGCCCTTAGATTTGTCTTAGGCAGGTCATTTCTTGCTCCAGTGGTTATTTAGGACATACAGATATGCCACAAAAAGAATCAAAAATTCTTTTTCAGTTTTATTAGAGCTGTTTTGTTTTCTCTAACAGTTACAAAACAGTATTGCATTATTTCTAAAAGCATGATTTTTACGTCTAGTTTAGCACAAGCATTACAGACAGGCAGATGCATCATTCAGCTCCTCAGAACTTGGTTTGCCTGTCACATTTTCATTTGTTCCTTTATGATCAACCAAGAACAACATTGGCCGACTCACTTTTGCCATCCCTAAGCTTGTGTGTACACGTCCCAGTTCAGAGTGTGTGCTTATGTGCTGACTTTTCCATCTCTCCAATTCAGAGGTTTCTCAGGGAGTGGGCTACTAAAAGCTATTTTTTTCTGCTGAAGGCTCTGGAACTTATTACAGTCTGAGGCACTTTTATAAACGGGCCATTCAGCTGCCCCTGCATGGCTCTGAATGGGACACACTGTCGCCAGGAGAAAAGAGTTAATGTGGGCTAGTTAGTCCTGAGACCTCCGTATTACCAAAGACTGGTGTTCTAAAGTTTGTCGTGATTTGTACAACTATCTTGCTGTAAAATACTGTCTGCATTTAGATTTTTAAGAACTGGTGCAATTAACAACAAGCAAAGATGTCTTGATAAAAGAAATGTGGGCTTTACAATGAAGTATGAAAATGTATTTGTATTTGCAGAGTTTCCTGGATCAGACATCCTTCTTTTTTATGCTTTCCACCTAAATAGTATAACTGAATCTAAATTAGGCTTTATGGTAGCTCTGCAACAATGTAACTTTAATCACAGTTAAGTGTTTTTACAAGTTATGTAAATAAGAATAGCAAAACATGATTCACTCTGAAAACAAAAATATATAAGCTGAGGAGCCATGCAGATAATTGACACAAACATCAGGAGTGGCCAGAACATTTTTCTTCAAGTGAGAAGTGTATTACTGATTAAAAAAAACAATTAATATAAGCAGCTCAGGAATAGATTTTCCTAGGGTCTCTCAATGACTAACTGAAAACCTAGAATATATGAGGAGTTTTACCCAGGAGTGTGTCTTATGTTTTAATTTATCATTTAAGAAATACTGGAGTTTGAATTTATACTTGGCGTGGGAATCTCCAGGTCCAGCTGGATCAGGTTTTGTGTGAAGCCCACTCCCACAGATACTAATTTTCACTCTTCTCACTGCATTGCAGTTTCAAAATGAGGAATCAGACATTCAGATTATATCCCCAAACTTATTATCTATCTAGGTTTCATGCATTGTGTGTTTGCCAAATAGCAAGTCAATTCACAAATCTCTAAGTTCCTGGAAAACATCACCTTTTCCAATATTATGCTGTCAGTACCCAGAAATCATTTCTTCACAACATCACTCTGTGGTAGTAATCAGTCTCAGGGCAGCCTGCCTCGAAGGAAACAGGCCATGGATGTGATTCGGATATGATTATTACAGTCAAGTCGTGGTGCCTGTGAGGAACTAAATTGCGGCACGCACACACACACACACATTAACACACACACAGACACATACACACAGCTGAGATCTGAGAGGCAGAGGACATTTGACCTGGAAAGGCTTTAATCTGCAGCTGAAGAACTCTGATGTTTGATCAGGATTATCATGTTTACCACTATATGGGTCTCAAGAGCAGCCATCAGCTTGTCATCTTGTTTTTCAGCGTTAATATAAGCAAGAAAAACAGCTCAGCTTTTGTTTACTGTATTTTGTTGTCTGTCAGATCATTTCTTTAAGATATTGATGGTCATTCTGTTTTATTGCAGGTTTCCCAAGAAAGCAAACAGGTAGGAATTCTTATTTTCTCATATTTTGTTGCAAATATATATGCATGCTTATAGATAGACAATTCTATGACCACATACACTCCAATGCTACACACACACGGAGCTCCAGATGAGGGGAAAGAGGCAAATTTTACTAGGCCTGGTGTGCTGCAACACAGAAGTCCTCAGAGTTTGGACCAAACATACCCTCTCTCCCCCATTTCACTCATGTACACACACACACACACACACACATACACACACACAGACTGAGGGACAAAGGGGTCCCTCTTCTGAGGGCGGCCCATCACTGCCTTTCACTGTGAACAGAACAGTGGCCTTTCACAGTTGGGGCCGGTATAGGCAGAGGCAGCCATACATAGCCTCCCGAAGTTCATGCCGGAGTCTGGCCTTGTATTGCTCCCTCTGAGGAGTGTCCTTTCTCTGGCTTTGCTCCCTGGGCACTCAGCAGAGCGGCTCCACATCCTCCCTGACTGTCACATTATACAGTAGACAACACTCAGCAGAATTCATACACTAGGAGGTCCCCTTGCCACATTATTTTCAAGCTGATGTGAACAATAGTAGGTTCTGTCTGTTGATGTAATTCCTCCTGAACCTTTCCTTGCCTGGTTATGCATATAAAGGATTGCAGTGCAAAATGTCTGAGCAAAATGCTGCTTATAAAAGACTACAGTGTTGGATAAATGCCAACATTTTGCACCACCTAACCACTTGTTTTGGGTGGATTACTTGTTTCTCATGGGTGTTTCTGTTCCTCTAGAACCAACAGTATTCTCAGTAAAGACCATCCCCCGGACAAGAAACCTAAAAGTGAAAAAACCTCACTTCCCTCCAATGAGTTTGACCCAACAGGTAACTTCCCACATCAATATTCAGACTTGTTCTTCTGCTTTTCTTTTTATTCACTCTTAATTTTCTCTTACATAGTCACCTTTTTTTCCCTCTTTCTCTCTGTATGCATCACTTTATCTTACTGCCTCATAAGTTTTCTGTCTGTCCCTTTTACTCTTCCATCTTGTCTCTTTCTCTCTCTCTTTCTCTCTAACACACACACACACACAAACACACACAAACAGTATCATAAATCAATTGTGCTGATAATGGTTTGCTTGATGTACAAGGCATGCTGGGGTGATGAAAGTTGGTGTGTGTATCTTGTTCTATGCTGTGTGCTGTCTTTGAAAACTTTACATTCATTTTACTTCGGTGGTTTCATCTGAGATAATTGTTTGGATATTATCACTGAAGCCTAACAACTTATTAGTGTAAGAGATCAAATTGCTTTTTTTTTTGTAAATTAATCCAACTAATAGCGAGTGTGTCTTTATTGTTTATGTCTGCATTACACTACTTTGTAATGACTGTTTGGCAGAAGATTCTTTTGCATTACATGTTGATGGTTTTAACACGATAAGTGCAGCTAAGTTTTATGATAGGACCTTAAAACCTGCAGCCACAAGTTTAATGTCCACATTGTTCTTGTAGTTCTACATAAATCAGTGCACTGTGAGTTTTCAGTGCCCAAAGTGTCTGGGTGGTCTTGATGGATACTTGAAGGGCACAAAAGCAACTAAGCCTGTTGTGCACTCAAGTTTTTTTATTTATTGCAGGTTGAGATTTTCAGGGTTCAGAAACAGACCATTTTGATATGACGACCCTTTTTGTGGTATTTGTCAGCAATCAGGCCAGTATGATTTGAGATATGACTGAAGCTTCTGTATGTATAACAAAATAGAAAATCCTCTGCTACACACGGTGGCTCATCTCTGTATAATGCAACAAAATAAAGACATGATGTGTTCTCTCAGGGCTACACAAGACATGCAGTTTGTTGCCTGTCTGAGCTCAGAAACCCACTAAAATCTTTTTTCACGTATTTCCCTGGTTTGGTCCCCGTGTGGAATGATGCAGTGATTAAAGTAGCCACAGAGAAGCAAATGTTTATTTAATTGAAACTGTCCTTGTATTATTATTTCTTGACATGATTCATGAATGTATGTCATGATCTTTGCCTGCCTGCATGTTGTTAGTCTTTATTTCTGTTTCTCTCTTTCAAGTTTTCTGCAAGTTGCATGAACTGTTTAACAACCTTTTTTCAAATTTTCTTCTACTTGCACTTTTTCTGTCATAACTTCAAAGTGGTTTGGGTTTATTCAGGATGGGCAGGAGTAGTCTAATACCATTAAAGCGGATGTTAAAACCGGCTCATGACTTTCCCATCTCAAAAGAATAAATATGGAGCAGTTATTTGTCATCTTCAAAGGTTCACCGTTTTGTCTAATTAGACAAAGACCGGTTCCACCTGTGTTATTGGCTGCAATTTTGGATTTATTTTTATCATCACCACAACTTGTAAAACCACCTTCTGATGTTGACAGACAGATCTTATAATTCATTGTGTTTAAATGCAATGTCAACAGCTTGATTTCATGATGATATTATTGGTTAGAATCTAAGTTTACTGGAGTCCTTAAATGAAAGTTCAGTTCCAGTTAGGTGGATCTGGTGCATTTTAAAACATAATTTTTACTTAAATTGCTTAAGTATAACCAAAATATTTTTGGTTTAGAAGTCTACATATCTTTATAAATATTTTATGATCGTTTCAGTGCATTTTAAACATATTTTTTTCTGATATCACATAAGCTAATTACTTAAATGCAGGATGAAAAGTTTCATACATACATACAAGGAGCTGTTGTCTTTCAAGTCACAATGGCATAGTGACACCTAAAGAAGTGGAGCACTCTGAACAAAAACCAAGCTAGTTCATTTTTAGCGATTGCACTCCTGCCTGTCCAAATCATCATGTTTTATTAAACTACCTGTTTATTCATTTAATTTTCTCCTCCCATGATTGTTTCTCCCTCATGATTTTCTCTTCTCCTGTTTTGTTTCCTTTCCTTGTGTTGAATCTTGTTTTGTTTGTGTGCGCGCGTGTGTGTGTGTGTGTTTGCTGCTGTGCTGCCTGTCTGTGCTGTTGTCTGCGTGGTGGGGGCTGTGGGCAGAAGCTCTGGTGCAGAAGAGTGGCAGCAGCAGTGTGCTAGCAGAGGGGAAGCCTGAGTCCTGTGGTAAGATGCTCCTGCTGGAATGGATGGTGTGACAGCTGCATCTATACATGCTACTGATCCTGGTGTGAAATTTGCCACTAGATGTTTATGTTAAGCAGGAGAGTTTTGGAAGAGTTTTGTTTTATTTTATTGTTTTTTAGTGCTTTATTCTTAGAGATTTTTTCACCTTTATCAGACAAGACATTAACACAAGCTATCGTGTCAAAGTAAAAATAAGAAAGTACAAAGTAGATAAGGAATACTAGAGAGAAGGCCTGAGCATGTTATATTTTTATGAAGACATGACACCAGATATTGTCTTTGTTTTTTAACATTGTTATATTGTGATATGGCGTAATTGTTGTCTTTTTCAGTTAATTTCTGAAATTTCTAATTTTTAAAAAAAAATTCTGAATCAACCAGACTATTTATCCAAATTTCATTCTGTATCTTTTTTGTGAAAGCACCAATCTCTGCTAGTTATAAAATTTTACATGTTTTCTCATTTATAATTTTAAAACCTTTATTTTCAAAAATGGATAGAATCCCTGTTTTGGTCAGTATTCCTCAGCTCTATTTGACCTGCAGTTGAAACCAAAAATAGCAGTTTAAGTGAAGGGCATAATATTACAGCTACAAGTCTTTGAGATGGTGTAAAAGAAGGTTGACCAGAAAGGGACAACTTTTAAGCCTGACTACAACATATGGTAGATGGTCGCAAAGTCTTTTTGCACCTGTCACATTCTGGATTGAGGAGGGGAACATTCTCGCAAGTGTAGCCAGTGTGGCACTATGAACTGTAGTTTAACTTATATTTAATCATTAAAATGTTTGACTGCATGATCAGAGGTCTAAGTTGCACGGAATAAGTGCCAATAGATCAGCTCAACTAATATATTTCAACATATGATTTCGCTTATGTTTCCATCATATTTAAACTTTTCCGGCTGCTAAAAATTTACCAGGATGCTTTCACATAGGTGTGCAACTAATGATCATTTTCATTATTAATCAATCTGCTTTATATTTGGTGTTTGAATTTTAGTAAAAATTAAATAAGGCTCATCATGCTTTCTTAAAGGCCAGTGTTTCTGTACTACAAAACAGCTGAGAATTGCTTGACATACTGATAATTGTGAATTCATAGGAAATGTTTGGCATCTTTGCTTGTAATATGTTGTCAAGTTCCCATGACTATGTGTCGTCAGCCTTTCCGTTTTTAATCATTGGCCCAGTCATTAGCTTGCCAGGTTTTCAGTGCATGTGTCCAAAATATAGTTAAGTACACCACCTTAATCTCAGTTCATAAAGCTGTAGTAACTTTTTCCAGACATAAAAAATGGTCAATATTGGAACCCATTCTGAAAGATCTTAGCAGCTGTGCTCAGAACTACTTCACAAATTTATTCTGAATCAACAGGATGGAGTTGCACAGTTTACTTATCCCACACATTCGCTACAAGGACTGTTTTTTGCTTAAGTTAAGCCAAACACCCACGAAATTGAGGATTTAATGATGTGTTTTGGAATCTATATATATGCAGGGTCGTTATGCAGACTCATCAGCCCTGTGTCTTGAGAGTACTGTTGTAATCCTGTTCAGTGGCTCTTTCTTGCTTCCTATATAATCAAAGACACTCTTTTTTAAAATTTCTTTCTTAAAGACAATGACAGTAATAATGTAAATTCCAACAAAACGACTTGTAGAGGAAGCTTATCCTCATGTGCAGTGAATTGACAAAAGCCGTGACAAGTACCAGTTTCTGCTGATGTCTTGTCTCTGTTTAGGACAGAGCTTATCAAGATAATCCTCTACTATCACATTCAACAGAGCATAGGTGTGTTCTATCCGTTTGATCAGTTAACTTGATTGTGTCTGGTCTGTGTCCAGTTTAGAACTAAAGAAATTCAGAGATGGGAATCATTTATCGCAGAACACTATCAAGAGCTACCCCAAGTGCTCAGACTTTTTTTTTTGAAAATCTATAGTCTGACCTTTTTATGCAGTATTTCGATGACCTGCTTTCCTTTTTTGTGATTTTTCTGGCTTGAGGTACTCTGTTAGTATTAAAAGTCAGTTTGTTTTCTGAAGTTTTTCTTGTTTTTCAGCAAAAAGTGCTGATTGCAAATCAGTTAAACCTCTAAATTATACATAAGCTTAGATGGATGAGCCTGATAAGTGATCATGTGACCACTTTCTGTCCTCATGGTTTGTAAATGCAAATCGAAGATCTTAAAGTATGCTTTAGTATAGAACCCAGTGATAGAACAACATCAAGAGGCAAATTCACACCGGCTCTTAAACCCATATGGCCTCATCTGTATCCTTGACACCCCTGCACTCTCCTCATTTCCCCTCCCCCTGCTCCCTGAGCTCTACCTAACCCCTTTTCTACACCCTTCCCCCCTGCCTGGTGCTTTAGCCTTTCCTAACCTCTCCTCATAGTGGGTCTAGTTCCGTTCACTCTCCAACCCCCACCCTGCCAATGCCCTTATTGATCGACTCACCTCTCTGGTTGATGCTGCACTGACCAGGAAATCTCAGACAGAATGAGATACCAGTAATGTTTATCCTATTCAGTTTGAGTTACTTAGGCATTATGAGATAATATAGGATATCTTGTCATTATTGAAAATCCACTCTTTCCTCGTAGATGACAACGTTAAAGCAACCTTTGTTTTCCTATTTGAGCATTTACTGTATTTTGTTCTCTTTTGTATGTACTGTCCTGACAGTCTAGTCAGTGTGCGCCAGACATGAGATAAGCTCTAATCTCCGCTTGCCACACAAATGAAACACTGCATTAAAAAAACCTGAAAAGTAACATTCCTCTGTCTGTCCTGTGCAACTATAACCATAAAACGTCTCGGGTGCCAGATCTGTTTTAAAAATCACCTCACACAAAAGGTGCATCATTATTCACATTTTTTAGGAGGCTTTGTAACTATTTTTGCTGTCTAGTCACCAAATGAGTGTGTTGACAATGTGAAACTTTTTATGAACTATTATGTCCAAAATACATTTAATCCCTAAATAATTTGGGCTATTTGGAAGTTTACTGGCCAACCTTGGAACAAGCTTTCTTTACTGTACACACTCAGATTATCGGATTTTATCATGTTATTCTAAAAACAGGGTCTTAGACTACTGGAGATGGGTTATCATTTGAAATGTTCAAGGTGAATTTAAATTTTTTAAAAGTGTGTCTTCAAACCATATTCACATGCCCATATGTAAAGTGCAATAGAAGCCTTATTGGACGCTGTAATTGTTCCTCTTGTCCATACAGACCATTTTTCACGTCATCTTTTTTCATAGTTGATATCTTCCTGACATATCTTCAGGGTTTACATCTCATGGGGATATTTGTCTAAAAAGAAACTGCTGTCATTGTAACATGTATGACATTAAAAAATGCACACTTTGTGTCAGAATGCATTTAGCCTGTATAGACCAGTCTTGCTGATTTAAAATACTTATGGCCCATTTAACAGTGAGTAGACAGGAAATAAACTTTCCTTTTCAAACAGATTTTTGTTGGAGAACTCAGTGACAATTCCCACAGTGGATACTGACACATAAGGCAAGACAATATGCTGAATGAAGATGATGCCCGGGTGTTGATGTTTGTGTTGGCTAACTTAGCTTCATCATCAGAACTAAACTCAAAATATCTCTGGGGAAGAAGAAAGAGACATTTTAACTTTTTTTACTTGTCCTCTAACATTATCCTCACCACAACCGCCATCTTTCTTAGCTCAGCTGCCTATTTCACCAAAGAGACTGACCTCTGATGGCACATGCTGTGCACTGCACAACATAGCCTCAATATAGCACATCTGTATCACTTCAAAAGTAAGAGCAATGGCTGTCTTTTTGACAGCAATGAAAATCATACCTCATAGAGTTTAAAATACCCTTGTATACTGCAATAATTTGATACGACCCTAAAACCTACTGGCCACAAAGAGATGCCTTGTTAAAGCAATCACAGTGTAAGTGATGGGGGATAAATTGTGATCATGGTCAGTATGGTTAAATATGGACCAGTGGAACAAATCAAGAGCTGCCATTCCTCTAATGCAAATATGGGCATTGAGTATTAAATTAAGGTAGACTTTGAAAAATGTGGGACGATCCTTTCAATTTACATCCACTACTTTATCCATAGGTGGAATCTTGATTTTGTGCAGCATATACCAAAATTCACTAAAATATGTAGAGTAAAAAGTAATGTTCATAGACCTTATTAACTGCACAAATCATGTTTTAACTTAATCAATTAATTTGCTCAACATTTAATGTAAGGAGTTTTCTTTCAGAGAGTTTGTAGTTGATGCATTGACCTTGCATTCCATTGAATTGAATACATTTTTTTTAGTGACTTCCTAGTCTTTTTGAAGACACTGTTATGTATTTCTGTCCGTCTGTCTCACTTGCAGGTCTGGTCCAGCGATGTGTAATCATCCAGAAAGATGAAAATGGCTTTGGGCTCACTGTCAGTGGTGACAACCCAGTGTTTGTGCAGCTTGTCAAAGAAGGTAAGGTGGCGTCTTGAACTTAAAAGGAAGAAGAAAAGGATGTTATTACAACTTCTGGTCTGAGCAATTGTAATATAGATGTGGGCTCCTTTTTCATGCACTTACATCAAACTACCATGGTTGTTTGCTCTGAACTCTCCGATATAAGGGGTAATTGGGACTCAGCAACCGTTGCCACCACTCTGGCACTTAAGACAAGCTTCTGACTGTGCATTTCCTCCTCAGTAGTTTCACTGTGGCTGTAGCGTCTGCTTTATCTTGTTGTCTTATAAAGAGAAACTTTGACAGGATATTTATGTGGTCCACTTCAGTCCTTCACTGTCTGCAGAGGATGACGTGAGCTGTTATCAGGTCACAGAAAATGTTATACAGTCTGAACATTAGTGGAGAGGAATGAAAGAGGAAGGAACTGATGGAGGACTTTTGTTGCACTGTCATCAGTGCTTGGCAGGCTGACTGTCACTGTATGGCTCCCCTTTTGTGCTTTTTGTTACTGACTCAACACGAGAAGCAATCAACTCAGTTACATCTAAATAATTTATGCAGCCTGTCTTATTTGAGAAGCTTTTAACCGAGAATCTCTGGAAGATCTTGCTGCCTTTATTTGTCATCATAAGTTTAAGAAAAGCTAGATGAAGTCCAAAATTTTGCTCATCAGTAAAACAATGTTTTTGTTGCTCTAACAAGAATGAGGTGTAAATATCAAGTAACATATTGAGAAATCATTCAAGTTACGAGTTATCAGTCATGCTTGTCCCCTTAACTTTTAGAATGACCAATCACACAAGATTGCGTCCTCAAAATTCCCACATTAATACAAAACTTAAGACCCAAAGTACACATCACAGTAGTGCATTGGTAAAACTGTATTTGGTTTACAAAGTCCTTCAGCTGTATGCTGCTGACTATACAGTCAGACGTGGATCTCATAATAACCAGTCTCATGTCTAAATCCCTTTGTTTGGGGTGGAGCTGTGAAACAGGTCCTTCTCGTAATATAACCACTGTTATGGTCTTTCAAAATAGCACACAAATAGACACCTTGCAACATCTGCTCTGTCAAGCCTATGTGGTGTATTAATTGTGTAGAAATATCAGCATTTTTGCCCCATGAATCTATATACCCCTTTAATGCTTTTTCTCTTTCTCCTCTTTTTTGGCCAGATGGGGCTGCTATGCGGGCAGGTGTTCAGACAGGAGACAGGATCATCAAGGTATTGTGTTCATCTGCCTATGTGTCTTTAAACTGCTAACGTCACTGTTTTCTTGTCTAAAGCAATAGAGAGGCTATAGGCTGCCACCTTCTGGTCAGTCAGTATTTGTGCTCTATGTTGTACCTAAGGGAAGAAATGTCAACTTGTAAAGCTTGGTCTACAGTAGGAGGTTTTTGACTAAGTGGCTGTATTTGAGTTCTCATTATACCACTGCTTCTCTCCTTTAGGTTAATGGGACCCTTGTTACACATTCTAATCACATTGAGGTGGTGAAGCTTATCAAATGTAAGTTCCTCCGTCTGTTTTCTATCAAAAGGCATGTTTTACAAGCAAACCATAAAGTGGAAGTGACACTTTGCTGTTTTTTGTGGGGGTTTTTTCCCTTCTAGCGGGCTCCTATGTGGCCCTCACAGTGTTGGGGCGTCCTCCAGGACTCGCCCAGATCCCCTTGTCTGAAGCAGAGTCTGAAATGCTGGGTGTTAGCATTTCATCTCCAAACTCCCCAGCAGCAGAACGCCCCTACAGTCCTCAGGACCGCTTCTCCTCCACTCATCCATCATGGGTACTAAAGATATAAGTTACTTATTTTGCCCTTGTTCCTTTTTCTTGCCTTCCTTTTTCATCCTCCATCCTGCTCAACTTAGAGATTTTCATTTGGGATCATCTATGTTTTCTCCTCCTTCTAAACGTGCTCCATCCTGCTCAACTTAGAGATTTTCATTTGGGATCATCTATGTTTTCTCCTCCTTCTAAACATGCTCACATTTTTGTTATTGCTTCCAAGTTATTGATGCTCAAATGTTTGTTAAATTTGTTTGTATTATTTATGTCTTATGTCTGCATTAACTCTCTCACCTGTAGTCTAATACAGTTCCTGTGCTTACTTTTTAACTTCCCCTCTTGTTTTGTTGCCCACAGGATGAGAATAGCAGTGTCTTTAACCAGAAAATTGACTCACTCCAAAAGATGCTCTTCAGAGAGCAGCAGGAGCTGCAGGTTAGAATAATAGTCACTGTCATCTGCTGTCTTTTGTATCACTCCCTTTTTCCTTGTTGGGGGGGGTGGCATAGTAAGGTGATCTGCACAGTTATGTCTATTTACACTGAATGTTCTGTTATTATCTTACTGTTATGAAAATGAAAGGATCGGCTCTCGTCCGCCTTAAAATAGAATATCATTTTGGGTTGGAGTCATGTAGTATGTGCATGCATGACAAGATGACTGCAGTGATTTTAAGACAGTGTTTTCCTGAACACTCCATGCTACACGACCAAATTAAACATGCAAGATTTATGGACCAAGTTGACGGATTGTGTTGATGCACAGTTCCTTTAGATTTTTATACTTTTGTTTAATATTTGAATATTTGTTTCTGCAATTACTGTCAGTGTATTTGGCATAGCATGACTACTTTTTATTGTGCAATCCTTTATTGTGTAATGACAATAAAGCTGAATTTTGAGCCTTGATATTCGTGGCCTGTTTGTCTACAAATGACAGGATACTTTTGGTGCTAATTTTCTTGTTTTGATTTCACCCCCCTCCTGCTTTACAGGCAATGAAGGAGGAGTACAGCAAGAACCCTTCCCCCAAACTACTGAAAGACATCCAGGAAGCTAAGAAACACATTCCTCAGCTGCAGGGTCAGCTCTTCAGGGCCACTGGGGCAACACAGGTAAAGCAAATAACATCCCTCCATCTAACAAACTACCTCCATGTTCTTCCACACAGAATAGGGTTTCTAGTGACACTGATCTGCATTTAGCAGCATCATTGTGTAGTGTGTTTAGGAATCCAGACAAACATTAATCCTAATCTTATCAGAGGATCAGGATTTCTCGATGGGGAAGCTACTCTTTTGTGTCTGTGTAACAGCTTATTTTACAAACATCCTCACTGAACCCTGTGTTGTGTATTTCAACATATTAGTCTGCTCTCTCGATTTTTAAAATGATATTTTTTTGTGAGATTTAACTCATAAAATGCTAAGTAAATTAAACATTTAATAAATATCACAAGGGTAGCCTGTAGTTTAATCTTCACCCAAAAAATTTTTCATTTCTGACTTCTTGTAGGTATTTTTGTAATGTAACAAGATTATTGAAAATATATTTGTCGAATCCTGTATCCAAATGAATCTGTAGGAGGCTGTCCCAGGTGGTGATGCAGATGATGGTAGCATGTTTGAGACGGAGCACACTCCCATCTCTAAGGCAGACAACAGTACAGACCTGTCCTGGAGCAGCACTCCTGTAAGTTGTCAATAATTAGCACTACTTGCCAACATAATTAGAATTAAAAAAAAAAAATCCCCCACAGCCTCATATTGCTTCATGGTATAAATATGCAAGCTCTGGGACAGTAGATTAATGACATCATGCTGAATAAAATTAATATATCTAGAATTTCTTTTGAGAAATTGAGACTGAGAATGTTTTGTTTCACACCACCTCCAGATATCTCGTGGATTTGGGCCTGGATCTCCAGAGAGCCTTTGCCAAAGGGAGCCATCCTGTCCCAGTCCAAAGAGCACGCCCAGGAACAGCTTCAACTCCTGCCACTCTCCAGAGGCAGAGGATGCAACTGACCTGGTAGCTGTAGTCTTTGGTTATTTCCAAACTCTGCTCAAGAAATTTATCGACTCACTCCCTTTTCATAGTGTTAATTTGACTTAGACTGTTTTGTGTAGTGTTTTGTGTATTCCTTTGTAATATACTTTTTTCCATAGAAAGTTTTTGTATTCTTCAGAATTTGATATTTTTATTATTTAGAATGTCCAAATTGGGAATATCTTTACAAAAAACACTAATTTCACCATGTTCAACTGTCTTTTCTTCAGGACTCTCTGTCCCCTACCACAGTCAGCAGTCCCTCTTCCTCCCGCTTCATCTCGCACATCATTGGAGCTGAGGATGACTATTTTGATTCGGACCAGGAGCAGGTATTTCATCATATGGAAAGCTTAACCTACCACAGCTTATATATTAAAAAATATTTTAAAAGATGTGCTGTTGTTATTAACTTTTGGTTGTGGGCGGTGTTATTACAGAAACTCATGCCACATTTAAGCTCCAAAACGATGACAAGATAAAAAACTGTTGAACTGATTTTGTTCCAGACAAATGGCCAGTGTAACAGCTTTAACAGTATTGAGCAGCTCAAGTCTCGCCCTGCCCACCTCGCAGCCTTCCTTCACCATGTCATCTCTCAGTTTGACCCTGCTCCTGTGGTAAGACACTCATCCTTCGTACCTTTTAATTATTCATTTCCTGTTTACCTGCAACCTGGCAGACACTACGGTTCACTGCTCTTTTATTAAACAAGTCTTTATCATATGTCTTCAGCTGTGCTACCTCTACGCTGACTTCTATAAGCAGACCAACTCCAAAGAGACCAGACGGGTGTTCATGGACCTCCACACCTTTTTCATTGACCGGGGAGCAGTAAGTACAATTATTTTTTTCAGCAATGACAAAAGGACAACACTACAGGTTGGACTCTTTTAGCGTTCATTGGTCTGACTGGCATGAAAGATGAACACAGTAAAACTTGTAAATACTAATCAGACCACATAAAGCCCCAGTATCTGTTGTTGTTCTTTAAGTCATGTCTGTACATCTGAAACACCTGATTAGGTTTTTGAAAGATCCTGGAATAATCTACAAGGCAAAAAATGCTTTTTTATCCACCACCAAATTATCCTAAGACAGTCACATTTAAGACATTTAAAGGTTTTAATGAGGTGATGTTTGTGTTACAAATTTGTTTATTTCATTTACAGGTAATGTAGTCAGGAGTGCCTGTATTTACAATCTACAGTCACAGTGGCAGTAGTATCAACTGAAAAACAAAAAAAATCAATTTTAAGTGTTTCACTAAACTTCAGTTTATACACTCTTTTACCTAACTTATTGTCAAAGTGTGACATGCTTTTATAATTGTTTTTTACAGAATTTAAAAGTCGCCGTTCCTGAATCCATCTCTGCTGATCTTGGTAAGTGTTTCATGCTATGCAGCATTTCTAGACGATGATTTCTCTGTTCTGCTCACCTTTTTTTAATGCGTCTGTTGACTTGCTTCAACCATTTGGACACGTTCAGTATACACTCCTTGTAAGCTGATCATTTACTCAGCCATGCACACTTCCAATTAGGGTGTTTGGGAATCAACTGCTCTGATGGTTTGGAAAGAATTGCTTAACCTTAACAGCCCGTATTTAATTTTCACTTGCTACAACAAACTTTGAGTCTTAGTGTACATTGGTTGTGAGTCTGTGTACATGCATATATTTGCAGACCGGCGGCGGACAGAACTCATCCCAGAAGAAATAAACAGACAGCATGTTCAAACACTGCAGGACTCTCTGCTCCCTGACATCCAGAGGAACCTTGAGGATTTCAGGTAAACTTCAACTCAGAGATGTTATTTTCTATTATGTGGAAGCTTCAGATTAATTTGGATAATTCCCACAACCAGCAAACAGAGCTAAGTATCTCTCTTAACACACTGCTAACCTATTAGCTTACCAAACCATAGTATCTGACTCAACATGCTGTAACATGCAGGCAGAAGCGCAGCATGGGCCTGACGGTGGCTGAAGTAGAGTTGGCCAGACTGGACCAAGAAAGAATCAGAGACCGTGGCACTCTGGAGCGAGAGCGCTCCTATGCTGAAAACATCATCACCAAGATAGAGGATATCCTGTAAGTAGCACAGGACCAACACTCAGACACGCTGTCTGAATACACAAATAATCACAATCACATGTTTCTAACATTTATTAGCCTCTCAGACAGTTTTTCTGCTTCATATCTTTATAGGTTAACTACTCAGACCACAGAGGAAGAGAAATGGTGTGTAAATTTTGTTATTGATCCTTTAGTCGATTATTTCTCAAAGCATATAAGGGGGATCATTGATTGCTTGAAGGAATGCTGCTCCACATATTATTTAATTTGACTTTTTGACTTCAGTTACAAATTATCACCTGAATCTTCTGCATTATTATTAACAGTTGTTTGTGTCAGTAATCTTTTAATTATTAAGTACAGCCTTCGGTGTTTTGAGTAATAACATGAAACAATATTCTGGTGCCATCTAAACCTCATTCTACATCCTGTACAGTTTATAAGCGAAGCACCCCGGCAGTCTCCTTTAAGATAACGTCTAATTTATGCAGTATGTTTATATTAAATAATTCAGAAGTGTGACTAATTGAAACAGTCTTGTTTGAAATGCCATATGGTCGCAGCACACCGCAGATGGTTCGTGTAGAAATTGTATGAGAAGGACTGGTATGACATATGGCACAAGTCACAATATGGACTCTTGAATTTTAGCATTGTTTTTTCATTGGTGAGAATTCAAAAAGGAGAAACTGGTTTCACATGTTCTCTGTTTGGTTTTCATGTAGCACTACAATGCAGTATGTCATCTATACATACATGAAGCACCTTGGTGTGAGGGTCAAGGAACCTCGCAGTCTGGAGTCCAAACGGGTCAGAATCAACTTTCTCCCCAAGATCAAGGTACTTAACATTCATTTTTGCACCTTGCCCCTCTCTCTTTCTCTTTATCATCAACCTAACATTTCCTTTGCTTTAAATAAAATACAGAAAAGCATCAAGACAGAAAAGGAAGGAGAAGAGAAGGTGAAGAAACCCAGATTTCCCAGCATCCTCGGACCACAGCGTCGACCCAGCCGCATTGAAGCAGCATCGGGTTAGTTTGGCTTTTAGAATAAGCCATAAATATGACACTGCTTTTTAAATTTTTTTTAGAAGGCTAACAAAGCTGTTCTCTGTCTGTATTCAGTGGGTAAAGCCTTGGATGGTCGCCCCCGGCCTCAGAAACAGTTGTCTCAGCCCACACTGGGGGCAAGTGAGCACATGGAAGCAGGTCGTCTAAGAGGCAGCCAATCGAGCGAAGGCTCTGAACTCGTACACTCCATGTCCCTCAACACCTCGTCCCCAAACAGCGCCACCTATAGCTCAGATCCTAGCCGAGACACTGATATTGGTGAGCTACTGAACAACCAAATCAGTAACACCAGTTGTAGAGGAAGACAGAGAAAGGGATAATTTCTAACACGTTACTTTTCTCTCAGGTGGGACTCCGACCTCAGGTCCCTCCAGGCTGAGCGATGGCCTTCAGTCCGACCCTCCGGATGGGTTGCCATACCCTACTGCGCAATATGACCTTTACTGCCTGGACCAACTGCAAGAGGATGACAGAGAAAGCGACAGGTGAGTTTGAAGACACATTTATAGATTAGCATCCTCACACTGAGATTATTTATTTCTAACATTAATTTTTCTCCTAATATTTTTTGCAGGGCCCATGAGGGAACACCGAAGGCCATAAGAAGGTGAGAATACCTGCCTCATTTTGATGTTTCTAACATAAAATCATCTAAAAAAAATATGAAGTGTATATACACGGTGGTGAATTTTTATCAGCCAGATGAAAGTTAACTTTCTGTCTTGCCCTAGGCTTGAAGGACTGTGTGCTGCTGATGTCCAGAGTGAGGACGACCAAGGAACAGACTCTGAGCATGACCCCCCATACTGGCAGCAGCTGGTGGGACGAGAGGTCCTTGCAGGTCTCCGACCTCAGGAAATCAAAAGGCAGGAAGTCATCAATGGTGAGGACATGCTTTGCATTTCACATAATATGACAGTCTCTTAAAGTAAGGTTTATTTTCAAATAACTCCCTCTGTGTGATATAGAGCGACATGCTTTGATATTCAGTATGCAGATCATTGATTAGGATCCAACCTGAGTTGCTATGAAGCCTATATCATGAGGTGTTTCTTAGAGGATTTTTAACAGCAGTGGGGAACAGGGCTTTGTTCTACCTGGGTGTTGTGCACATCAGAGCAATGTCCCATGTCCCAATTTTACTTTTACTGTTGATTCTGAAAATATACACCTGCATATAAATATAGCATATATAAACATTTTTACAGGCAAAAATGTATGAATATTAGGTATAACCTAAGTAATATTTAATTATTTACAAAAAATACTGAACTTGAAAGTTACCATAGTGGTGCTTGGAGACCAGTTATACAAGGTTAGTGACTGAGTTTGAAAATTTTAGAATTTTTAAAATCTACCTTTGTAGAAATTAATGGGATATTGAAAATCCTCAACACCGACAAACTGAAGCAGTGTGACTGCAAATGACACCAAAATGTAGCAAAAACTCTCTACCAGCATTATAGTAATCTGAAACCCTGCTGGTAATGAACATCAGTAGTTAATAGTCTGCTTAATACACGTTTATTGTAACTGTAAAAGCCTTATAACTAAACTGAAGCTCGTCAGCTCTTCCTTTTCTCTTGTTCTGTGATAATGTGATCTGATCCTCTGCCCAGTCTGTCACTCTGCCTTAGGAGAAAATGCTGCACTCACACTGTTATATGATGGTCATGACTTCGCAAGTGATTGAAGTCCTGTCACTGTTTCTGTTGCTCATCCTCAAAGTGAGGAGAAAGCTGTCTCAGTGCAGTAGAGCGAGACTCTGCAGGGTCTTGTCATTACAACTTTATGACATTCCAGAGGCAGTTTTGAGAGTAATTTCGCAGGGACGTGCCAATGCTGCAAAATTATAATGCAAACACAGTAATGTTGAGCCATGCAAATTGTCTGCCATGATGAATTAATATCTATCATTACGTCTGCAGAGCTCTTTTACACAGAGAAGGCACACGTCCGGATGCTGAGAGTTTTGGACCACGTTTTCTACCAGAAGCTTTCCAAAGAAGCCATCCTGCCTCCTGCTGACATCAAGAACATATTCACCAACCTGGAGGAGATTCTGCAGCTGCATGGTACATTTACACACACACACACACACACCTCCATCAAAAATTCTTAGCTATACATGACTGCTTTTTAACCGTCACGACACAGTAAAAAAATTCTTAAGGGTATGTTAGCAGAATTAAAATGAAGCTTAAAGTGAAACTTAACCTGAAAATGCTAAAATGTGGAATTTAAACTGTGCATACACATGGCACCCTCACTTTGTTATGTTGTGTTCTTCACCTCTTCAGCTAATGTACACACACACATGCTCACTCACTTGCTGTCCATTTGTGCCTCTCCTTTAAATTTCAGTTTCAATATTTGAGCAAATGACAGCCATTCGGAAGAGAAATGAGTCTTCAGTAATAGATCAGATAGGAGACGACCTGCTCTCTTGGGTGAGTACAATTCTAAGGCTGAAATTGTGTTTCCTATTTCAAACGTTTTCTTCTACTGAATAAATTGCAAGATGACTGATGTAATAGAAAGAAAAAAAAAAGAAAAAAGTATTGTGCACAAAGAAATTAAACTATTGCCCCAGATTGCTTTATGGCAACAGAAAAACACACAAATGTCCGTGCTGGAGTGGAATTGTTTTCTATTACTGTTACTATTACTTTTTTCCACACTTCATATTAAATTCTCTTAAATCAAAACCTTAAACTTGGCACAAAAGAACTCTGTCCTCACAGTGGAGGCAAGCCAGAGAAATGAAAGCCTGTTTCTCTGTAAATGGTTATGTCAGCCTGTGCCCTAGATTTGGCTGACATCTCCGCATCTCCATATCATGTGTGATACATTAGATGTGAGGTCGCCACATATCAGCTGGCAGCCTCGTCTAAATGTCTAAATGTCTCTATGAGGGATAAGTAGGGTAAACGGTCCCCTGAGGGTCCGAGCATTGATCTAGTCTACATTTAAACTTAAGCCGTCTCTGCTACAAGACTTAAGCGTGCCCCCCTTCTGGGAGCTGCTGCTCATTGTAGTAGTTAAATACTAGACATTTCCATGGCAACTACCCCTGACCCAGATCGACTGAGTGTCTGATCACCGTCTCTGCTCTGCCTCTGCTCTGTCCTGTCTTGGGTCGGGTGGGTAACAGTTCAGTGGTGGAGAGGAGGAGAAGATCAAGCAGGCGGTCGGAACGTTCTGCAGTAACCAGCCTTTTGCTCTGGAGCTCATCAAGACCAAACAGAAGAAAGACTCACGGTTTACTTCATTCATTCAGGTACTGACATGCTGTTTCCATATCACAGAAAAATTTCATTCAGCAGAGATAACGTTTTAGAGACTGAAATGTCTCAATAACTAATCTAGAAGAACGTTTCAGTCTCCACAAATGCTTGATATAAAGAAGCATTTTGGCATTTGTTGACCGCTTAAGTTTACCAGTTGTGTATTTTTTGAAATTGCTTTTCAGGAGGCAGAGAGTAATAGGCTGTGTCGCCGACTGCAGCTTAAGGACATCATTCCTGTAGAGATGCTGCGGCTTACCAAGTACCCCCTGCTACTAGAGAACATCGCAAAGTACACAGGTGCTGCAGTGTTGCCGTAGCAGTTCGTTCATAACAGTTTGCAGTGATTTGTTCATGTTGATATCAGCTCATGTGCACAAGATTGTTAAAGTGCCCACAAGTCTACACATAGGCCAACTAACTGTGTGCATGGTCTAACATGTAATAATGATTCAAAACAGGACGACAAATGTTTTCTTTCAGTTTGATTAGTCTACCAATATTTTTCTTGATTAATCCATTATTCATTGGATTTATAAAATGTCTATCACAAGTTCCCAGAGTCCCAAAGCAGAGATTTGGGGATTTTTTTTCTTGAAAAAACAATGACTTAATCGTCTATCAAAATTGTGGCTGATTAATTTTCAGCCATGGGACTTAATTGCTGCAGCTTTATAATTGCAGAGAATTGGCATGACACTGGTGGCAGTCAGAGCATACAATGAAGCAGTGATTAAACTGGCAACTACCAGCCACTTTGTAAGACACATAAGAGGCCTTACTGATGTCAACATGCCTGCAGAGAGAGTGAAAAAACAAATTTGTGCATTTATAAAAACCATTTATAGTTAATAGAAAATGTGATCCCCCTCTTGCAGCCTCATTCAGTCACTTCAAAGTTTGTTCCACTCTGTCAAAAACATTTAGTCAGTCATTGACTGTGTGACAGGGAGAGAAAATTGTGATCCACTTTTAAAAGTAAAAAGATTTAAACCTAAATTTGACTTACTCTTTTCACCATTGCACATAGTCTTAGACTCTCCTGTAGTGATTCTTTTTTTTGTCTGCAATCTGGTTTAAAAACTGTGTAGCCTTGTTGCACCAGCAATAGTGTGAACCTGTTCCAATGGTTGTCGCTGTCATCTAGACAGGAAATTAATTGCTGTTTTAAGTTTGACTGCTTTGGTGCAACGCCCCTGCATGTGACCTCCATTAATAGAGAGCAGTTGTTTTATCTACGCCCCCCTCTCCTTTGATCCTTATATTAATCAATTAATTTAATTAAGATCCTATGATGCATTTAATTCAGTATGAAAATTAATTAATTCATGTTGCAGTTAACCACGGAAACACATGATACAGGAATAGTGCCTAGTTTGCATTCTATAATCTAAATATAATACGATACAACAGATAACAATTGAAATCAACTCTTTAGATACAGAAAAGTGCACAAAAATGAACCAAATGAAGTCTTGAGCAAGGTTCTGTGTGGCAACATGCCAGCCATTAGTGAATTACAGAGACAAATGGGGATATTATCATTTTAATGGTCCTCGAGCGGTAGTGCACATTTCGGGAACTGTCTCACCCATTATTTGGTCCATCATTTTAGCCTTGGCTGGGGTTTGGGTCTCACACAGAGAGAACGCACTAACGATAAAATATAACCAGCTATTATGGGATCATTGTGCCCCCCTGTTTTATCATAATTTTTTGAGAACAATGGTGTGTTAATGGACAGAGGAAATATCAATTTCACGGACAGCCCCCTGCAGACTTAAAGAGGTCTTACTTCTTTGTTGATGTCATAATATCTTTCAGACAACGCAGTGGAGAAGGACAAAGTGAAGCAGGCAGCAGACTGCTGCAGAAAGATCCTCAATCACGTCAACCAGGCTGTAAAAGAATCTGAGGACAAGCAGGTGTGTTTCTTAAAAGCTGCTTTCATTTTTTGCCAACTCTGAGATGCTTTCACTTCTTCTTTCAAGTCTCATCTTAAGTCCTTCCTTTTTTTTTATTTTGCCTGTTCTACCACAATTTATTTTTTTCACTACCTCCTTTGCTCCCCAGGCAGTTGCTTCCTTTTAGAGAGCGCTTACTTATCCCCTCTCCTCTGTCTCTGCTTCTTTCCGTCCTTCCTCTAGAGGTTGGAGGACTATCAGAGAAGATTGGATCTCTCTTCTCTAAAGCAGACCGACAACCCCATGATCCTGGAGCTAAAGGTGAGTTATTTACACAACCCTTTTAGCTTTAGTGAAAGCATACTCACATGTTATACACCCACATGCACTATTTGAAATAACTGCTAGGTAGAAAGATGTGGCATGTGGAAATGGCTCAGTGGAACAGCAGCAAGTACTTTAAAAGCCTTAAATGTATTTTCCTGCTTTACCTCCATCAGAACTTGGATCTAACCAAGAGAACAATGGTGCATGAGGGACCACTGTCATGGAAAGTGAACAAGGACAAGACTATTGGTTTGTAATTTGCACATTATAACAGTTAGATTGTTGTTGAAGCTTATAAAGTTTTGCTATTGCTTCCAAAAACTCCAGCAGACCACAGCTGGTGTTTGAAATGTAAATATAAATAACCTCTCTGTCTCCTTTCAGAGTTGTACACTCTCCTCCTGGAGGACATCCTTGTTCTGCTGCAGAAACAGGATGAACGCCTAATCCTGAAGTGTCACAGTAAAAACCTGGCAGGCACTGCAGATACCAAACATATCTTCAGCCCCATCATCAAGCTCAGCACTGTGCTAGTGCGCTCAGTAGCCACAGGTCAGTCAACAGCCCATCTCCAAGGCTCAGTTGCACCAACAAAGATTCATTTAATCTAAGATTCTCTGAGCTCCATTGCACAATTAAAAAACTACTCTCTGTTTACTAAATCCAAGAGTTTAATTAGTCGGGGGATGCTTGCGTACCAAATGATGTTTACTCAGACTTTGACACCAGAAGGCCGTTTTCACATTCATTACCTGAAAGAGGAAAGTTTCTCTGTGCCCACTGAAAACTCTATTTTAAGAGGCACACCTATGAGCAAGAGCTGTGACTTTACAAATAGTTAAGAAGACAATTCAGGTCCAGTATTTAGCAATATGCAAGTGTTGTGAAGAAATTGAAGTCCAGTGCACATCAGAATGGACTTTACAGTGAAGTAAGAGCATGGTGTTCTTGCAAAAACTATGTCAAACTCATTTTTTTTATTTTTTTTGATGCCTTACAACATGTGTTCCACTTGGAAGGCAGCTGGACCACTGAGATTTCAAGTCTGGAAATTTTCAGGTTCATCTTGATAAGCTCCAACCGGGTTCATTTCTGTCCGCTCATACAAACGGTCCAGTCAGAATATGACCAGACCAATCAGGGTCCTTTGCGTGGAAGGAGGTGGTAGCTTCAGTTGTGGTTTAGTTTTGACGAAAACGAAAAGTGGCTGCAAGTTTGTAAGCAATATGGCAGCCACCGAAGAGGTTAGCATGATTGCTGCAATTGTGACAGTTTCATCAGAAGTGAGTAACATTTCCTCATTAAAAGCAAAGCAAAGAACCATGATGAAGGCTTTGTTGGATGGAAAAGATGTTTTCATTCTTTTCCCAACAGGCTTCAGCAAGAATAATGAATGTGAGACAGAACATTCATTTAATCATCTTCCAATTTTTTTTGAAACAACCTACCCCTTCCAAACACTATCTATAGACTGTTTCCCAGATGGATGTGAAAAATATCTCATGGATATGTTAAACGTTTTATGTGGTGTGTTAGGTTAAATGTGTACGGAGGGGATCTTTAAGAAAACAAAACATTGTGTGTTATCTATTGAAAATGTTAGTAAGCCTGGTCATGATGGCTTTGCCAGAGGAGCTCCAGTTTCCCCTCCTTGAGAAAAACTTTTTTGGCTGGATTAATGAAGCAGTATGGCCAAATAATAGCAGCTGTTTCCCCTTTAGAAGAAAATTAAATGCACTGGTCCTTCAGACTTGATATTGCCTTAGACGCTCTGCTGAATATTCAACAGTTGAGCTGAGGAGGCCAAATGGGTCCCATTGACCCTCGAGAGACATCCTGTGGTTTAAAGTCTAAGGGCCACCAGCAGTTGGAGCAGTGGTGGCACAGCTGCTGTCTTTTTCTGTCATGTTTCACAGTTGGCACAAACTTCCTGTTCAGTTCCATAACGATTTCCTTGAGAGAAATCCAGCAGCATCATAAAACTCATTTGGCCTGAGTCTGACCTTTAACTTTTGTGGAGGATCTTGAAATCTCCTACAATGTAAAGATTTAAGTTTATACTGGATAAAATGGAGTTAAGATAGTAATTAATCTAACCTTTATTCATCTGTCTACTCTGTCAATGCCAGACAACAAGTCCTTCTTCGTCCTATCGATGTCAGACAACGGTGCCCAGATCTATGAGCTGATGGCGCCCACAGTCTCGGATCAGAGAATGCAAGTCCACATACTTTTTAATTGATTAATTATGTTTTCTTAGCTCCAGTTATCGAACATGTTTCAGTTATGACTGTTTTTTTTTCTTGCACAAGGTGGCAGCGTCTAATCACCCAGAGAGCTGATGCCATGAAAGTCAAACCTCACAGCATCATACCATTACCTCAAACTGAGTATGTGGCTTTATCATCTTTATAATGTAATTATATCAGATGGCTCTCAGGGTTTGAGCTTGTTTCTAACATACAGTGTCGCCTGTGTTTTAGTGGAGAGAGAGACGGTGTGGAGATCATTACGGCAGGTGTTTCCAGGCTGAGTAGAGACCCAGATCGCACATCCACCGGCAGCACCCAGTCCACAGGTAACTGGAGACACTCATGTCTTTAGTTTTTCTCTCATTTTATTCCAAATGAATTATCCTACTTAACTGTATGGATCATGTTCCTCTAATTTTACCCCCATAGAAAAAGAGAGCAGTCCAGCCTCCAGAAGTGTGATTCAGAGTTCCCTCCCTGGTAATAATCCGTTTGAGCGGGAAAAAGCAGAGGAAGAGGAGGAAGAGGAAGGTTTTGTGGACCCAGAGCTTCCTTTCCAAGTGGCTGAAGATGGCAAAGAAGGAGACTCATTTAACATGTTTCCCTCCAGAGCAGAGGAAGCACTGAAAACATGTAAGCACACGCAACTGATAACTCATAAAAGTTTCACATAGAGCATGTAGTAAATAAATCAGCTTTTAACAGATATGGATCATAAAATTACAGAAAAACAAATAATGTAACCTCACTCCCTGTCTGTTCCTCAGTGGCAGCATTAAAGCAGGTGTTGGTGACCCAGCTGATGTCCCAGGAGACTCCAGAGCAAACCAAACGCTCCACGGGGGCTCGTCTCCTCAGGACCACCTCCCTGAGAACCCCCGTAGACAGCCGTGCACGGGTGATTGTCCATAACGGCTCAGAGAAGAACAGCTGCCAGACAGAGGACCCGACTCAGGACCTGGGCTCTGGGGACACTGGCTTCTTCGATTCTCCTGAAGATTATGGTGAGCCTCGACTGTTAGAACAATTGATTTGCCATTTTGCATTACACTGTAGGTTCAAATAGACTGTACTCCGAGTTAAATGTTCTTTTATGTACTCACTTTAAGGTGCAGCCTGCTCAATCATCTTTGTCTCTCTGTGATTCTAATGTTAGAAGTACTGAATGGTTCCTCTTGATTCTCTCAGCAGGCTATTTAGTCCTGGAGGGTTATGGTGGGCCGGGGGAGAGCAGCACAGATGATGACATTTTGGCATCAACCACAGGGAAGCAGCTGCACGCCTCACAAGGCTGTGCTGCCGACTCCGGCATCAACTTGAGGTTTTCTTCAACGTCACAGGCTGGCAGCCTCTCCTCTTTCAGCAGACAGGTCTTGTCTCACCTTAGAAACCTTCAGACCAACCTCAATTATCTGAAGGTAATTAACAGTCAAGAGGTCTTCAGCATATATTTCTGTAAAAATACTGTTTTTAAACGTAATGATAATTTTTATTGCTTCATCTCACACACATCTCATACATACTCGTACACATTCTGTTTCTCTTGCAGGAAGTTGAGACCAAATATAATAATCTAATACGCCAAAGGCCAGAGAGGTCAGCAGCAGACACGGATGGAAACAAAGGTATATGTTTATGATCAGTATCATTATATGAGTTCCTGAATCTTAATATATGAATCACTTCTTGTATCTGCCCTTTGTCTGATCCTACGAATCAACTGTCTCCTCAGATAAGAGATAGTGGAGGTCCCTGCCTCAAGCTTTTGGCTCCGGTCCCGTAGAGGAAGTACCGACTTGTAGTCCGTTTCTACTTCTTGTGTCCTGGACTTTCTGGACATCCTATAAGCTTGTCCTCTCACTGCTGAGCCCCCTTTTTTTTTCCATCGCCATCGCACACGGTTGCCACAGAGAATGAGAGACTGAGAGTGAGCAGAAACGTTTGAAGGGTGGGGCCATCTTTGTTGATGCAGTGTCCCCCCCCTCCATCAGCACAAGGCAATCAGGGAAGTGGGATTGCCCCAGAACCTCACCCCTCTACTATCTAACACCCATTTTCCCCAGGAACTCCCTGCAAGAAAGAGAACTTATACCAAAATGTAAAAAGATGTGTGTTTAGAATATATATATATGAAACACAAAACAAGAAAAGGAAAATTTTAAGATAATGTATTAAGATTTTTTTTTATCCCAAGATGTATTTATTTTCTTTCTTTTCATTTTTTTAAAGTGTTTCCCACATTGCTTGCATGCTTTTGGCCATGGTGTTACTTTTTTGGCTGCTTTTTCCTGCTTCAGTCATACAGGGTTAGTGTGAGTGTTGAGTGCACGCTAGCATACAAGCACACTAGCCTAGCGTATCCTAATGAAATGGCAGGAATATATTCAGACTGATAGAGGCCAGAGTTGCACTGGTGATGGATAGATCCCATTGTGTTAAAAACTCTTTAATTGTGTTTAAGTCTAGAATTTCAGATAAAAATTCTAGGTGTGGTGTTAACTAGAATGAAGAGTCCAAAGGCTCTGATCTGGTCCTGTTGCTCTCCTGTGCTCCACCATCTCCTCCTCTTCCTCCTCTTCCTCCTCACTGTGAGGGTTGTTTTTCCTTCCGTCTGCTCCTCTTCTCCTTTGCCTGTGATTCTCCCCCTTCTTTTCCCTGTGAACACTTATGGGTGTCATCCTTCTCCTTTTCCTCAAAGCCTAGTGGCTTTCATGCTTATTTATCCCCTCCCACACTCTATATGTCATGCTTCCTCATCTGCTGTTGGGTATCTTGCCTCCATTCTCCCTCTTGCAAGGAGCGGTCATGCTCTTTCTGTATCAGCATCTGACAGAACTGCTGCTTCTTTCTGCTAATGTTGGCAATGCTGATCTGACTGCCTGATATTCTAATAATGTCATGAAGTTCAACATATACTGTACAATGATCAAATTGGAAGGTAATGCATAACTTTAATAAATAAATGGTGCCATGACACATTCAAAAAGGAAACCCTTGCCTATTTTTTGTACTATTTGAGCTTTTAGGTATATCAGTATTTTATATGTGACAGCAGATATTTTAAGTGTCATGAAAAGATCTAAAGTGACCACATCGTCATGCTTTTACATTGATGGTCAGTAAAACATTTTACTTGTACAGCACTTACTGAATGACAGTTTCAGTAATGGAGAAATGATTGAAGACCATTTTTTCATTTAAAGCACGATGAGAAAGATCAAGGGCATCAGAGCATTAGTCATGATAGATGGATCAAGTGTCTTTTAAAAAGTACCCCATCCTTGAAATCTCATGCACTCTGTTGTTAATATGACTCCATTTTATCAAAGTGACAAATAAATGTTCGGTTTTGCTATTAATCTATAAACTTTAAATGACTAAGACATCAGGTTATTACTGTAGGTTATTCACCCTTTCTGATCTGAATTACAGCTCCTGTCGAACAGAATCATTGATCTTAATAAAAAAGCATCCTATAAACAGTATATATCTGTATTTTGACCTCCTGTGATTCAGATAGTGAACATATATCAGTTGTCAGTATCTCCTCATGACCTTGATACGTTTTCTGCTGATGTCACACAATTCATCTTCATAGAAGGTTGTATGATGTTGCAAGTCTTCGTGACCCTGGGAATTTAATATGTTCAAATATGATCACTCTTTGCAAAGTGTCATAAGTCTTGATTTGTTTAGTTAAATATAACTAAATGATGGCCTAACTTAACTAAACGCTTTGTATTTGAGTCTGCAATAAGTGATTTGGAAGCATTGAAGCTGGGAACATAATAGTCAACTTGGAGGCAATCATGTTAGCAAAAAGTTGCCCATCTACACATCCAACAGACATGTTGGAGTAATTTCTCAGGATATCTGGCAAATGTAAGTTCAATATTCACTTGATCTGAGCTTTATTTTGGTTCTCTCACAACATTAACTCCTGTGAGGAACATCTATCTACCTGCTAAATGCTCACCAGCTAGCTAGATAGCATTTTATGCTAACTGTCTGCTGAAAAAATTTGCTGGGCAAAAACATCACTATGCTTGAAAATATTGTTTCTCAATATTCCAGGAAAAATGAATGAACTTACTAAAATACCTCAGTGTTCTATATTTAAGGGTTTCTGAAAATGTAATTGAGTCTTGAAACTGTGTGCTGCATCAAAGCTGTACAATGATACAGCTTAATTTTCCCAAAGTAAACTTTTTTTTGGTTTCTTGTTTTTAAAACACGATTCAACCCAACTATAAAAAAAAAGTAAAATCATAAAATTGGAGTTGGTTGAAATTGTACTTTGAGCATAGCCTAAAGGAAAGGAAGTGTGGTTCGGGCTACATTTATGTGAAATCACTATAAAAACTTGACTCTAGTTTTATTAAAGTATATTCTTCAGTGTAAGGGAATAATCCAATAAGTGTTTAATAGGAACATTTAACAGCAGGTAATGTGAAGCTGCCTCATGCAGTGCAGCTGTCAGGGATTTGGTGTGTTGTTAATGGATATAGGGCTCGAGCTTTGGACATTTGAACAAAGACCTTGTGTCTGTGAGCAACCAAAAGTGAATGAAACGCAAAATGTCAAGCGTGTTTTTTTCTTGAAGACATTTCAAAATGGAACACAGGGTTGGAAGTTTGGACGATATACACATTTATGGCATTTCAACTTGATTGTCTTAGTCAAATGTCCAAAATCTCCTTTTGACCTTAACATAATGAAATGCTTTTTGTAGACATTTGGCAGCACTAAATGTCAGGAGGGCAAGTATTTTTAAAGGAGCCATCAGAGAGGTTTGATCAAGGACACCGGAGAAGGTGAGGATCATTACCAGCAGGTGGCAAACTTCCACCATTAAACATCAAGTAAAGAAGACCCACCCTGAAACCTGCAATGACATCAGTGTTTTAAATAACCCAGGGTACCTATTGATTTTCCAGATACATCTGACTCCTGCTTCTGACAAATAAATGACTAAAAATAACCAAAAAATTGCATCCCATTTGCCTCTCAAATGAGACAAAGCTGTGGTCCCAAGAATCACACAGACTGGAGCTTTTATTATGACTTTGTTGGGTTTACTGCTACCCATACGAGTGGAGTCACATCACTGTTAAGCCTGGCAGTGATTCTGCTTGGTTTGCTTTGTGGGAAGAGGAAGGATGCCTCACAGTCTGAATGACATATTCCTTCTTTTTTCCTCTCCGTCATCCTGACTGTAGGCATGCTGCACACTGAAATCGAGAGAGGGAGGATATCTTATGAGGAGACAATGAGAAGCCTGACAAAATATGGGAGAAAAGATTAAAAAAAAGGAGAGATGATGAAGAGCAATAGAAAGGGAGAGGCAGGGGACAGGGTGTGATAAAGACACAGGGAAGATGAAGAGAGGACGGAGGAAAGGGGATGGTAATTGATTGTCTCGTTCCTCCACATGCACCTGTCACTGAGCTAATTGGAGTGGCCAAGACAAAGAGGAGAGAGGTGTCAGTCACATCAGAGCCTTTCAGGAGGGCAGTTTATGTCAAGCTCCGATGAGACGAGCCTTTCTCTTCCTCCTCCTCCTCAGCTATGCAACAGAGCTGTGAGTCAGCCAGGAAAATGAAGCTTTACCCTTTTAGAGGAATTCAAAATTGGTCCCGTGTACAACCAAAAAAATCAAAAAAAACAAAAACAAAAAACAAACAAAGACGTGCTTTGTCTTTGTTTTTTTTATATTCACCCACGAGACCTTTCAAGTCTATCTTCCTTTAAATATAGCATATTAAACAGAACAGAACAGAAAACATTCACCCACATGTATTCCGTTTTCTGATTTGCATACATTTTTTGATCACGTGTTCGAGGCTAAAAAATCAAGTTGTGGATTCGATGTGTTCACCTGATGCTGCTCACGACAAAGAGCTGTGGCAGAAGATTATGGCAGGGCGCATCAACGTTGGTTTTTGCCATGGGGCTTAGTTCCAAGATAAGGATGCTTGACTAAACAACTCACCGATGAAACGAAACAAACAAGGAAATTTTTCTGAAGCATGTGGCCTGTTTCATCCTCATCTCACAGCTTTTTATTCATCAAACTCTGAACAACATTGTATATAAAACAGATTCATATAACATTATGTGGATATATGTGTACATTTATAAACATACACTTGTATGTTTCTGTCCTCAGAGTCTCCCATCAATAAGCCATATGCATCTACAAGCGCATCTATTACCACTACGATGTTTCATGTCTTATACATTAATGCACCAGTGTGTGTTGTCTGCAGCCACCGTTCATCCCTCATCCCTCTGTAGAATTGAAACCAAGTCCATTGCCTCTGCATGACTGGTTGCTTAAGCTGGTGTTGTCACGTTGAATATAATGTAGTATTCGCTGCCACCACCTATGTTAAAACTTAACATCACACGGAAAATAATGCACAGAATGGGCCTCATTCTCTATTCAAGTTATGGGCTCAGTGGAGTGTGCGCTGTTCATCAATATTCATCTGTGTTTGCAGCAGGATACACCCACGCAGCATCCTGAGCTGCTGTTTCTTACTGGTGCACGGTCAATCAGCAGTGTGATCAGCATGATTGTGTGAGGTCAAACTTAAGATTAGTCAACAAAATAATTAGTTATACCCTTCAGTACCTCTGCATGGCTCTTCTAGCAGAGTCACAATGGGGTTATATTACTCTGCAATAAATCACTGTCTAGTTGCATGGTGCTCATCACAGACTATTATAATTCAAACTGTGGAGGGAATAAATAAAGGGGAAAATCAAATGGACCGCTCATAAAAAAGTTGGATTAAAGTAGATCAGGTGTTCAGATGTTGATTTATGGCTGTGACCATTCATTCTCTTTTTATTTTTTGAAGGGGGTGGGGGATGGGGTGGGGTGGGGGGGTGTAAACACCTGGAAAACTAGAGAAATTGGTTTATTTGTTCTCTCCCTTCTGTAGAATTTCAAATGTTTTTTGTTGTATATATATTCACTTTTATGAGGTACCGTTTCATGTGTCAGTTTTTCAGTCAAAACCTTTTTCTTTCTGCCAATTACTCCTTTACAATCAGGTTGTGCTGTCAAATGCATGTCATAATCAATCAAAGACATTTGATGGTTCCTTATAACATGGTCACCTCAATTATAGACTGTTTCCCAAATGGGAACCCCCTGACCTTATATGATTGATTTCCATGCTGCACTTCTCCCCCACCATCGAGCAGAGGCCCAATATCAGATGGATTGGACTGAAGATCAATGGGCTCTCAACACTCTGATTAATCCATAGCCTCTCTGGAGTAATCACTGTCCCGAGCACAACAATGAGCCAGGCGAAACGTGGAGAGGATGCGCTAAGCCGATGCTCAGAGATGAATGAACTCCTTCTCCAAATGGGAGGAATATGCTAAATGCGTGTTCCTAAAAGAGCACAGAGTCACGTATGCCAATCAACAAAAAGGATATCTGAACTTATTCAGAGGCTAATGCTGTTGGGACACTTGATAATCGACAAATCCAATAATAAATAGGCACCTGTGGCATGGCATGGCTTGGCTTGGTGTTAACCCTGTCTAATTACCACAATGCACTTTGATTGAGTATCTGGGTAAAAAGCTTCAGGCAGGCCAGCTGGCACTGGACTCCCACTCCAGTCTGCTGTGAAAGAGAAACCAGAGAGACTGCAGCACAGGCACTGGGCTGTTGAGCTGTGACCTGGGACCAGGCTTAACGTAGCCCAGAGCTGCAGCAGAAATCAATGACACTTTTGGCAGAGGAGCTCCTGCTGATTTTGTTGACCATTGCTGGCAAGGTACGCAGCGGCCGCCTGTGTCCCACCATGTTGTTTGGGCAGAGACCTAGTATCTGGTTTTGTGTCCAGTGCCATGCAAACAGAGTGGGAAAAGGGAAAAATGAAATGATAAATAAAGACAAAGCAAGAAGTTAAAGGCTTAAGTGGGTTGAGAGACACATGGCTGAGTCAACTTCTCTGTGTATATCTCCGGGCATGGGATGATGGTGCCTCAGTTACATGATCTAACAGCTCCTTTTGAGGTTTGATTTAGTTAACAAGAGAAATTCATGAACTTATATTAATATATGGCTGCAACATTCTCAATTTTTTTTAACAATTACAGGAATAGTTTGACATTCATCTGTTTTCATGCTCATTTTTAGATTAGAAGACTGATGCCACCTTCATGTCTGTATGGTAGATGTAGCTAAAGCAAGAACTTATTAGCTTAGATTAGCATAAAGACAAGAAGTAGGAGAAAGTTGAGCCTGGCTCTATCCACAAGTAACAAACCCAGCCTAGCAGCACCTCTAAACTTTATTGATTAATATGTAAAACTATCTTGTTTATACATAAAATAACACCTTGTGGTTTTATGGGGAGTTATGTGCCAGGAGTTATGTGAACTGTTTCTTGGCCAAGAGCGTTTGCCAAACAACCAAGGAACACTCCAGAAAGTCACTTCTTTCAGTCAAGATATAGCCAGGGCAAATAACCGCGCTGCACAGTTTTTTTGGGGGGGAATATTGCCTTTCAGAGTCACTGTGTAAGAGAATATGACATGCAACCAGGGTACCCCAGCTGGGAAACAACCATCTGGCTAACAGGGTGTGTGCCCTCTAATTGTTGTCTTCATTCTTTACTCTGATGATACTAGTAAGTGGATTTTCTTTACTTTGGAAAGAGCCAGGATACCTTTTCCCCCTGTTTCCAGTCTCTGTGCTAAGCTAGGCTAACCAACTGCTGGCTCCAGATACATATTTACAGTAAAGATCTTCTCATTTAACTCTCAGCAAGACAATTAACAGGACAAATGTCAATCTATTTCTTTAAAATATGAATATGAAAACAATATCATGAATGGATTTGTCTTAGAGATGTAATAGAGTAACGAACTTCAAACTCCGGGGCTTCGTGGGACTTGAGAGAGTCTGATCTCAGTCCGGATACAGTTTGAAGTAACTGCTGATTTATAATGGGGGATTCTTAAAATAATTGGATTAAAAAACATACCTGATGATGATCTGAGACTGAGGGATTATATAATTGTTGCATAAGTCTGACAGTATTGAAAGCATTGTGTGGCATCATCCCTTTTCTTCCAAATACAACCATAGTCGTGAGTTACTAAGTGTGAGTCATCAGTCTTTTTGCATGGAGCGTACATAGCTGCCTTAATTGTGTGATCACTCTTGGTGAGCATGTACAGTAAAAAGAGGCTTTGGAACGATCTTTAAACCCACATCCATAATTACAACATGCTGTCCTCTTATGAGTTGCTGATGCCCCACCGCTGGCGCAGTTTATGTTTTAAGCATGAGCATGAATTTTACATGAATTGTGAAACTGAACAGGTTTGTTTTACATTGACAGTGTTTGTAAACAGTGATTTTTTTTTTTTTTAAAAAAGACTTGAATCTGAAGACACAAGGGGGCTTAATGCATACTGTCCAGGTACAGCAGAGGCCCTTTTAGGAACCAGAATGTAATTAATACAGCTAAATTAATTCAGTAAGAGGGTAAAAAAAAATAAAAAAGTTGTGCCCAGAGGGCTACATGTGACTATAATCTAAATCCACTTTTTTATTTTCTCCCGAAATCTAATTGCATTTCAGCTTTTAAAATAAAAAACAAATTATTATCACCCCTCACTCTAAGTATTTTTAAATAAAACTAGTGTCAAAGATTTTGGGAACATTTGGAAGTTTATGAGCTTCATTAATCAAAGTGCATTTCAAGCCAAGATTTGATTGCTTGGTGCATTGGAGCTGTTGCAGCAGTATGTCTGCTGTCCAGTGAGGTGTTGGGAGGGAGGGCTGGAGTCACCTCGCTCAGCTTTCACAAACCAGAGCAGCATCTCAATATTAGATAAGGAGCGGTTAAGCACGCCTGTCTGAAAGGCCTGAATGGATGCTGAGAGACCAAGCTGGAGTCAGGAGATTTAATCTACCTGACATGCCTCTGCAGAGTGCTGATCAGTAATGCTCTAGTGCTAACTCCAGCATCAGGAAGGACTGACTCCACTTGAAGACCAAGAAAAAAAAAAAAAAAACAACAACCCAGAAAGCTGAGACAGAGCAAATACAGGAAGAGAGTAACAACGAAACCTGACCAGAATTGAAAATGACTCTTTTGTTTGGTCGTCTGTTTCTAATCTCTCGCCACAGGCTGGAGGCTCTAAACTAGTCATTTGGAACAAGAGCGTTTCCGTCATCGGCTTTAACTCATCGGACAGCATCCTGCTGGCTTTTGAAAAGGGCATGAATTCAGTGGACGCTAATAATCCCTGGTAAGGCCTGAAGGTGAGCTGTCTCTCAAGACCTATTGGAGCAGAAGTTCACCCAGGGGTTCTGCAGAAAATGACTCCAGTCAAGGCCCCCGCTAATCCCGCTAAACTGGTTCACAAGGGCACATTTTGGCAGATGGAGAAAGCAAGGGAAGGGCACCTATTAAGTGGTGGCCAACAGAGAGACTTCATCTCCCCTGCATTAACATCTTCACCTTGAAAATTGGATAAAAGGTGCTTCTACTTCTCAAATCCACCTTTACAGCATATGGGCTTTTGTCAAGTGTGAAGGTATTTTGACCTATGAAAATTATACCCTTCACTTTATTCTTCCATTTCCGAGCAAGAGAACCTGCACTTGAGAGACAGCATATTTAGGTAATAGCTCATCTGCAACAGTCTTTTCATTTCCCCTTGTTTATGGAGGTCATGTACAGTCCCAGTGTGCCAGCAGCTATGATGTATTTGCCTGATTGCAAAAATGCACTCTGTCAGTGTAGATTCAATTCTAGAGGGAGGAGGAATTTTGATCTGTGCTATTTAACCCCTAATAAAGTCAAAGCTGTTGATTGACACCCAGACCAGATTACTCCCATGCTGAGGGAAATGAAGATAAGAAGGAATGTTGTGCAAGTGTGTGCTAGCCTGCGGGTCAATCTTCCTAAATTCAAACTGACTCCCTTCATTAGGGTCAAAGATGCACTTACTTGAGTCATACTCTTGACGGATGATTTGTCCCCGAGAGGTCAACTAAGGCAATGCATGCTGCATCTCAGTGATAGCAGGTGAGCAGAAATCTTGCTGCTTCAGTGACTGCACTATTTTTTCCCAAAGATCACCTTTCAATCTTGTTTAAGCACGAGTACAATTCTGCGAGTTTTTGTGTTTGCATTCCAACTCAAGCACAGCCTCTTCCTTGCCAGCCCGATGCCTCGCAAGTAGTGATTTGAGTCCTTCCTCAAACTATTACTGTCACTTAAACGCTCCCACCTGTCCTCATTGCTCATTTCTGCTGCCTTGAAATGACTAACAGAAACACTTAACTGCCCATTCTCTTTAGCTGAGTGCAATATAGCTCTCTGTTTTCCTGGGTAATGGTTTGCTACGAGTGACGAAATTGTCCAAACAAAGCATGTAAGGTTGGGTTTCCCTTTGAGGCACTCATCGTGTAGAGTAGCAACTTTTTTATCTCAGAGGCATATCAACTGTAGCACATGCACTTCAGATCCAGGCGGAATATAGTTGTATGATTGTTTTGAAAAATGTCACATACAGTTAGTGTTTGGATGCCCTAGCTGTGACACCAACATAGAAAAGGAGGTCTTGGTTTGCTCCTCCGGATTCATGTCACTCTACTCTTCTTCAGTGCTTCATTCCTTATCACCAACCCTCTTTCTTTTCCTCTCCTCCCTCTTGTTATGTCTTCCCATCTCTCTCCGGCCACTGGAAGAATGCCAGAGCCATTAGCCTACTGTCTGTCTGAGGGAAAACAGGGATCTATCCTCTTAGCTGATGCAAAATGAACAGCACACAATGCACAATACTGGAGGACCTTTGGGGATGGAAGGTGACACTGTAAAAGCAGAAGAAGCAGGCACGTTTGTGTGCACACTAGAGACACTACACCACGCAAAACTCAACGGCCAGATAAAAGTTTACATTTTACGTTTCTTAAAAACAAAGGATATGCTAAAATGGTAGGTTTCTTTCCATTTTAGTACTGGTTTTATGTTGTGACAGCAATGTGTTTAAGGTCTTTTAAGGTTTAGGCATAGAAAACATTCGGTTAAGGTAAGGAAAAAGTGATCTTTTAGCTGAAAACAACCTGGTTTGGCAAAGCTGGAGACTGTCCCCGGTTGCTGTTAAAGGTCCAATGTGTGAGATTTAGGGGGAATCTTATACAATAATAGGTGTTGCTAAATCCCTAGCACTAGCCCTTTAAAATAACCAGGTTCTTTTGGTTGTAACAGGAAGCTAACACAGTGGTCTCAAACAGTGTTCAGTCTTATATACATACAGCCTAATGTGATCTGTGTCATTTAGATGGGTGTAGTTAAATTGCTGATATTATTCGTACGAAATGTGCAAATTTAATGTACCTATCATTTGAGGAACTGCCATTGACAACATTTTACTGTTGTGACCTGGCTGCCATACAACTTGACACTCTGGCCTTGTAGTGCTGCACCACTACAGCAGTGGTCTGATTCATAGCTGATGAATATTTACCATCAGGCCATTCTGTGTCTGAATGGCTCACGAGGGAAACTGAGGTGTTGAACCACTCGTAGCTGAAAGCTGTAAATCAATCACTAACACAAGCAGCTGTCAAGGTGAAGGGCTTCCTCTCCGTGCAGGTGTACGCCTGCGTCAATGTTACATTTATATACATATATTTATGTGTACGTCCATATGTGTGTGGCGTCAGATACATGCTCTTATCCCCA
Source organism: Acanthurus leucopareius (assembly GCA_029814765.1). Classification (NCBI taxonomy): domain Eukaryota; kingdom Metazoa; phylum Chordata; class Actinopteri; order Acanthuriformes; family Acanthuridae; genus Acanthurus; species Acanthurus leucopareius. The sequence goes on along the minus strand of JAQMCX010000054.1, from coordinate 1,746,965 downwards.
ATAGGCTCCGACAAGGTTATGATTGAAGCCTTACCTTCCATCTGTGCTCTGGATTGCTGCTTGGCTTTAATCTACAATATTGCTTGATCATAAACTATGATAATAATTCAATAAAAATGCAGAATATGCAAGCACTAATGTGCCATTTTGTATGCAGCTGGAATCTAACCTTCGAGAAGTGGCTCTCCGAAGTGCATCCTGAACCTATGTGAATAATGCACTTGCATTTCAGAACTGACATTTATTTGCACCAAAAAGGATGGCAACTTGATGAGACATCAAAAGAATGGTGCTAAAAGGGCCCCTGAAAATACGATTTCAAATCTGATGTATTTCTCTGTGACATGAAATATATTCATTACTAAATGCACAACAGAGTCTAGGTTTGCAGGTTTTGTTTTTTTTTATTAGGTTGCCGGTGAGAAACTCAGTGTTATCAGGACTGTTAAGGGGTATTTTTTGTTTGTTTGATTGATTGGCACTATGAGCAAATGACCCATAACTGCCCCCCTCATTTGAGTGAAATACTTTCAAGTCCTGATGGTGCACAGAAATGTGTGCAGTCAACTTTTTTCATCTCCATGTCTGACCAGTGAGAAGAGCAGATACAAAATGATTATTAAATGATGAAAAAAATCTTTAATCTGAAGTTACATGTTCACGCTTGATCAAAAAGTAGTTTGCTTGTGTCTGACCCCATCACATATACATTTAAAAAAGCTAACAGACAGCCTTTATCTCTCAGTCACAAATAGAGAATAATTGGAGACAAGAGTCATGAGTGATCTTTGATTCTGGTTTGCAGAGTTAAGTGCAGAGTTCACACCAGTCCACTCAAAGAATAGGAACCTCTCAGGCTAAACAAAAGAATAAGAGAGTCACTGCCAAAGCAGCTGTCAATAGAAGATTGCTTTGAATTCTAATGAGGGAAATTGCTGACAATCCATGTTCTGATTTGTCAGTGAATTTTATTCCCTGTTAGTGCACCTCGCCAGCTTCTTTCAATCAATAAGCCAGAAGGGATGGACCTTCTCTCTGACTTCAGCATAAATGTGTCATCCAGTGTGTGTTGCTGCACGCACCCTTGTTTTGCATCATAGTGAGGTGACTGTACCCTTGTCTGGCTGTTTGAGGATCAGCAGCCTTATTCACATCCCTCCCACCAACATCTTCGCTGGGGCTCGTTGGGGATTTAAGGCTCTGTCAATATTGCCTTTTGCAGTGTAAGAGTGCTGCTTAATTACAAATTGGCTCTCGCTCAGATATGGTTTGTGTCAAGTCAGACGTGGTCATGCAAATATAAATCAAGACACACAGAGTTCACGCTCACTATGGCAGATGGCTGAGTGACAGCGGAAGAGTCTCGGATGACACGGCTTGAACGCAACACATTTATGAAAGCATCTATTTTTATGTGGCTCATTTTCCATCTTGCTTCCATGACATGTTTCACAGTTTTGCTGCAACTCACTACTAGATGGCACCCAGTAAAGCATAAACTCTGCCGTGCCCTGGCAAGTGTTATACAGATGTCAACGCGCCAGCCAGTTCGTCAAGTCAGATATTCAGCCACGGTTAAGAATTTTTCTATGCCCCATTAGGAAGCTTTTTCACATCAGGAGATGCACACTCCTATGACTGTCCCTGAAATGGAACATCAGATATGCTCGTTCATATTTAAGACTCTCTTAAACTGCAACGCTGCACAGCAAATCAGTCCTGTTCAGTGGCTGTTTGGACAACCTATTTACCACTGCACTGCACTTCACTGAACTTTAGGAAAAATGACAGCACAATTATGTTTTTACTGTTTGACTGTCGTAATAATGAGGAATTCTCTCTCTGGTATGGTGTGTTTGTCAGGTGTAGAGAAACCAGATCCTTTTTTTTGCCAAATGTAATTAGAAATCAAGCTGATATTCTTTGTCCCAATTCCAACATTTATGAAGACAAAACTCTTTTAGATATCCTGCTTTCAGACCAACAGGGAGAACATGAGCAAAATATTGAAATGAAACTTGGTCCTTTCCTCTTTTGAATACAGTGTAAAGGAATATGCTGTGAATGTGAGTGAATGTTTGATTGCAAAGGCGTGAATCTGCAGCAGTGAAGTAAGCAAACACACCACAACAGAACAAACCGCAGGCAGAAATGAAATGATGCATTTGAAACCTTTTTAAAGCATGTATTTTCTCATGTTTAAATAGATTTTTGGTTATACTTGTACATAAAGAAATAAGGGAAAGTTTATGGATCTCCAAAGTGGCAAGTTGTTGTTGTGGCAAGTATGTAGTTGTGCAAACCTATTGTACTTAATGATATAGAAGCAGTTTAGTTGACTGGTATACTTGTACTTATGGCATGTCAAGTGTTTAGTATGTTGTGTGAATCTGAATTTAAACTCATATTTAAACATATTATGACAATTTTTTTGTTTTTTTTTTACTTTAATTCTAACTTCATTTATTTTTTTTAGGTGAGATTTCATCTGCACTGAATTTTAAACCATTAAAAACTGTTATTAAAAATGATAACACAGTTCATCTACAACATATTTTTTCATGCAATTTTTAGTAGATAATAGAAAACATGAAAGACATAACACAAACACAACAAATTATAAACATTAAGGCGAAGGCAGATGACAGAAGCTGCCTCTTAGAAAGGTTTGGAATGTAATGAGACCAGACTTTACCATAATGTACATTAGAAATGTTCAGCGAAAAAATAAAATCAGTTCAGATGGCATCAGGCTAAAGGCATTTCTAAAACATGTTAGAGCTCAAAACGTACATCTGGTTATTTTTCGTTACTCTTTTTTTAAAGCTTTTGATTAAATCGACAGCTTTGTAGTCAGCCCGAGTTGTTAAAGATCACAAGATCGTGTTTTCCAAGGAGGGAGGACTTATGGTCGGCTTATATATCACTTACAAACAGAATTTAAAAATGAACTTATTTTGACTGGGTTGTTGAATATGTTTTTCTATTATTATGTATGAGTAACAAATGAAATTACTCTGTATAGTTTATGTGTTTCTGTTGTTTTTTGTTACTAACCTTTACTTTTTTGTAATTAAGCTTTACTTGTAACATTTACTCTTACTGTTAAGACACTACATGAAAATTATTGGAAAGGTAGGGGGCCAGAAGGGAGTATGGGTTACACATCTTCTTTGTTGCTAAAGGAGCATAGAATGTAGTTTTTTAGGGGAGCAGGGAAGGGTCTTTTATTATTTTTCACCCCTGATCTCTGTTTTAATCCACTAGTATGTTATACGTTAAAATTTGTCCGTTACAACAAAAACTTTAGTGTATGTGTGTTTGCATCACAGTTCATAAAGATTAATAAAAAATTAAACTGGGGATGACATTGTTTTATTATAAACTTAAACATAGGAATTAGCACCTCACCCCCACCCAGTACTCTATAAAAAGATATGTAAGCTTTGTTTTTAGAAACTTAAAGGGGACCTCATGTTATTCACATCAATGGCTGTTCACAGGTTTTGGGAAATACTACTGCAAATAAAAAAAAAGGTTGCCTGTAAAGCTTTCTGTTGCTCCAGAGGGAGCTGAGAACTGCCTCGAGTGATGCAACATGAGTCAGCATCTGTTCAGAATGAAGACTCTGAAAACAAAACATCCCCGGCGGTGTGGATTTAGAAAGAGGTAAGAGTACCAGACCTCTGCAGTCTGCTCCACATCTCCACCTGAGGTCTATTTTAGCTACTGGGTCATCACACCCAAATTTCCAGTTGTAAAAGGTTGAGCTGCATTATGGGTGATGTAGAAGCCGGGGTTTTGAGAAGCGAGAATGCACGGCACTCAGTGACCCTTCCTCCTTGTTTCTGAGTGACAGCATGTCTTTGACAGATGTGCATATGATTGCATTTTGTGTCAACAGGGGCAAACTTTTTATACACAAGGTAACAACAGGATTTAGCCAGGAAATTTGGAAAATAGAAAATAGCCAAATACGCAGTTGGCAGAGCTTTTTGTTTGTCCCACAGAGCCTATGAAAAATTAATGTCAACTCTCGGCCCGCATTATGGGGCGCAAATATCTTAATATATTTCCATACTGGCTATATTATAATGGGATGTTGCTGATGGGAACTGCTTCATTGAACTCCACTTGAAACATGCTGATTTCATTTTTTACCAATAATGGATCATAAATTACTCAACACATAGCTGACTGCATGGTTTGCAAATTGCATTAGTGATTATGCACTTCAGGATGTGGCAATTCTGCTGCCCTGTTTGAGCATATTACGGTATAATTCATCCACTCATTGTTTTTTCTAAGGCTGTATCTTAACACCCCCGTGGATACCTTGATACTGCAGGTGATTTCTAAAGAATAAAGCCCTTGTGTTGTTGTGATCCATGAGCACTGCAACAAGAAAACAGTCCCACTCTGCTACCATGGGAAAAGCATCCCTCAACTTATTTTTCCTGCCATCCCTGTTGTACGTGACACGATTCTTCGATTCTCAAAGAAATTCTCCTTTGAGTGATGTGGTTGCATGTGGACTGGCTGCTCTTCAGTATCTCTGCTGCCTTTCCAATGTAATGACACATAGGGTATGATTGGTGAGTGCATTGAGGATAGGGTGGTTGGCGAGGGTGAAAATGCCAAGATATTATTCTCAGATGTCCCTTGACTGCTATCGTGTGCAGTTACATCAGCCTTCACCTTTTACGACCACTTAGTGTTTAAACAGACATTAAGTCCACTGCCACTGAGCCTGTGATTCATCAATGTGTTGCAGAATGGACATCCCTCCCTTGCTGTAACTCACTGTCTCTTCCTGCACAATGCACTGCTGACCACTCAGGAATCTTGATGATAGCAGGCAAATATGTAGAGAAAAAAAATGCTTATCCAACAACCAGTCAAAGGGCAAGAGGGAGCAGCAGTATGACCTTATTGTTCACCCATTAAACCCCCACAGATCTTGACAGATGTTGAGGCTATTTGTTGATTGGCGATAAGGTCAGTAGGAACATCTCTGCAAGGGGTTGTATCGTACTTTTGACCTGTTCATGAGGGAGAGCACCTTGTTGCTGCAGATCTGTATGTGCCCTCAAAATGCTGCTGCTCCTGCATCCCCAGGAGACTTATGTTTAAGATAGGCCTATTAAAAGACATGTTTCCATTTTAACATGTTTGGGGTGAAGCACACAGGTCAGAGCATTTATGTATGTGGCATGTGGAATCAATGTGATGAGCTTTATTCAATAAAGAGTCATCATTTCTTCCCTGCACATGTTGTTTCAATTGAGGTGATTTTATTACCTGCGATAAATGTCAAAATGTCATTCATTGCGAAAGCCACATTTTTAAAAAGATGGAGTTATTTCGGTCAATATGACAGTTTTCTTTCATGTCATTTCAGTTTTTTTTTATTCGGTGGCTGCTTTGACATGTTGAAGAAACGCAACTCTGACTTCTCAACGCTCCTATAAATGCATCAAGAGTGCGGAGCGTCTTCCTTTTCACGTCTGGTCAGCCGCGGTGTGAGGAAGGCACCATAAAAAAAAGAAAAGAAAAAAAAGAAAAACCCTCTGACTGTGAGTGTGTGTGCGCGCAAGAAAAAGGGACGAGACTTCGGCTGCACCTCTATCTGGTCTGCATCTCTCCACCGGACCGCAGTGGATACAGCCGACTGTACAGGACTACATGGACTACACAAGATGTGAAGGAGGTGTTTTGCACAGAGCGGGTTTCAAAGCTCCGTTTGTTGGAAAGGGCACAGCACAACGCGAAATCACTGCCTTGCTTGGCTTTTTTCTCTCTCTCTTTCTTTCTTTGCGCTCTTCCCTCACTGGTAAGTGGGATGCAGGATACGCAGCATCACCGGTATCGTTAGACTAAGCTCAATAGAGAGACCCTCCAGTTCAGCAGGCCTATCAGATTTCAAGGCAACGCAAGTGGTGAAGATCCAACAGGGGAAATAAAACTCTGCACCGGCGTGAAAAAAAAACAACACAGGACTGCTTTTTCTTCGGGGGATAAAGTGAGGAGGAATATTTTTCCAACTACTTGGGATGTGGATGTTTTTTATTCACCGGGCGCGCTGATGCCCCATAAAAACAGGAAACCATCTGGACATCTAAAGATCACATTTAACTGGACTGCTGTTGATCGGTAACGCGTTTTATCTGCCCATCTCTGTGCGCAGAGAGTCTCCGTGGCGGAGAGAGGCGCGGAACAAGATCCAGAGAACTAACGCAGGAGGGGAAGAATTGAGTTACATTGCAATTAGGCTTTTCTTGCAAAAACGACGTTATTTCTACCGGCTGCGGACACACGCACATACACACATGCACACGTACACACACAACCTAAGGAAAACTAACTGAGAATTTATTTTAAACCTGGACAAGAGGGAGGACACAGACAACGCAGGTAAGGCATTTAAGTTTTAAAAGTCAAAATATGCCTTAACGAGCATCATATGAAAACAATAACGATGCTTAAAGGGTGTAACACCAGTTTGAGAAATATATAGGTTAAACTGCGTCAATGAGTAAAGCCCCTTTGTAGGCTATTAGGTTTATTAGGATGCTTCATTGTGCTGCAGAAGTTGAGACATTGACAATCCATCATATGTTGTTTCATGAAATTCTGTTTAACCTGTCTGATTATCATGGCAGATTCCTTGTCCCTCATTTATTTGTGGTTTTATGTGCCAGCTGCGTTGGTAAACTCCTGCTTTTTCCTAATTGTTGCACGTTGGTGTGAATAGAAACTGTCCCTGTGCAGCAGTGTTAGGAGAGTGAATCAGAGTCTCAATGAAGACTCACAGGTTGTTGATTGGTAGGAGGCAGAGGCCGAGGACGTTTCAGTCGTGACGGATGGTACATTTATAGCCCAAAGTATTTACATAAAGTGGAGTGATACAGCGTAAATTCATTAAGAGCATGATAGATGAGGCTGCCTTTGTGGTAAAGTGTTTGTTCGTCCTAACGCTCATTGTAGACTTTGAATTTGAACACTTATTCTCTTTTTCTTTTTTATTCGATGGAAACAAAGCCAATATTGAACGTAATGTTGAATGGGATTTTGTGAGAGAGGATGGATGGGGAAACACTCATTAGCTCGTTTTTGGCACCACCCTGTGGCTCAAATTGGTACCTTTTTTGGCTCCACTCTTGGCATCCACAGGTTTTAGTGCCATTATTTATAGCATAACGAGCGAGAAAGCTCTCTGTTCATCGTCTCAAAGAATGAATGTGCTCGGAAGTGATGCAGTGGGAAAATTAAAAATGTGGGAAGCTCCTGACTCCAATGAAAAGGAGCAGACATTTTTTTTTTCTATTTGAACAAAAATTAATAAACAAATCAACAAGTAAAGGTCGATGATCCACGTTAACGTGACATTTAACCTACTATAGCTCCATCAAAAACATATAAGGAGAAAATTTCCTCCAAATAGAAATGTGTCCTGTTTAATAACAATTTGGCTTCCTATACCCCCCCCGCCCAAAAAAAAAAAATTAAAGGTCGTTTCTACAGAGTGATATCTTTTTATATTTAAAAATGTTATCTGTCTACCTTCTCTCCCTCATTCTCAACAAATATTTACTCAGAAGAAATATACTGGCAAATGAGTAGTAACCACCTGTGAGTGCAACAGCAGTGCCAGCTGATGTTAGCACTTCTGCGAAGACGTTCTGTTTATCCCAAAATGAATCAATGCTGCATCCATAAACACAAAACTCCTATGCTGACTGTCTCCTTATAAATCCAATATTTGCTCCATGGAATCGGTTTTTACGTTCATAAGTTCATTTGCAGGTCGGAAATTCAAGTCTACCTTGTATTTGATGCCAAGTGCTACAGTCGATGCCTCAAAGGAACACTTAGAGTTTGACAGCTCAGTAATTGGAAGCGGTGATAATCTTGGATTGGCTATATGCAATTAAGAATTTGGTGCATATTAACAGCTTAGTTCAGTCTCGAACAGGTTTTGTTCCAAAACAGAGTGTGAGTATTGGAAGTATCAGAATGTGGGGAATTAAACATTTGGGTTTTTAAATGACGAATAGCACCTAATTAGTATTATTGCACACATTTTTACACAATATATGGGTTTGCACTAAAAGATGACAAAAAAGTAAAAAATGAACTACTTGAATCATTTTGGGAGGATAACAACTGAGATCAAAAGTCCATGACAAATGACCAAACTCCAACCACTTATGAAGACCATAAAATAAAAGCGAAAAGCTCTTAAGTTAAGATAAATGCATCAGAAGACTATTTACAAGATCAGAAATAAACCTTTACACTACACTTTGATTTCTGTTTTCCATTTTCAGCACCATGTATATTTGTGCATTGGCCGAGAGGAAGCACATAAAAGCAGTTCAAACCAATCAGAAATCAATCTGGACAACTGCAGCGAATCATTATTTGTTAGTTGAGGTGATAATGCATTTAAAATGTACAATCATTAGTTGTACATTTGTGGAGTAATTCTCTCAACAGCTTAGGTCTACTGTGCTGTTTAAACTGGAGAGAGAATTTAAGCAGCTCAGGTTAATGACCTTCTGTAATAAGGTCACATGTAATGATGAAAAGATCTCCTGGGGCACCGTTTTAATTATTGCAAACGTTTTTTCCGAGGTTCGTTGAACACGGCATGCGTGTGTGTGTTCTCCCATTAAGGAATATAACGTGACATGTGACAGCTAACGTTACTGAAACGACAGAAAGGTGCTCCAGGTTAATTAGGTACGTTACGTTTAGTTACGGACTTGTGCTGACAAATATGAAGCTAATATTCAGTTTATTTGAACTCATGGATACATTTAACGTCGCAACTTGTAGTGTTGAGTTCTGCTTAACAGTTAATTTAGTTAGTGGATGAAAATGTCTGGTATGTTTGAGTGAACAGGTGGCCTGCAGGTAAAGTCTGCAGGTGTTCAGACTATGTTGACATAACTTATGCATTTTTATGTAAATTTCCAGATTTCTGTTATTAGTGGCAGCAGTAAGACTTTATAGTCCTGTTTTTTTGTGTGTGTGCTGCACTTGGTGAAGTTGCAGATTCTACCAGATTTCCAGTGTAATTTGGTGCAAGTTAAAGATTGTTTTCGTGCCTTCCTGTGTTTGTTTGTACATCATTGGCACTTTTTCGCGTCTCCATCTCTGAGATGGATGGAGTGGTGCTGCTCACTTTACCCGCTGGCTGCTATTTATATGTTTGTGTCCTCCAGAGTTCACTTGTTTGCAGTGCTGTGTTACAAAACAGTTCCACTGTTCCACGCAGCACAGTGTGGCATTGCTGACAGCTGGCATACCTTGAGCTGTGGTTGGCAATCTGGTTCAATCTAAGGCCAGTTTATTTTTAAAAGCACATTTGGGGCAAATAGCGGTTTATTTTTGCAGTGAAAGTTCAGATGTTTTTGGTTATTCAGTTTGTTTCAAAGTTGCCATTTCTAATTAATGAGTGCGTTATTTCACTTGTGCATAGATTTACACCGAGGCACCAGATTGGGCCTACAGGCTCATTGCATGCTCCTAGAGTGCCATAAACCACTGTAGGTGGATCAGGTTGATATTTATACTTACCTGTTTAATTCTGAGCCAAAATACATACCAGTCAATTAAAAAATGCCTTAATGAGCCCCAATTTTTGTAGATTGACTCTGATTAACCCTAATTTAGAATAGTACACTGAATTGTATGAAGATGAATATGTACAAAATAACTCATATGCCTTGTTCCAGTATTAGTTGTTAAAGGCTTAATGATTACTATCTAAACAAATAGTTATATTTAAGGTAGTGGCACTTGAAATGGAAGAGGAAACATCTCGCACTCATTTGCATAAAATTGAGTCCGCTGTTTACTGATTTATTATGAAGCAGAGAAAAACATTCAGTCATCCGAGCCACCGTTTTGTGATTGATTACTATGATCAATGAAAAAAAAGACAGAAAGATCAAGCAAATAGCTGTCAGTTGTTGTTGCTAATTCTCGTATAAACTTAATTGGCAGTGTCTGTTTTCTCATGATCTCCTCCAAAATTTCTGCTCCCACACTCTGATCAGTCAGAGTCAATATGTACAGTGTTTGAATTTAGTTTGCCGTTCTCAGCTGGCACCGTGAACACTCTGCTTTAGTGAACAATGCAGCCTGTGTGTTTTCCGCCTTCGTTAAAATGTTCATTATAAGCTTGACTAAACTAAATTGTCCTTAACTGTACAAAATAATTAGTTGATTTCATTGAGGTTTGCAGAACTTATAATGGCACTCTGCTCAAGTTTGACACTTGTTGAAATATTTTTCTTGACTTTTACAGCACTGGTTTCCTTTTGGCTTTGTGCCGTTTCTTGGGCGGATAATAAATAGCAAAGAAATTTTATTATTTGATTTAATTTAATTTACAGGTGTATTATAAGACTGAATACATTACCCTGCTCGCGGAGTTTGTGTGACATTGCTTTCCAAGGTCTCGGCTGATTGTGTTGAAGGTTAATTATCATCAGCTGCTCTCTGCCTCACAGTGAGAGACAGAGTTACAATCACTAGTCCTTAACAAAGTCTCCTCTCCTGTGTGTGGGAAGGAGCAGTGCTGCCGTGCTCTGCATCTGTCCTTCTTCATTTAGGCCTGCCGTCACTGCAGCATGCTCACACTCATGACTGAATGCTCACACACACACACACACACGTACACTCTCAGCATACATTAGATATGGTGGGTTTTTTTTAAGACTGAGGCTATTTTGTCTGTCTATTGAGCTGGCTTCCTGTTTTCCTCCCTGCTTCCACAGGTCATGTTTAGCATATTCATTGGGCTAAAATAGCTGGTGGAGACGTTTGTTCAAGGTTACACTAACAGTGTCCTTCATATGATAAACACAGCATCCAAATGGCGCACAGGTACTCCACCTTCCTGATTTTCCACTTATGCTACATGTTGCCAGACAGCCCTCAAGGTAGAGTGTTGAAGGCACGTCAAGTGTTAACTGGCTTCTAATCACAGATATTTACTGAAATGGGAGAAAATTTCATGTGTCCTGTGTTTGTATATATAGATTACATTTCAACTAAAGGTCCTTTTCCTGCCATTTTTCTACCTTTATTAATACAGAACACCAAGCTCAGAGTTATGTCTTTTTTTACTAGTTTGACAGACAAGGTCATGTAAGAGATGGCTAAAAGATTAAATTAATTAGCCTGTTGAACAAAAACAGCTTTGCAATCTTAAATCATGCATTTGGAGATGACCTAAAAGTCCCATCGCACAGTGGGCCAAGCTATCTATCTATCTATCTATCTATCTATCTATCTATCTATCTATCTATCTATCTATCTATCTATCTATCTATCTATCCATCCATCCATCCATCCATCCATCCATCCATCCATCGTTTTTTTTTATTAATACGGTTAAAACAAAAATAATTTATTTATTAATGTGCTGCTCCCATGGGTCTGTATTGATTTAGTGAAACAAAATCCAGACTGTTAAAATTAACTCACATTTAGTCAACTGGTTCAAATCCAGTCAGACACATTCTTATGCCCTCAAGACTGAATGGAATTCATCGTTACAAAAGCAAAGTAAGCTGCATTCTGCAAAAAGAAAAATAGTTGGAGAAAAATCTTGCTGCTAAGACGCTGCAGGAGAGCCCAATTTGTTGGTACCTCGGCGAGGATCAGAGTCACTACATACTGAGTGAAATTTTCCACTATATATTTTATTATAACTCTGTGTTTGATTTCAAACTAAAGAAGAAGGAAAGAGCAATGAAACTTTGTGTCTTACATGAATGTAGCAGGTGAAAGTGTAGGAGAAGTGAACATGAAACAAAAAACAGTTTGCAAAAACAGTGAGTAATAAATTCTCTCTAATATCCTGGATTTTTTATGCAGGACCAATAGTACCTGTTATTCCTCATTGTTACTCCACAAACTTATAAGAGTCTCAACTGCTGTCTGTGCTCTGATTGTCTTTTTTTTCGTTGCCAGATCCATAGTCTTTGTCTGTCTTTGTACAAAAGACTGTGCACCAAGTGGCCATTTTATTAGGTACAACTACAGTGTTTCTGTCATAGAGATTTTTCTGCTGCTGCTGTTTTCAAAGTCATGAAGTCTTAAAAAACTTTGAGAAGCTGTTCAATCTACTGACTGATTATCTGCAGCAGGGACACAACCTGGTGCATTCAGGTGCGTCTTGTAGACTCAGAAATCTGAACTCCACAGGCCATATGGGATTAAAATGGGAATGTTTCTGTGTTTGTTCTGGCACTAAAGCATTTTTAATAATACATACAAGAATCAAAACGCTATCACCTTAATCAGTACAAGTTTAATCCATTCCAATACATCAGTTTTCCATAATTTCTGCTTTTACAAAGATAATAATGTTTTGCTTTGATTGATACTGCCAGAGAGGTTTTCATTTAATATTCTTCTCCAGACATGTTTTGCTGTAATTAAAACTTCTCTGCTATAAATTATAGCACATTGCAGACCATGTTTTTCCCCTTCATTAAGAAACTCTGGAGCTGTGAATCACAGGCCTTGTGCCAAGATGGTTAGCTTGAGGAAACATTAGAGAGATTTAGTCCCAAACTCACATAAGAAGTCTGTATTTCACCAAAATTGGGGACTAGCAGATGTATCAGATTGATAAGCGTAGTTAGCGTCCTTTTTATTGTTTATCTAGTTAGCTTGTAACTAGCAGTAGCGATGTTTGTGGCATAAGTGGTGTTAAGGGAAATTTTTTCTCTTTAAGTCCACTCTTTTGCCCATTTCAAACATAAGGGGAAAGAATATTAGAAACCCATTTCATTAAAATGTAGTTCACTCCAACACCAACAATAACTGCAGCCTCAGTAATAAACATATGGTTAAATTTACGCGGTAAACTTTAAGCATTATGAACTCTGGCATCTATAAACCTCGCAATGGTGGAATATTGGTCACAGCTGTTGTACCAGATTGCATTTGATTTTATGGGTGTTACCGGTAAAGAGTAAGTTTTATAATTAAAAATTAAGCACACATTTATGCAAAAGATTCAAATAGTCGTTAGTTGTAATTCAGTCCCTCTGTTAGACAGCTTTCCTGCATCTATCTAAATATTGCTATAAAGTTTTGAAAGTTCAAAGACTTTTCTGCCTCTATTTTGAATAAGTGCCATGCTGAGCAAACATCATATTACTTCTACAAGGGCCATTTGCAATGTGCTGACAAGAAAAGTGAAGTAAGATTCATGGTCTCATTGCACTCTTGATCAATTGATGGATTGGACGTGGGAGCCTAACTCCCTAAAGTTGTGAAGGTTAACCAGCTACCGCACATCCATCCTGTAGCCTTTGAAGCGTGCACATAGCACCTATACTGACAATGCAAGGCAGAGATGTGTCATTTACCCTGATGCTGATGTACTCCAGGGGCCATTTGCAATAGACAATTGACAACTAAGAATGCACACAAGACAAATTGTTTTCCAGGTGCATTTAAGCATGTTTCGAAATGTAATGGAAGGAAAGAGAGCGAATAGAGTGTCTGCATTCTAAAACCATATGACATGTTCGGAGATTGGAGGTGAACAGCCTGCACAGAGTTGTCGTTTCTGCAGAAGTTGTCTGCATTTGTCACATAATGTCTTTGCAGCACAGTGCAAACACAGCACAGACCGGTGCCAAGTCATGGATTGTTTGTGAGAATCACCGACCCACAGTATGTGTGTGAGTCCTCTCGGGCTTCGTTCTCTCTTAATTTTTCATGTAGTGTTATGTCTGTGTATGTGTGCACAGTGGGCCTTTGGGAGTGGTCTGTGTGAATGTCTGATGTCTTGGACACACTGGTTGTGTGAGCAGTGTGTACAGTGCTGAACTGCTGTGGCCTAAACACCTGTGGTGACACACACACAACTTTGTTGTGGTCCTGCTGCTACTTCCAGCCCTTTCTGTCTACATATACCTTTAGTAATGGCCATCAACAACAATGAGGACTAGATTCTTACTCTTGTTCAGAGAGAGTGAAGGAAAGAGAGAGAGCAGGTATGACGTCCATTAGACTATCAATTGATCAGTTTCACTGTCAGATTTTGTGATCAAATGCGTCTCGTGGAAAAAACAAGTAACTTTGATTTCTAGATGAGGTTATTCTTTAGTTGTCTATTAGCACTGCACTGCTTCTGTGAGCTGTCTGCGTGCTCACATCTGTTAACATGAGAGCCAAATGAGAAGGATGAGGTTCCACAATGAACATGGACTGCTCATGCAACCGTTCGTCTCAGGCGTAAGATGATCCATATTCACTGCGCTACTTGTCAGCTGTGTAGACAGTGATAAACGAGAAAGATAGAATATGTGCAAGGTAGGCTGCCGCTGTTAAAGAGGAAGGAAAGGACCGAGATGGGCACGCCACAGATAGAGAAGTGGTGTTGCAGACTGACTCTTTCTATATAAAGATACTTGTGCACAAAACAGCCTAATTTTAGTTAATTAAAGAGATGATTTTAATCATTTTTAATTAAAATTTAGATTTAAAATGCCAGGATTTTAATGAGGCTATAACACTAAATGTTTCAACAACTTTGCTGAGTTAAGTTAATTATTTGGAAACTGTTGTATTTACATCATGGAGGCGGCTGTAGCTCAGGATGTAGAGCAGGTCGTCTGCTTATCTGAGGGCCGGTGGTTTGACCCAAGGCTCATCTCGACTTCATGTTCAAGTGTCCCTGGGCAAGATATTGAACCCAAATTGCTCCCAGTGGCTGTTCCATTGGAGTGTGAATGTGTGTGCATGAGTTCCTGATAAGCAGGTTGGGAGAGGCCATCTGAGAGTGGTGTGTAAATGTATGTGTTAATGTGTTTGCTGACTTGTGCTGCCAAGTGCTTTGAGTAGTCACAGCACTAGACAAGTGCCATGTAAGTGCAGTCCATTTGCATTTTACCTTTTGTTTCGTAGGGATCTGTCTGTTTTACCAAATTCAGTCAGTTGGTGCTGTCCAAAGGTGTCCATGAATTTTGCCAAACTACAAATCGAAAAAAATACCATCCAGTTAATGTGGGCAAACATGTCTCTGCCAGTTTTTTCAAACTCGGCCAAAGGTCATTTTTTTCCAGAGAGAGAATCATCACTGTGTCATTTTGATGTTTTAAAAATTAGACCTCTGTCTACATAAACAGTTCAGTTGTTTCCATGATGTTATTTTCAAAAGATTAGCTGGCAGCTAACTTGGTAGTTGCCAACTGTAGATATCAGGTGCTGACTGATTGTGACCAACATTTGAAATCTTTGACTTTTAAAGCAAATCATATTGTTTTAAACTTGTTTCACAACAAGATCTTCTCTTGGCCTTTTGATTTTTTTAAGCTGTGAATTTGGAAAAAAATAATTTTTTTCATTGTAACACATGACTTACCCGAGGGTTTGAATAATTACCTTTAATTTACAATTATGCTGTTATGGAGTGAATAAGGTGCCCTATTAAGCAGGTTATTAATAAGGATTATACAGAAACAGCAAATACTTTTAAATGTATGATGGACATGAACTTTAGTTTCAAAGAAAAGTAAGTTTCTCCTTAGTTTCCTCCTCATGTGCATGTGTTGTACAAATGAGGGGGCCTATTGATTGTTTTCTTGAAGGTAAACTAAAGCTATTTTTTCGGAGTCAGGAAGTTGGCAGCCGTTCATTGACATAGACTTGCAAAGCCCTTTAGGTCAGTGTATATCAGAGTGAATTTCAAATATGGCCTTTAAAATGGACTGCAGTGGTCTGAGTCTCAGACTAAGGAAGAAAAAGAAGTCTAATTTCCCTTTGCGTTATGTTGAGAAAGATAAATGGTCTCCTTGCATCGCCTCAACATCATTATTATGCAATAAGGGAGGTTACAATTTCGTCTCTGTGCACCAATAACACATTAAAGTTGTTAACTAATAAAGGAAATGCAAGTGGACTGCACAGACTTTGCCTTATTTTTTTCAAGGTAATCATCCATGATTAACCTCTAATTTCACAGATGGCTTAAACTGCCAAGGACTTCTCTTTGAGATCAGTACAGTGTGGTATTATTTGCATGATGGAGTGCTGCTTTTGTTATTCTGTCTACCAAAAACCTGTGTTCAAACCATACTTTGTAAAGTCTAAAGGGAGTGTAATTAAGAGTGCACAGGGAAGAAGTGTCCATAGTTTTTATCTATCACGGTGCTGGCTGCACAATACCTGTTTCCATAGCAGCCAGTTCTCACCTACCATTTTTTGTCAATCTAGAGATGAACCCTTAAAATGCAAGCTTAAGTACGAGTCCATCAGTAAAAGAATATAACTTGATTTGGCCCTGTTGTTTGTCAAACTATAGGTGTTGTTCAGTTGGATCAGGAAACAGCACAAAGGGTGAAATATACTGACACAATGTCCAGAAAACTAGTTTTTTTTCCTCCACTTGCAAGAGTTAGTTATCTAAATAAGCTCATTGTCTTCCTCTCAGCAGTATTTTGTCATTCTTTTTAACATATAAAACCATGAATTCTTTCTCTCACAGCAGTGGAGGAAAACACCAGGAGCAAACGCCGGGTTGCCAGTTGAGCTTACATCAAAACAAGTTTATGACTGGGGTGTAAACTGCATGCCAAATTAATCAGAGCACAAGACTAAATCCCCCTTAATTACCATATGACACGTTGCTGCCAATTATTTTAGCATTTAAAGGCTATTTTTAAAATGAATTGTTCTCCACGTGACCCAAAACCCACCAGGACCAACTACACAACTTCCTAGCAAACTTCCGAGAGAACAGCGAGGGCAAAACGGCGTCACCGATCTGTGTTAGCTTAATGTTCTTTTGTCTATTTAAGCTAAAACACATTAGCATGTTCTTAACTTCCAAACCTGTTTTTAATGGGTCTCTAACATTGTTGTTTAAACATCCAACACAGAGCATCTATCCACATGTTAGCATGTTGGCATGTTAGCATTAATCTGAGCCCGTTTGTAACATTCACTGAATGAATCCACATGATTCGTGCTGTTCATTCTGAGTCTGAACTGGGTTTTGTCTGTTGTTTTTGCACTCTGAACATATTCTTTGTTATTCTCTAACAACTTCCAAGTTTCCTCATGTAATCCAGTCACTTTGCTGCTGTAAGCTCCTGGGCATTGCCAGCCTGAGAGCTGAGCGGTTTGATGGTGGGTCTACAATATAGATGGGATTTTCCTTTAATTTATGACCCACTCCTTTGCTGGCATGTGTGTATCCACATCTAGTTAAAACAGTATATTTTCCTCTCTGTGATAACTTTCGTGGATGCACTATATAGATATGATTTTAGATCCGTAGGGGAAAACTGTGAAATTCCGTATAACATGAATATTTATTAAGTTAAACTCAGACATCTTGCTTGATGCTGGATGGTATCAACCCTAAAGATTATCATATTAATCTATCTCTGTTTGGCTACTTATCCCATTGGTGCGCGATAAAAAAATGAACATTGTTAGAATTGATACTGCTACATCACTCCCGAAGCACCCCATCTTGTGAACTAGCCCTCCGTGCCTTCCCAATCCCCCCCCCCAAGCCTGTTTGCCAGCCAGCGTGGCTGGCAGCCTCACAGTTCACTTTGATTTGTGAATGTGAATTTTATCAAACATCAATATTCTCTTTTGAATCATATCCAAATGGGCATTTTATAGTGCTGCAGGCAAGAAACAAGCTCTCTGCTCAATATTGTGTCTTTCTGAGTGTTGCCAGACCACCTCCTATTTCTTCTCTAATTCTTTAAGATGAAAATTAGACCTGTGCTTGTCTTCTTTTGTCCATGACAAGACAATGTGTGACGAGTTGACTTTACTGTACATTTATACAGATATTGGTGACTAAGTGTCTTTCTTTTGTGTCTTGAGAGCAGTTCACAATAGGGTAAGGTGCTCCACGCTGACTGAGGGAGACTTGTGTTGCACAATAATTTCGTCAGCCTAATCCATGGCAGAAAAATTGCACCCATTTTTCATGTAGGTTTAAACAACTGCTGTGATTTGTCGCACGGTGACAAAAGATACCAGTTCGTCAGGTTCCAGGGTGCTTTAGCTAAGTGGTCGTCAGTGCCCCATCTTCCTTTACTTCCTCTTTCTTTGAATTATCCTTTTCTCCAGCCAGTCTTCTTGTTTCCATTTTAGTTTTTCTCCTTATGCTCACATTCCTTGTTTCTATTTTCCTGGCTGTTCTTCTGCATAGCCGATCCTTTGCATGCTCCCTTTTCTGTCTTATTTCTCTTCCTCCATCTGACTAGCCTTTGGAACCAATCAGTATCCATCCATTATCACTCTGGGGTAGTTTCACTGTCTGTAGTCCAACTTGTCTCTGAGGAGAAACACTCAGTTACTATGCTTCCCAGGTCCCCGGGCCAAGATTGCTTGTATAGTAGATTCCACTGCCCCTAGCTTTTTCCTTCTGTGTCCTGCTTCCAGGTCCTTCCATCCTGTTTCTTCCACTCACTTATTTTCTTCTTTCTGCTTCCTATTCACTCTCCTCTTCCTCTCTTTATGGGAGCTTTAAGTTTCATTAGTTTACCATAGAGATCAGTTGACTTCTCCTTCCTCCTTATCATCACTCAGTACGGCAGAGTTACAGAGCTCTCTCTGTCTCTCTCTGTCTCTCCCCACAGTCCTCATCAACATACACTTGTAGCTCTATGAGACCCCACTATTTATGCTGTATGCTATGTGCGCCTCCCAGTCATTTTAATTGGATAGTGGGGGTCGCACACCTGCACCTCTCAGCTTGATTGACATGCGGCAGAGGGGACTAGTCATATCCTGGGTGCAGAGGCAGTGTGTCCTGGCCACTTTTTAATCATGTTCTGCAGGCTGGGACTGATAAGAGATGTAAGGGTGATTATGGTTCAAGGAGGATGTCCTTGCGCAGCAGCCTTGGGATTATGGCTCTTCCCTGTGTTCTGACTAGGAGAATGAGTACATCAGTATTCAGATGGTCACCTCCTCAGGGGTTGCAGAGTTACTGGAGAGATTTGGAATGTAGAAGAGAGACTCGAAACTCGAATCGAACGCCCTAGGATTGTGTGTAATCTGTGAACTCATTCCATTCTGATGAGCACAGCAGCTGACAGTATGGGTGTTAATGGCATTTTAGATATGATGAGCTCGGATGGCCTCCAAACTCTGGTCTCACTTCATTTTCAATATGTGAATGGCACAGATATGATCCGCGGCGATGCTCCAGTGTAAAAGGTGTGAAGAGAAGTCACTGTACTATATGCCTTTCTGTGATAGTTGCCAGACTATCAGATTTCTAGAAAATATACTATTCAATAGAGTGAGATCAAAAAGGCCCAAAAATAGCACAGCCATTTTTGCATGTCAGGCCATGCACAAATTTAGAGGCAGAACTGGAGAGAGCTAGACTACTTTGAAAATGACCTTGCACTCATAGATTATCCACAAACTAATGTTTTGGAAACAATACATCTTGCACTGTCCGTGTAACAACTTCAGAAAATTTAACTCAAGTAGAAAACTTCATTGGCCATTTGTAGAGAGACAGGGAATGTTGCAGTAAAAAATCCTTGGCATTTAAGTGTTAATTTTTTCATGCTCTGACACACCGCGCCGTAGTGATACATCGGCTGAGATCACCTCATGTCTTCTGTTTGCAGTTGCGCATGAACACGCTGCAAACGCCACAGATGACAGTCAGCTAATCACAGACTTGCACAAGTGTTCTGCGAAGCCCGTGACGGCGAAGAAATAGATAGTGGTCTGTATTTGTGCTCAACATTGAGAGATGAACAAAACAAACCGTTCTCCTGTCACTGTGAATCTGATTAAACAGTCTGATCATATGCTTGGAATACAAATGAAAATAAGCTACGTGTGTCTGACAGAAAGCTGGCACTGGCGGTGTAAACTTTCGCTTTGCTGTGTCTTGCAAGGCGTTTTTTTTTTAAGCCTCTGTTTGTGGAAGAGGAGGCAGAGAGGCAGGGGTGAAAATTTAAGAGAAGGAGCACTTAATGGTTGAAATTACTGATTCACTTGGCTAAAGGGCTAGTAAATAAGGAGCAGCCAGCCACACTTAGCTTAATGGTGCCTAATGGCTGACAGACCCATCTATTTATGAGTGTAAGGTTCTCTCATCTATGTTTCTATAAATATGCTACCATAGAAGTTATATTGCTGTTGTATATTGCACTGGATTTAATTACTTTGCATACATTTCCTATTTGATGTGCATTTCATGTAGTGTGCAGTGACGTTAAACTGAGTCTAAAGTGTAAATGTATTTATGTTTAATTTAGTAGCAGCCAAGTCAGCGGTTGCGCGTCTGACTGATGTATGCGCTTCAAAATTGGATGCTGCTGAAATTGCTTGTGTTTTCTCGGTTAATAACAGGAAGAGGCAGTTTCTTCCAGCTGCTGTAATGACCATCTATCCTCTGTGGTCAGTCAGTTCATAACAAGGCAAAGAGAATTGGAGTCAAGGCTGGAATTCAGCACCCACAGCCTACCAAATGTGGACGGTTTCGATTTTTGCCCTCGGCCTCTGATTATTTCTGACTCCTAAATTAAGATACAAATCTATGTGTAAGTGCATTAATACATTCAGAGAGACACTTGAAAATACTCCACAGCCGTACAACTGAAAGAACTACACACATCCATGAATTCACATCCGTCGAAAGATCTTTTCTTTGTATTTTTAATTCGCCCTTTCTGTGCCACCTGTCAGGAATCGGCTCAGCCTTGTATTTCATGCATGTCTCTAATAAGCAAAGATGCAGTGTGAGATGAAAAGGTGCAGAACAGATTGCTTATAATTACCTGTATGCTCGTGCTGATCACAGCATGTGACCTGCGAGGGGAGGAGACTTGAAAATAGGAGTCTTGCTGCCCGATGCTTCTCATTTTATCCCACAGTATGCATGCCCAGTCCACACCTTCAGCCCACACACCTACGCTCACACACATGCATATTCACTGCACAAGAACCGTCATTATAAAAGAACTAATTAAGAATCTTTTCTGACCCTTTCAGTCACGATGTTAATGAATGCATTGATGTTTTTTTTCTCTCTCACCTACACTCAGTCATCACTGTTACATTAAGAATTTTATAGTATTACAAAATAGGGATTTCATGCAGCATACTCCGTAGGTTAATAGCTATTTGGGCTCTAATTAATTTCAAAGTAATTTTCAGAATTTCTTAAGGACAACCTTGCAGGAAAAAATGCGTCTCACTTGACGTACGTTGCACTATTTATACAGTCAATGCCTTAATTCTTATATTTATTAAGCTTTACAGTGACATCTTAAGTTGATTATGATTTTAATATAGGCCGAGATTTAGATGATTAAAATAAATTCTTTTCGTGCTTTATGTCAGTAGACTCACTCATGGCCAACACAAACTGTTGACTTTGTGTTGTGTATGCATGCACAGTATTAATAAGATAATCTGGGAATTTGTGCCGAAGTTAATGTGCATAATGTGTGTTGGATGTTTGAGGAATGAATGAACTGGTATCTTCAATGTTTTGTTAAAGCACTTTAAGTCCAACTGACTCAAAATATTGTACAGATGTCGATTTGTGGTGACACCCCTTTTATTTTACGGCTCCAGCTATTGGCGCTTGGATTTTTTTAAGGGGCTGACTCAGCTGTGGGTGACCGAGAGCCAAGAAAGAAAGACACTGAAAAGAAAGAGTGAACAGGTTGAGGTGACTTCCAGCATGAAAGAAGCAGATACAGACGTCTCAAGTTTCAATTCTCTTACAAGTTTATTTTTTAGCTGTTTGTTAAAGCTGAACAATTAAGTTGTTTATGCCACAATCTTAATTCTGGCTTCAATCTCATCAGCGGTGAAAGAAAAAAAAAACAAATGTGTCATTTTTTAACAGAATTGTTAAGAACAACAAGTACTGAAAAGGACTGAGTCAGAAAATGCAAAAAGTGCATCATTTGAAGCTTGAACTATTAAATCATATCTGCCTCGCAGCTTGTTTTTATCAGTAATGACTTTATCAACAGTCTGAGTCCACAGACGGAGGATCCTTGAGGATCACGCAGGACTGAGGCAGCTTTTAAATAATGGATGGAGTTTGGAGGTGGAAAGCATAGTTTGCTAATGGATCAAACATTATAAAAAGCAGAATCTCTTCATAACTGGATTTGGTGTCAGTGTCTTTGGGCAAGGTACGTCAGGCTTCAAGTAAGCTTTTTTGATTAGTTTTATAACATTTTTAAATACAGATTAAGCTTTTTTGTAGTGATGCCTGTTGTTCTTTTTTTTAAAAGCTTTTTATGCAGTTGTATTTATGCTATATGTCTGAAAAATATTACCTGTGCTGTCTGTTTATAGAAAGTATGGACATTTTCCTCTAAACACAGTCTTCTGATGAGTCATGGGGTGTAATCACAACCTCCATTCTGAGGGGAGAAAAACTGTGATTCTGGTTTTTGAAAACTGAGCAGCCCAGTCATCTCACATGTCAAAAAATGAACTGCTAACAAAGGACAGACAGTACTGGCCAGCGTGAAATGCCAGGCTTGGACAGCAGTCAGGCCGCTGGACTGCAACAAAGAGGAGAAGAAACAGGGAGACATGTTGGTGCTGAGCTGCACTGCTGAGGAAAGCCTGTTCCCTTTACCAGCACAAAAGCCTCAGTAGCTCATGTTCTTGCACTGATGCCTCGTTGTTGTGACGGCTTAGACAAAAATCTAACCCCAGTTAGAACCTGCCAACAACTGAGCAAAGGTATCATCCATGACAATAACTGCGTACTTCACTGTCAGAGGTGTAATTACATGTCTTTGCTGGTAGTTTTTTGCTTTACAACATCTGTATGAAGTCTTGTTTTGTATGTCGGGTTATTCCTCTCGTCTCATGTCCACTCCTGCAGGTTTGTTTTCTTGTCTTGTGCAAATGCTGACGATGCAACACAGTAAATCTCATATCTCTTTGGAAACCCAGAGGACCATTTCCCTTTTCTCGATAATCATATACCTTGTATACAGGATAAGTACTCAGTAATATTAGGCTTTCACTTGTTGGTAGGAGTCTATTGCAGAAGTCAGTAGTGACATTGCAAAGAAAAATGTCTGTAATCATGATGTTCTTTACCTCATAGCATCTGCTTTATGGCGTAGATTAATTTTTAATAAAAACAACACTTAAAACTGAGGTGTAAACACATTTTAAATTGTTGTAATAATTTAAAGCACTTTAATTTAAAATATAAGGGCTCAGCGCAAACAGTATTTAAATTAAGCTCATTAATATAAAGAGAACAGTTTGTAATGTATAAGTGGAAAATTACTTGCTATGTATCACCTAATCGCGCTGCCTCGTTAGGAGTTAACACTGTGATAAATTAGTAAAAGAACATCAACAGTTTGACAAAAGCTTCACACATTTTCCTGTGCCAAATGCCGCTGGAAATTTCAAAGCTGCAGACTGATGACTGATTTCTAGGTTAGTCTAAGCCATACGCAGAACTTGAAAGGGAGTGTGGAGGAGAGAAAGAAAGTCTTAGAAAAATTCAGGCAAATTATTAGACGAAGACATAACATCCTTATCTGAGTACACAGGTGGCAGCAGTTATACTAAAAGTTTTTTATTTAAATTCCTAAGTTGAAGATGGGTGGATGTGAAGAGTTGACAGATACAGTTTCAGGCCGAATCTTCCCCCAAACACCTAATTTCACTAAAGAACTTTCACAAATCTACTTAATGTTCACTGCACCTCACATCGTACTGACCCCACAGTACCTCATTTCTACTGTCAACACATAACTGTCCTAAGTTATGGAAACAGGACTTCAAGCCTTATCATATGTACACTGCTTGAAGGACTGAACAAATTTAAGTAGGAGGCCCTTTATGAGGGTGCCTAAACTGGCAGGAGTGAAGGAATTGTTAAGTTGTCTCTTCAGATTTTATACTTTAGACATTTTTCGCTTTACAGTTTATAATTAGCATAACAGACATACATAACCACTGCACAGGGATGCAGA
Organism: Acanthurus leucopareius; assembly: GCA_029814765.1. Taxonomy (NCBI): domain Eukaryota; kingdom Metazoa; phylum Chordata; class Actinopteri; order Acanthuriformes; family Acanthuridae; genus Acanthurus; species Acanthurus leucopareius. The sequence goes on along the minus strand of JAQMCX010000054.1, from coordinate 1,722,954 downwards.
ATTTTACACAGTTTTCACACTGTATCAGTTTGTTTTGGTCCTGTCCTAAGTTTGATGTTCCCTGCTCTGCTTTGTGATGTGTTTATATACAGCTTTCACCATCAGAGCCAAGTTCCACACCACTTGTGTCTGGATACAATGTTGCACCTATGCTGAGGTGGGAAAACTGAAAGAAATACACAGCTGGAAGTTCTGAAAGTGACTAAAGGGAGCACAACTTCTCACAAACTAGTTAAATTACACTGCGCTATACAGCACTGAGGCGTTTTATCTATTTAGTTTGTCTTGCAAAAATGCCGAAATGCCGTTTCTTTTCACGCCAATCTGCCAGTCCTGATGTTTACGGACATAAAACAGCTGAAAATCTCACTATTTTTCAGTAAATCCCCTCCAAATCTGTTATAAAGTGCCATCCTGAAAGCACCTTCACTCTCAGTTTTTCCATTTTGTTTCCCTATAAAATTAGAGCAACATAATCTCTTCTCCTCCCTAACTTCCTTCCCACTCTCTCTTCATTTTGCCTCCTCAATGAGTCATTTGTTAAAAGTGGGCAGATGCAGGGCGGCAAGTTTAGAATTACATTTTGTTTTTGCTTGATTATATTAGTGTTAAAGAGATGTGGCTCCTTGCTCTTGCTAATGAACAAGTTGTATCAGTCCCTTTATTTCACAGCTTGGCCATGCTACATTCACATCTGCTTTTAGCAATAACCACGTTTGATACCTGCCTCGTGCACAAGCTACCAGGCTGTGTCTATTACTATGGTATCTTTATCACCCACACACAACACCTGCTTCTCCCTTCCAGAAATGCAGTTGCTGCTACATTTTTTTTTAATTTCAGCCCCCCCACTAGTGCAGCTTAGCTCCTTCATTGACACACCAGCATTAAGTTTCACCATCTGAAACACCTGTGGTAGATAGACACTGCCTCAAGGAAGCCTGGGTAACAGAGGAGAAACCCAGGTAGCTGAAAGGGGAAATAGACACACAGAAGAGAGTGGCAGATTGGAGGCTGAAGGGTGTGTGTGTGTGTGTGTGTGTGTGTGTGCGCGCGCGCGTGCGCGTGTGTGTGCGTGTGTGCGTGTGTGTGTGTGTGTGTGTGTGTGTGTGTGTGTGTGTGTGTGTGTGAGACAGACAAAGAAACATGTAAAGAAATGGTCTATAGTGGGCTCAGAGTAGCTGCTAGGTCTAGTTTCATTAGACTTAGCAGGTTTCCTCAGATCTTCTCATTTCCCTATTACCATCTTAATTAGCCTAATGAGTTGAGCTGGGAGGGGGAAAAAAAAGTGTTGAAAGCTGACAAGTTTGTTGCAAGCAATTATTGTACTGTCCTTCCTGTACCGGCCTTATCTGCTGAAGGGCGGAGATTGCGATCTGTGGATTGGCAGCCTCTTGGAAACCCGGTGTGTGCTGTGGACTCTGCTATCGATTAGAGAAGCAGATGAAGAAGAGGAGGAGGAGGAGGAGGCTGCAGACAGAGATTAGTGAACCCTGATGTTTTGGGGTTTTTTTTTTCCTTGTGGGATGCTCGCAGCCACTGTTGTTGTTGTTGTGTTTACTATACATGCCAATTTCTTATATGCAAGCAGTCGACTGGATATATTAGAGGCCACATCGCTGTTAGCCTGCCTGACAGCGTAACAACTCATTCATCCTCCTTGCCCATGTTGTGCTTGGCAGACGTTTGAATTCATGTATTTTTCCTTTTTAAATGCCTCCATTATGTGGCCTGTGTTAGCAGTCATGCTGTTCTTTTTTTTTACTTCAAAATACCATGGTTACATCAAAGGCAAAAGCTATACTGCTGCACACCACCGAAGCTTCAGCTTGTTGTTCTTGTTGGTATTTTTCAGTTTTAATTGATGCGTGGCAGTTGATTTAATGCCGGTGTTGGCACATGCATTGCACTTACATTTACTCAGTTTCTTTTCTACACCCACTGCCTGCCCCTAAGGCTTCAACCAAACTCCACATGATTTTTTTATTGTGTTATTTAATACAAATTGAATCGACAGTTCCATTCACAGAATTAGCTCCACCTCATGTCAGAAAAATAACAAAAAAATAAACTAAATAATTGATTGTCATGATAATAAATTTGTTCATTATAAGTTTGAAGCCCAAAGTTTTTTGTGCCTTAAGAGAGGCACTGAATATACACAGCAGAGATTCATTAGATACTGACTAGCATGAAATGTTATTCCAATGCAGCTATTTGCATGCTGTATATTTTCCACAGTTCAGCTAATTAGACAGATAGCCAGTGCCAACACGTTCACACATGCCAGTGGCAAGTAAATCATACCATTAAACGATCAAACTTTGTATCCCACTTCCCCGATGCTGGAGGATAAAAAAATCAAAGAAAACTTAAGTTCTGTCACTTGTTTGCCTTCAAAATTAAATTGCTCTTCTTAATCTCCCCAAAGTTTATAAGCTAAGAACACAAACTTGGACAGTGGTCCATTATCCCCAAACACCAGATTACTTTTAGTCTTGTGGTAGCATGTGTGCTGCAGCCACATATATCTGAATCTCTCAGTTAGACGTTGCACTCAGAGAAACAAATGTGGACAACAAAAGAAAAGTAATATGGATGTTGTAAAAAGGTGAATGCTAATAACATAGTTTTTTTGCTTTTGCTGCACTTTGTTTGTTTAAAATAACTTTTTTTTCCTATATAAATTCTTAGATATATTGCGATGCAGATATGGAATATTCAGCAAAAAATGGCATTCCTTGATTATCTTAAAGTGTTTGTTAAAAAATGAACAAAAAAGACTGAACTCAACTGCAAGGCAATGCAGCCGCACACACACATGGTAGTGTGCCATTTTATCATGACCACAGACGGCAGCTGCAAGCATGTTTTGATTGAATGTCTAGGTAATTAACTTAGCATGAAAAACGTCACTGTAATCTTATAATCAAGATGCATTAAGATGCATCTATAATTGCTTTTGCTATCTCATTATGGTCCTATAGTTTCCTAGAGATCCCCATCTCTGTGTTCCATCACAAGAGCTCGACTGCATTACGTCACTTAGTTATTCATGTGAGGGATGCATCGATACAATACCTCAGTTGATGTCCTCGCCCATACTAACCTTATTAAGCAGATTGGTTATTGGGTCAGTTTTCTCCGACTGCAGTTAATAGAATTACCCATTAGCAAATATCCAGGCACCATATGAGGCTTTGTAAAGCTTCTAAACACAAACACTTCAAAACACTTGTGATCCATGCAGGCTGGAGGAAAAAAGAAAAACAATTGTCTAGTTTAATGAACACAAAAACAGCACGATCAAAACGGAATTTGAATCTGTAAGCTAATTAAAACACACACTTATAAAATACATACAAACACACTGTTCTGAATGTCCGAACACTTATCAGCAGTTAGTCTCTTGCTCTTGACCAACATTAAAAATCAAACAGTGGCTGTAGCTACAAAGCCTGGCCACATAAATGTGAAGATTTTTGTTGTGTTTTTAGTCGGTGGTACTTTTATTGAGAGCTTGAATAAGTTTTTATCTTGGTTTTCAGCTCTCCTAGCAACATTAAACAGTTACACTAATGCATAGTGTTAAAGAGTATCCATAGCAACAGATGTAATTGGTTTCCTTAGCAAAATAATTGATCTGGAGCTTTAGATTATCTGTCTGACTCTCTCTTTGTCCTGGAAAGATGACCCCTTTTTAGATTTAAGGCATTCTGAGTTTTCTCTTTTAATTCTAAGATTGATGTTTTCTTGTAATGCAATAAAATTTGCATTTAAGTAGAATCTATCAAATGTGATATAAGATTGATACTGTCATCTGTTGCCTGAAGACTTTTAACACTCTGCCTCGAATACTTGTAAAAGGGGTGAGGCCTCTATTTTTCATTGCTGGCTTTTCATCACAGTACAGGGGGTTTATTAGTAATGCCATAATGAATCACTTTTGAGTGTGATTGCCTGTGGGCCTTCTGGGAAAGGTAGTGTGTTGTTAGGAGGGCATCTGGCCAATTGTGATGAAACAGAAAGCACACTTAATGAAACCAGGGTGTATTATGGGTCAGGTGAACTGGACAATTGCTCTCCAGAGACACAGACCCTTCACCCATAGACATTTAGGATTGAGTCTATGGTTGCATGCACAAAAATATAGAAATTTACACAAACATGCACATGACCACATACTTGCATCACCACAAACACTGCAAATATAAATCTTAATAAGGTTTTTGTCTGTTTTTTTTAGTCAAAATATCTTATTACACTGAATATAAAGCCCAACACCCACAAAGTAAACACTTACCATTTCCACAAGTATTTAGAGATTTGTGTTTGGATAGCACTTTTTATTAAATAAGATCTTATTTAATTTGCAGGTTTATTGCTTATTACAAGAAAAAAAGACCTTGTACATTTATTAATTACTGTTTAAGTGGCGTTTTTTCCCAGTGCAGTTAGACACACGACCTTTTCCGCCCACATTACAGCATTATAGATTCAGTGTTCAGTATATATGATAAATACATCACACATCTTGATATAATAATTAAAAGAGGTAATGATGAAGTTGTCTTTATGAACTATGACTCTTTATCAAACCACTACTTTATCTTGCACAGGTACTGAGGCGAGCGTACACTCAGCATCTTTTCTCCGCTTCTTTTCGCTGACATCTCATTATAAGCATGTCAAGTCCGCACAATGTGGAGATGATTACACTGCAGAGATGCTATGGTTTACCATGATTGGAGAAAAAGAGAGAGAAGCCTTCAGCTGACTTCTGCTCTCGTGGTGAGCAGTGATACGACTATGGGGTTAATTGTGGTGACAGCGCAAGAAGAATCACGAGGTTTGTAAAGCTCCGAAAGTAGCAGTTGTAAAATGTAGTTTTGTATCAGTAAAACCTTATCAGCCCTGACTAAGGACCCGGTTTTTGTAGTTAGACATGAACACCTGCAAGATCAGAAAACACAATGAAACACACACCAAATTAAACATCTAGCGCGTGTTTAAAATCAATATCAGGTCCTTTGCAGTCAAGTTCTATGTGCCGTATTATTCTTCTTTGGTCACCTTGTTGAAGTATGCCCCCTTTATGGTACAATAGCTGAATACTGACACACCTCAGAGGGATCAGTGCTTCTTTCAAAGGCCTCCGGTGGTTCTGGCCTTTAACATAACGGTGAAAGCACAGCCAGACCTTCTACTCCAGATATCCTGAAAATACCCAGCAGCGAGATAAAAATTCCTTTGATTCTCTTGGCCAGTGGACGACATTGATCAGTTGAGAGCCAACTTTGATCTACCAAGCCCCTGCGCTGAACCTGCCAGCACCTCAAACAATCCAGCTCACCCTTTTTTCATTGTGAGCTGTTCACTGACCATTACTTAATAAGCATCTGTTTGCTATTTTGTGCAGCAGCCACTCTAATGACAAGTGTAGAGACCCAGGCAGCAGCATTCCAGCATGTTAGCGCTCACCAGCCTCCCATGCAAGACCTTTTTCTCATTGTAACGTCCAACTGAGGATGTACTTCATGTGTGCAAGTGCAAAATGTGGTCAAACTTCAAAACTGTCAAAGTGCATGTTTGACTTATATTCTGACAGAGACTGATTAGAGTTCTTGGCAGCTGATTTGATAAACAGCCTCTACTTAAAATGTGATCATGATTAAATCCCAGCCCCTCAGATCTCTAACGATGTCTGTGTAAAGTCATATATCATGATCAGTCATAAGAAAAACTGCAACTCCTCTTGCTCTCTGTTACTCTCTAACCGATTTAAAGTGGTATTACAGAGAAACTGTTATAGCCAAGATGTCCTTCATTTACTAATAAAGTGTTTTAAAAAATAGAACAATGTTAGCATCCACTCTTATTTACCCTCATATGACAATATCTTATTCGTAAGCGAACACTAGCAGAGATAAACTTGTTAGGCCTGTAATTCTTATCACTTTAAATCAGCTGTTATATCTTCCAAAGATCCAGCACACCAGAATTTATTTTTTCAGTCTAATCTCATGATATAACTTTATAATGTAGTTTATTCTGTAGCCTAACTGAAGCTGGATTTTTAAGGCCTTTGATATGATGCTGACTTTCGAGAATTTAATGTGAAATATCCGCTTTTATTAATGTCTTTGCATGCATTTTTTATAATGAAATTTTATAGCTTAATAAACTTGTTAGTGCTTTCAAAGGACAAATCGTGTATACATATACAATATACACCAGGACAGTGAATGTAGTACACTGCAATAAGCTAATAATGGCCAATATCATCTGGGCCAGCTGATTTATCAGCCATGCTCTACTATACACTGTATACTTATACTGTATATGGTAAAATTTTGACAGGGGTGTTATGATGTTACCTCTCTCTTGCTGCTGTACTGTAAAGCCCCAGACGGTACTTCAGATGTAGCTGGCTTAGCTACATTTATCTGCTGATGAATGTGCCGCTTCTAAGAGCTCAGGCTTTAAGTCTTAGTGTTTATGTTTTTATAGCTTTCTTCCCACTGGTGTTTCTTAAAGCTGCTCGTTGCTCTTTTACTCTTCTGGAGGCTCCCAGCCAAACATAACAGAATAACTTTAATTAGCTAGAGTCTCTGCATACAAAGATAATTGTGAATAATGCAGTTGCTGTACCCAAGGGTGAACGAACACAGCGTTTGGCTCATGCCCCGGCTTCCACATGGGGCGTTTAAGACCGCTTTTTTTTTCTGAAGTGAAGGTTAAGTGTTATAAGGATGCTGCACAGAGGTGAGAGAAGGCTGCCTGATCATATTGACCCAATGATTCATCTTCTCTTGCCCCGATGTTTCGTGAATTGGGTTTGGTTGCGCTGTAGCTTTGTTGAAAATGGGTGGACAAGGTGACCTGTGCTGTAGATCAAACTGCTGAACAACTGCTCGGGGACAGGGTCCTGCCCGCCTGACTGGACATCATTTTTCTCCATTTAGCCCCATCTCACACCTGTAATAGGGTGGTCGTCCACATGAATGCTCACAGCTCCACTGGGATAGAGCCATGTTTTCGCTCACATTGCTCTGTCATTAACAACAGGAGTCAACAGATTTACACTACTTCTCTGCTGGCCTGAGAGGACATGGGCTGTCACTTAGATTTTACAGAGGGAATTGCTTGTTTTGGAGGCATCGAGGGTTGAGCTGAGAAATTTACTATGATATTTAAATGCTTCAGAAGATCAGTGCTGTTACTGTTTATCAGGCTTTGAATACATTACTCGAACAACTGAACTGGTTGACTGTTGCATTGCTTAAACTGGCATTTTAGAGAGATGGTCCTCAGGTATTTGTGTTTCTCGATTACACTGATATTTCCTTTGCTGCGTCCCTCCTGAAGCTCTTTCTCCAAGAACCAGAACCCACACCAACAAAGCAACGCAACTGACAATAAACTTAAATGTGAAACTATAAATGTCATCATTTATGTTAACTATAGATGTGTAATTATAAGTAGTAGATAAACAAACGAGACAGTTTTTTTACTGAAAATATGCTATTTTTTCTAAAGTTCACTCATACTGTAGGCCATGAACTTTTCAATCATGCCTTTCTTATTCCATTTATTTTTATGTTAGTAAGCAGGATCAGCAAGTGAAGGGAAACCTTTCAGCATAAATGTGCATAAAAATGTTTCAGGCCTCATGTCTTCCTTTATTTGTTTTTGCACTATTAAGAAAATTTACATTTCCAACGGAAGCTTTCCAAGTGCATACAGTTCCAATGTTTTTATAAAAAGTGGCCACCGTTAGGGCTGCAGCTATCAGTTATTTCATTAATCTACCAACATGTTCTACCAGTTGTTCTACGGATTAATCCTTCAACATCTACCTTTTTGGGCCCACTGGAATTTGCTAAATGGATAAACTTTTAAAGGAAAGCTATTTGGCCAAAAAGAAGTGCATTAGTTAATTCGTTAGTGAATAATCAAACAAATTGAAAAAAGTCAAGCATGTCCAAGAAAAAGGCAAAAATTTAAACACTTAAATCTTAATAATTTGTGCTTGGTTAATAGTTTTATCCACATCACATGATCCAGTGTGTGATGGGATACAGGTTATTTAAGTAATTTAAGAAGAAATGTTTAACCTTTATTAAGAAGTTATAGTTAATATACAAAAGACAAAACCAGACAGGTCTCCATTCAGTGCATTAAGGGCTTTTTACTTTGTAGTAAAGAAAACAATTTTTGAAATTATTCTTTGGAGAAATATTAAAGGTTTGAGTTTAATAAATTATCTGAGCATGACAGGATCTTATTTTGCAGCAGCCCACAATAATGTGTCCTGCCATCCCAAAATTCACATACACACACACATGCTAGCACACACACACACAGTTAATGACTACAATGAAAAGTGAATCATACCAGTTAATGTGTGGGTGAGCAACATTAGATTGTCCAAGTTCGAGAGCTGCAGGGCTCTTTAACATGCCATTGAAGACCATTTTCGCAATTGTGTTTGGAACCACTAATTAAAACGATAAATGTGGGGTTCTGACCATGGACGCATTAATGAAAAGTCACTATGGACCATGTGACCTGCGTGGACTCACAGCCAAACTGTCTTTTTATTTTTGCCTGCTAATTTTGAGTGTGATCAGCATCATTAAGTCATGAAAGCATTTTTGATTAGTCAACTAGACTCCAAATTAGAGGAAAATGAGCCGACAACAGCTGGCAAGATTATGAAAATTTTCCTTTATTTTAAGGCATTTTCCTCCACCAGAGGGTGAAATCTGTTGTTAAATAAAAACAGTCCAACTGCATTTTTGTCCAATAGTCTCATTGATTACATCTTGTGTAATTAATTCTTAAAGTAACGGTGAAAAATGACCCTGCTGCTCTCTCATTTACTTACACCTGAATAGCATACAGAACTCATTGCACTGAACTTTTAACATTCATTTATCATTTTACAGTTCACAAATAAAAAATATATATTGTAGAAACAGGATAACAACATTGTTAAAGGTTTTTTTATGCCTGAATTAATATAACTACCTGGTAGTGTCTATCGCTAGCAAGATAGCCTGTTAATCCAGAACTTGCTAACCACTTTATTGGTCCATTATAAGCACTCAAGTGTGTGTGTGAAAGTAATTATGTGAATGGATTTCGCTTTCTTCTAAAATAACAGGTTAAGTATCCTACCAGGAGTGGTAAATGGCAGCTTAGAGAATAAGTGTGAGTAACCTCAGTTGCTTCCTTAATGACGGGTCACAGAGGATGTCCTTGTTCAGAGAGCTCCTTTAATAAAACATTTGACTGAAGGTCAGAGACTTTTGTGAACCATGTGAGATTAACAGTAGATGATACAGTTTTCTTTGTCTGAAGGGTGATAATCTTTTTTTTTTTGTTCAGCCAGCTTGAAGAAAAAAATTAGGTGAATGTTTTGCTAACCTGTAATTCTTAAAAAAAAAACCCACTCTAAGGACGCTTTACCTGACTGAAGAGTTTTGCTTGGCGCTTGTGACCCTGATGTGAAACATTTTCCTTTATTTCCACACAACAATACAAGCAAAACTTAGACCAGCACGTCTGTGTGTGTGTGTATATATGTGTGCGTGTGTGTCTATGTATCAGACACAAAGAGCCTTGTCATTAGGTCTTGATGCTAGGGGAGACCAAGGCATGTGCCTGGCCATGGGGGAGTATCGATCCAATTGGCAATGTGCTCCACTGAAACACGCTGTGCATGCTCTCCTGGAAAAATTATAGAAAAATGGCCTCTGTTTTGCAGCGTCTGCATGTCGGAGGGTGTGGAGGTGAAGTGGGGGTGGCAACAGGTCTATGTACAGTCTCATTCGTACGCCGTCTGCTACTTAAGAGGACAAAGATGAAAACAGAGACAGCATAAGTGCAGAGAAAAATACCACATCGCCACTGTCCTCCACTTGAGTGACGTCTCTAAGTGATTGCGATCCGTGCTCCATCAAAAGGATCAAAGGGAGTTGGAGTTGCTTTGCCATTCAAGTCAAACAGATTGACTTTGGTACATACTTGGCCTGATGTGTTGGCTGTTGGCTGATGATAATTGAAACGGCTCCTCTCTTCACTTCAAGCTGGAGCCCGTTCTGTTTTTTCCCATCTATATTACCCCCTCTGTGCTCCCTGCAGCTATTCCCCTCCCTCCGTCACTCCCTCCACCGCAACCTCCTCCCTCTCCCCGCCCTTCTCCTTGCCCCCCCCTGCCCTTTCTCCCCGAATGAGTTGCTCTTCATTCACCACTTCTTCTCCCCTATCGTTTTCCGGTTTTTGGCTCCTGTCTCGGAGCAGAATGTCAATGGTGTTTGGAGAACTGTGTTTAGGATTCACACAGTGTGTCTGGCGTAAGCTCATAAGAGTAATTAGATGTTCTCTCACTGTTGTTCTTCCCTTAAAATGGTGGCTATCGTTTTTTTTTTTTCCCTCTCCTCTCCTCCCCTATCATTTGACATTCTGACGTTGGCTTGGGAGAAACAAAAGGAGGGAGAGGCAGAGAGAAAGAGAGGATTACAGAAAAGGGAGAAACACAGAGAGAGAGGGCAAAGGAAGAGACCTCTAAAGGGAGCAAATCATAGATTTTGGCTTGAAGAAAAGAAACCTGATAGCTTTGATATATAGTCAACATACATTTTTTTCGAGGACTTATGATAGATGATAAAATGACCCACTGGTGTACAAAAGAATAGCCTTGGAAAAAGACACAGTATGAAGGGGCAGAACATGTCAGAGTTGTATACATGAATGACAATGTGCACATTTAAAGTGGCTGCCCCTCTTTGCAACCAATATCTGAACCTCTCTCATAGAGCACATACATATGCATGTTCATACAAATACGACAAATCCTTTATTCAACGATCAAATATAGTCTGATGTGTGTGTCATGTCCTTGTCAGTGTCTTTTCTCATCAACAAGACTTTATGCCGACTTCAAGCTTTTCCACACAAGAGGAATTCTAATCCTTAAGTGTTGCTGGATCACGTTTAGCAAACAGACAACCAAAGCACAGCTTATAGCTCAAGGGGCTCAGAGTAAATTTGAAATCTGTCTGCCTTTTTCAGCTTTGATAATTTAAGCCTTGATAGAACAACTGCATTTAACTAAGCAAACATAAGTGATGGAACCAGGATGTTTATACTGCAGCAAGAATTATGAATTTGCAGGTAATCAAAAGTTAAGGGTAAATACTAAAAATGACTCTTTTTTTATCTTTACCACTGCACAGAAAAAGATAATGATCAATGTGTGGAGTTTTATTTTGAGAACAGTTACCTTTGAGTCCATTTCAGAGCAAAATTCCCAACCAAAGTTTATAAGAACCTCTAAATTTAGCTGCAGCTCATGACTTTCACTTAGCATTTCTGCAGCAAAATAACAACAGCATAACCACAGATAAACAAAAAGCAGGAGGACTCATTTAAAGATAGAAGAGTCAGGGATGTGATTTAAAAAAAACCACAGTTTTACTTGTCAAGCAAAGTTAGCTACAGTTAGTCATTTAGACGAACAAAGGCAGACAGATCTGGTACAGAGAAGAAAAGGACGTGATCAGAAAAACCAGCAGAGATTAAAAATACCACAAACACTAAATACTGGGAAAAAACATGCTGCTTGAGTAAAGGTACAGAGATGGTCTGACAGTGAGAGAGGGGAACAAACAGACAAATGCTTTATTTTATTAATCCTGGAGATTAAATGGATCGAGTCAGGAAAAACAAGATATAAGAGGCTGAGGAAAGTTGGGTTCGCTCTAGCTAGGTTAGCCGTTGTTAGCAATACTGTCTGAACGACGCATTGTGCTGCATTTGTGTGTATGGGCACTGTAACAACATCTCCACAGATAGGGGTTGGACTGTATTGTGTGAACGACTAGTTTAGAGAGAAAAAAAAAAAAAAAAGTGCCAATAAACACCCCACCCCACCCCCCATCCCCCTCAGGTTTTAAAGCATTTGATTCACAGAGAGGCCCATCTTACTGTATGAAAAGTGAGGTGTATAAACAAAAGTAGACTATATCAAATTAAAACTGGAAATGATGAATGAACAATGACAAAATGTAACCCTAGGAGCAGTGAGAGATGCATCAACCAGCTGCAGTTAATTGTCTTTCCTGTGGAGCTTTAATATGGAAACAGCAACAGGAAGTCTTGAGTTTGCATTTACAACACTTCAGCATTAAAAAGATCTATTTTTTATGCAGCATTTTTCAGCAGCGCTATGTCCCTGAAGTGTGTCAGATTTTTTAATCAGCTCCTTTTTTTGGTTAACATTCAGCACTAATGTAAACCCTGAAGCAAGAGAAAAGAAGAAAAGGTACTCATTGGCATTAATTATCATCAAATTTCATTTTTTTCCCCCCATCTTTGACTTTAAAGATGATGGTGTGTCTATGTGCTGTGCATTTGTGCCTAAAACTACTGCTGTCAAAATCTGGGCTCTGAAACTTTGTTTTTCCTTTATTAACAGATAACTGGAAGGTGAAGTTCACTGTGAATAGAGTCTGAGTCCTGTTAAAAAGGAATCTGTATTTTATGAAATTGATGCTTTGTTGATGCCTCTGAAGGGATTCACTCTCCTACCTGTCAGTCATGTATTTCTGCTCGGAGGTGTGCTGGCCAGGAACTGTCAGACTGCATTTGTTTTATGTGTCTGTCTCCCTGGCTGGCCCTATACCATAGACAGGCTAGTTCATTGAATTTGGGCCGTCCTTCAATTGCTGGGAACACATCTCAATTATAACTGAAGTCTATATTCTGTAGAGATTGCAAAGAGGAGGAAGGATACAAGACTTACCTTTCTTTGACTCCAGGTGGGATTAAATTAAGGTCTTGTATTTTACTGGCTCGGGTCTGAGAGTTCTAGTCAGATAACACGATGTACTGGACGAACAGGTCGGCGTAACCTTGCGGTCACCAACAACAATGTAGCATCTGTGGACGGAAGTGCTCCCAATTTCCCACTTGACATAAATAAAAAAAAAAAAAAAAAAAGCCTTTCTGTCCTTTGTTTGACTGTTGCCTGTTTGAATTGTTGAGCCAAACAGTCAAATATGCAGTCTTAAGCCCAAAACACATTACCAAACACCGCAGCACAGCTTACATCATTTGACGTCCCCAGAGCACATTGAAGCAAGACCGCTTGGGATGTAAAGCAATATATTTAGCATATTAAGTAAATTTAGAGCACTTCCCTGGATACAGGAGTTGTTTGTGTGCCATTTTCATGTGATTTCTTACCAGAGGAGACAATCTTTACAGCTACTGTTCCCCATGAAATGTCCTTTTTGAAATATAATCTTTAGAGTAGCAGGACTGCAGGTCACAGAGACCCTAATACTTTTACTCCTATATATAAAAAAAGGTTTCTTCTGTTCCATTTTAACAGCTACAAGAACAGACCAAGTCTTACTGTCTCTTGACAAGAGAAGAAATCGAATGTACGCGACCTGGGATTAGCCAGCCAAGGGAAAAAGTATAAAAACACAGCAGCTTGTCCAAACTGGTGATCTGAGTCAGTGCTGGAGGAGAGGACAGTGGTGTATTCTGCATTGCTCGTATGTGGCTTTTAGCAGCATTTCAGGAGTGATTGTGGTCATGCTGTTTTCAAAATGCTACATTCGGGTTCACAACCATCAGTTTATATTAGTTTAAGTTTGCTCCATTAAACAGACATTATCAGAAAAGTGCACAGTAGGTGTGAGTCTTGTAACAGAGTTATTGTAAGAAAACAAATCAGAGATGTTCCCTTTAGCTGTGAACTCAGTGGTAAATAAGTGAAGTTTGACTTGAACTGTTTTACATACTGGCGTTTAGGACTGACTGTCATGACTCATTTTTTTGTTCGTGACTAGAATGACATTTCAAACTAAAAAACTTCTGACTAAACAAACTTCAAACAAACTTCTGACAAAAAACATCATTACGAAGTATTAATGGAAAGGAAAACACATTTCTTTACAGTTTCTACACAGGTTATGAAGTTGTTACTTCACCAAGGATTACTCATATAACGGTGAGGTTGATATACCAATTTCTTGGTGGGACGTGTTCTTGAGACTGAAAAAGTGATGGATGATGAAATCCTTGGCTGACTGAATACATAGCAGGCCACTCCTGCCCTGCAATCTTGTAATCTTGGATAGAAACATGCTGTTTCATATTGTACTACTTACAAAACTGTTTAATCTGATGCCTGAAACACTGTGTATCGTTCACATCAACTGTTTTCGGTTTCAGACGTGTGATACTGACACAAACACATCAGATATATTCGTGTGATTGTTCCAGTGTCTGTTTATCAACGACTGATTTGTTGCAAAAATACAACATTAATCATAGGAACTGCCGCTAAACAATGCAACCTTAAAAAACACTTGAGTAAATAATATAAAAGTAGAAAGAAATGTAATGATTATGGCTGGTTACAAAACCACAACACTCCTGAAATAAAACAAATGTATGCTGATTCTTTCATCTAACAAGAATTTGTTTGAGTGTCATGCAAAAAATACAATAAAAATGAGCATCTATTCAAAGACTTTTAAATGCATGTTGTAGCTATGGTGTCATATGGTACACATGTTATTGATATAATACTTCTTGCACACGTCAAAGAGTTTAATTTGGTGAACTTTCTGCCCACCTTTTCGTTTTATAACAGGATATTGAAGTTTTTTATTACCTTCTTTATCAAAGCACCATTTGCTTTTGAAAAACAAACAGTTCATTAACTTTCAGTAGCCTGATAGCTCTGTGAGCAATCAGTTGGACTTGTTTGTCTCCACTTCGACCCGACAGAGAACTTATTCTTCACCGCTCTCTCTAAGCAGTCATCCCTCCTCCCATCCCTTCTCTCTCTCACTCCATCAATTGAACCTCACCCCACCAGCTTCCTCTCCTCAGTGACTCAATTACAACAGGTTTCCCATGAAGATCGTCCAGAAATCCCCATCTTTCACAACTGATAAACTACACATATGAAATCTGTAAATACAGGATTTTGCTCCACTTTTTCTGTAACAAAGCCTTAATTGTTGTGGGGGAGGAAGATTGATCAAAAAGTGAAACAAAGAGTCTGATGTGGAGAGAAAAAGAGAGCTGAAATGAGATTATATGGAGTTTTTCGCACAGCCACTTCTGTTCTCCCACCGTCAGCGTTGTCAATCGACATATCTCAGCAACTTGCTGCTGATGGGACTTGATGTGAATGTGGTGGGAGTGACGGTTCCCTCCCACAGAGAGTCAGAGGCAGCAGCAGCCACTGATTTATCCTCATGCTGAAGCCACTAATGATTTATTTATTTGGAAATTACAGAGCCTTGGGAGAGCTGGGCACGATTGATAACGAAACTCGAGAGCGGGTGTGGGGAGGAAGGGGAGGTAGACTCTGAGATTTAGCACTTCCTCCCACCTCACTGCTTGTCTATGCATGCATGTGTATACTGTGTGTGCGCTTGAGGATGTAGCATACCCAGGGGGTGCATCGAAAGGCTAATTCTCATATTGACATCAGTGAAAATTTTTTCCAGCAGAATATTTTTCTGAAGCGAAATGTTGCATGGCTTTGTTTTCTGCCGCAGGCGGGAGTTTAGCAGTGGCACAAGACTCCTACTGTGAAAATATTGATGTTTGATCACAGGGTGTCATGCTCCAAACATGGAAAAGGATTATTTGTGCAAGAAAGGCAATTAATTCATGTTTTTTTTCATGTTTGGCTCAAACTGAGATTGAAGTCTTTATGCTGAAGTTAGGCAATAGTGTATTTAAACATCTGCCAACTGTCTTTGTGTGAGGCAGAATGTGGCTGTGCAGCCTGCGGTGGCGTATTCTGTCGAGACTCATTATTACACAGACTCCTTACATTCATAAAAAAAAAGCAGACAAAAACATACAGCATAAATCCAAACCAAATGAAATTAGTTACGATCAGCATGCCGCCACATGACACTCTCTGTTTATTCTATGGTAAGCCATTACAGCCTAGTATGTGTTAATATGAACAGAGGGAAAGGTTGATGATTAGCTCTGCCTCTCAGTCTGTGTTAATGGCTTCCAGTCAGAGAACCACCACCAGTGACTAACATGATTCATTTTAGCTCATTAACGTTAATTGAAGTAGCTCTTTTCTCCTTCCTCAACCTTACATAACCACTGTCGGGATCACGGGGGCTGTGGAGTGGGCATTAGATTTCAAAATCGCCTTGACATGATGGCTGGACTTACTAGCAGAGAGTTATGAGATGTTTCTTGCAAGAAAGTGTAGGCGATGTGGCACTGTGGACTCTGATTAGATGTGAATCTAGGGATGAATTTGTATAGTTGTGTTTATTGTCTGTTACAATGGCCTGTCTGCAGGAAGTATCAAACAGTGATGCCACCAAGTTTCCTGTTTTTTACTAGTACTACTATTTTGTTGAAAAAATAATATAAGGAAAAACCAACATATATTTATGTTTTGGCTTCAACTCTGAAGATCACCACAAGAAGAGAGTGGGTCAAGGTTTCATGGTGTAAATCCTGGTCAGTGTTTATAGACTGTTTTAAGTTTGCTCTACTATCTGATAGGCTTTTTTTTATCCTGAAGGTGATTGTTTACTATGTGATAGAGGAAAAAAATTATAAGGTAGGAGAAGACACTTTATTAGGCAGCTTTAACTGCATGTGAATGCAGTTTTTTTTACATTTATAGCGACATGAATTAAGAGACCATGAAATTAAAATTCCAGGTTCCCTTTTACCTGTGATCATTCAGGCCACAGTCAAACCCATGAAAAGTTGCCCTGCTTGCTTAAAATTGAAACACACGCTTGTGTATGCACACTTGTGACTTTTATTATCACCTTGTAAGCTTGTGTTACATGTTTACAATAATTGTTTGCGGTTTGTTCAGACATAACAGTATTGGAAATGCATCTGATACCACCTGAAAAGCTCGATTTTGTATTTGTGAGTAAACAAGTCTGTGCAGTGATACAATACCATGCAATGTAATAATGATGTCAGCCAATAGCCAGGGTTCAGGTTTTGGAATCTGTGTCAGGCAGGAAAAATATATTTTAAAACATTTCCGATTTTTTTTTTTTTAAGCCACAAAGTAAAGCTCCTAATTAATTAATATGATATGACAAATTGGGCAGAAAAGAGGGAACTTACATCCTTATGTAGTAATTGCAAGTTAATGCGCATAATTAGCCAATATAACCACATAGCATTGCGAATGGCCATCTTTCAAAAAAAGTCTTGTCAGGTTGGAAATGTGCAAGCTAAATGTGCCTCTGGTAAGGAGCACATTCTGGCTGGGACATTTTGCAGATTGCAATTAGGCTTTTGGGGTGAATGTGACTGGATCTTTTAGCCTGCTGGCGAGTGCAACAGTCTGAACAGGGCTAAACAGAACAGATGCCCCCTGTGGCACCATGACTCAGTCTGATTAATCCAGGGGCTTTGCTCATATTCAAAAGCAAAGAGAGCAGAACATCTCTCTCTCACAACTGCACCTCCACTTCCCTCTATTTTTGTGCCCTCTCTCCATCTCTTCCCTTTCTCTCCCATTCATATCTGCATTCTTTGCATGCCTTCCTCTCTCACATCCTCTTCCCACTCATTTTCCTCCCTGCTTCTCTCTCTCTTCCCCTAACTATTCCTCCCGACCTTGCTCTGTCTCTTCTTTGCTTTTTCCCAGCACCCTGCACAGGAGATAAGTATATGTGTCTCAGGATTAAGGTGAATCTTCTCATATGCACTGTTTCTTGGTCCTTGCTAGGCCGACTGGAGGGTTGCAATCTGCTCAATGGGACGTGACAGCTTCTTTAATTAGAAGCAGCATGCCAAGCTGTAGGAGTACATAAGTGTTTGGTTAGGGCTCTCAGTCTGAGCAGCGTTTCGGCCCCCACCCGCCTATTTGCATCTGTGCCTTACTCATCTCTTGTTTTTTTGAGCTTCCAAGACAGACGGCAATTCTAAAAGCAACTTCAATCAAGTCAGCGTAGCTGGTTGCAGTGATGGCCTTTGATCAGCCCTGCATCTTCTTCAGCAGATTGCTTTCTGATCGGGTATTATCATTGATGTAGATTGCTCCGCAGCAGTTAACGATGTCAGCAGAGAAATAATTTACAATGCCACCCACAAGTTGTCTCTAAATCTCTTTCTTTTTTTTGCTCAGGAATGATTCGGATAGTCACTGTTCATGTACAACCATTGTATTAAATGTGTTTTGGATTGTGATTGAATCATTTTCTTCATTTGTTTGCCCCGATTTTTTTTGAACAGCTCACAGGGAACATTGCAAGCATAGTCCATCAGTAAAAAGAAGCCTAAAACTCTGAAA
The DNA here is from genome assembly GCA_029814765.1 of Acanthurus leucopareius. NCBI lineage: Eukaryota > Metazoa > Chordata > Actinopteri > Acanthuriformes > Acanthuridae > Acanthurus > Acanthurus leucopareius. The sequence continues at coordinate 1,704,611 of JAQMCX010000054.1, read as the reverse complement.
ATATATAAGATGTATATTTTGTATCTCACATGCTGAACAAAGAGACATTTGGTGCTGTTGTTGATAAATGGTGGAGGATCAGAGTTAAGGTCAGTGATGAAAGTAAAGTGAGATCATTTGCTCTGATCTTATTATCTTCCCTCAGATACATTCTTGGCCATGATAATTACATTGCTGTTCATTATGTGGGTGTCATCAGACCCACAATTATTAAAAAAGCACAGAGAGGATGTTGATTGGGGTCAAGTCTCTGTCAGTGTCACATTTAATTGAGTACTGCAGGGAGTGAATAACTGAGAAAGTAAATTCTCTTCATTATTTCACACACGGACACAAACACACACACACAAGCACACACACATGCGCACACAATCAAACACACGCACACACACGCACACACCCTCTTGGTCTAATGTGAAGCTCATGTAATCAACACCAGTAATTAATGAAAGATTAAAAACACAATACTGATAATGACATATTTGAAATTGCAGAACATATTAAATTTTAAACTAAGTTTTGCTAACCCATCCACCTCTGAGTCAGAGATTAATGTCATTCAAGCAATTCAACGATGAATTTAAAGAGCTCATGTTATTTAGATGTAGTGAAATGTAAAGCGTTGCATCATCTGCAGAGGTGTGACATGTTCTCTTAATGCTGATTGGAGAGCCAGGGGAAAGAGAAACAGTCAAAAAATGGGCAAAAAAAAAGGTTAAAAATTTGACCTTAGCAAGTGGCCCCTGTAATTCTCTTTTATATCTGATATTTCCCAAAAATGTCTGAAAAATCCTATAAAAAGATTCCATCTTGAATTTTCCTGGAATTAAGCAACCCTCAGATCAAACAAAAACAAGCACAGAGATTTTTTTTTATATAACAAGAGATTACAAACCCTGATGAGATGTTTTTAAAGATTGGTATGTATATTTTCTTTTAAATTAAGATAAACAAAATACTGATGCAACTTATAATAAACACTCTTCTTAGTTCACTGAGGATTATACTGTTTGATATTATAGTCCATCAGTGCTCAATATAGTTGAATTAAGATTCTGATGATTTTTTGACAGGAACTTACAAACAGATGTCATTAAAGAATAAAAAAATATGTGTATGTAGAGAGCAGTTTGCCAGGATGAGAACAGCAACAGGCAATGGCATTGTGGAAATAACTATTTTGCATTCATATAAATGCAAGAAGAGATTCTTTGTGATACTAACTGTGAGCAAACGGAAAAAGATGTCCAAGATGAAGCTGGGTTTGGATCTCATCTTTCTGTCTGTGAAGTCACAGTGCTGATCATTATGGACATTTAAAAGATATGGACCAGTCTCCTGTGTCAAATGACTCAAACCTCATCAAGATGAATACTCTGACGGATGTGCGTCATTTCGAGTGTGCCTGAGTCCCAAACCTGTTAGATGTTCAAATCCATCACCTACCTTGGTTGTCACCAGACTGTCATGACCAGACACGCTGCTCTGAGTCAGACATGGTAACTGACTGTCCATTCGCCTTGGAATCAAGCAATCAGAAACAGTTGGCAAGTCAAAGGGTTAGTGGTAAGATTAAGTCCTTAAACAGGCATTGAGTTTGGTTTGAAACTGCACGCACAAGTAAGCAAGAAATATGTGTGGTTTGTTTTCTACAGACCACTGGTCACCAGGCCTTTTGTCTTTACTTCTTCGACTGGCAAAAATACAACCAAGTTCTCCTTTAGCTTTTGTTTGAACTGACGAACCTTTAGTGTTGTGTCTTTTTTGTCTTTATACCTTTACATCATATAAATTCTCACCTGTCTGACTCATCCTGTATGATGCTCTCTGCTCTCTCGGTCTTTGACATGAACCTCCCACTCTTGTGGTCCCACCCTCATTACCTTAGCTCCTCATTCCTCACTCCATTGTCATTTCAACCTCTTGCACTTCTCTTTCCCTCTTGCACCTACCTTGGCTTTTCTTACCTTAGTACCTCTGAAATGGCACCCTACTACACCCGTGTCGGCGCTTGCAGAGACTGATCTTTCCAGCTTCACTGACATGCTCACCCTATGCGGCATCCCATCCTCTCACTCTAACCTCATTACCAAAAGTTGCCTGGATGTCGCAGAGGGGGTGTAGAGATCAGCCCAGGGTGCAGACTATGGAGCAAACTCATTAGGGCAGAACAATTATAATATCCAAAAAAAGAGAAAAAAACAGAAGAGAATAAGACAGCTCAACTTTGATTGCCTAATTGTTATTAATTACAAAGTCTGCAGATGCCTCTTCAGTTCCATAATGATGCTGCATATGTGTTTGTGAGAATGAGAGAAACATGAGCTGACAAAGACGGAAAGAGAGAGGCCACGCAAAGATTTGTTCCATTTGACAAGAAAGGCTGTGAATAAAGATGACTGCCTCATCTATCAGCCTGCAAATAAAGAGTGCTGTTTTACTGTTTAATGGCCACTCTAGTGTGCTTCTATCACTTAAATGAGTCCAGCTGACATTTCCTCTTAAATCCCACTTAACACAGAGGCTGGCCTCACCTACATATGGGGATTTGTTAGCGTGTTGTACTACCCTGCAGGGAGAGGCGTCAAGAGCAGGTTGATCTTAATGAAGCACCTGGGATACGCATGCAGATATGCAGAAAAACTCCCCATTCTTTTGCTCAGCGCTAATATTAGTTGTCGGTGACCCCACTTAATCCTTTAATGCCTGTGCTAATGTATGTATATTTAATGCCCAGTGGCATCAAATGTGTTTATGAAAACTCGTTTTTTATAAATAAGCTGCTTTGTAGGATCCTTGTAGGTTTACAGTTTTTAAACAGTTTTTTTTTTTTTTTTTCAAAATAGGACTCCAGAGCGCTGCAACATCCTTTTAAAGCCTAATTAATGAAAATCAGTTAATATAAATGAAAGTGCTCAGTCTAGAAGTAAATTTTCCCTCGTAGCCATCAGTTTTAATTCTCTGGCCTTTCCTTGTTTTGGCTACATACTACAAATATATGTAGAAGTCAATAGTCTAGTAGTAGTTTGCAGACAAGACTCATTTTTCAAAGGGCTTGTTACAATTAATTTTGCATGACGCCAGATTTATAATGCCTGTACCCTGGCTCTCAGCCCAGTACAAGCAGATCATTTTACGATGCTTAAAGCAACTGAGAAAGACAGGATTTTTTTTGTGCATTTTAATGAAAACATCCTCTCAGCTTCTGTTTGACAGCGATCTCCATGACCCAAAAGTAAACATGGCTTTAATTTCCTATTTTGACCTCGAATGTACTACTGCCACTGTCTCCTCTGCCGGATATTCTGTTTATTTTTGTTTTGAGTGAAAAAATGGTTTTATTTTTTAAATACTTATTGGAACTGCAATTTTATTTATGTTACTAATTTTGTCTTGTGCTCATTTTCTTACTAAGGCTTTTTTTTTCCACTTTAGAGAACTTTAGCGGTTGTACAGAACAAAAACAAAAGAAAAACAATAAACCAGTGGAGTTTGTGTTTAGTAACAACAATCGTATTCAGCAGCCATTTTGATAACTCGGATGCTGTAGATGTTGTGCAAAAGAAACCAACTTCTTTTTCTGAAATTTATGTTCTTCTCTTACTATTTAACATTTGCCACCGGACATACCTCTACTTAATATCCTCTCATTAATCACATCCTTAAAATTAACATACAATGACCACTTTAAATTTCAGTTGATGTGGGCTGTGCTGCATTGTGAATGAAACATGAGCAGTTTCCATATAGCAGAACAAACAGACTGCACTCATGCAGACTACTGACCAAGTGGCTTTGCTCATGTTCTCAAGGCTGTTATAAGAAGGTCAGAGCTACCCGTCTTATTTTTCTACCTGATATAGGAAGTAATTTCTGATATAATTTGTATAATTAACTCTAAGTTTGTGCAAAACAGTAATTCTGATAGAAAATTGTTTTGTTTTGATTAATTCTTAAAAATAATAATCATTTAATTATTTATTGATCAAATACCCAACTTAACCGGGTTGTGCTATGAGAACGGTGTTGATAAATTTTAATAAGAATAATAATTTTAATGGCGAATCGTTAAAAAAAAACAATAGTTAGATGTAAGAAAGCCTGAACAGTTCGCTTGTGTTCATTCAAGGACTTAACCAGTGAAATGAATAATGTGACTAAATTCCCAAACTACGTTAACATCTGGATGTTTTATTTTTGGGTATGATGATGGAGATGGAGAACACACAAAACTCACAGCCGTATAATCAGTCACCTTTTAAGGTAGCCCTCATCTGGAGATGAAAGGGAGAAGTGAGCTTTGCTTTCATCTAAAAGTAGCACAGGATTCACACACACACAAACAGGCTTGTACAACTTTATTTCTCTCATCTGCCACAATGGCCCTGTGCCAGATGTTTATTATTAATTAACATAGTTGTGTCCATTAGAAAGTTTGAGGTAAAGTAACACATCAAAAGCTGAAATCTGCTCCTGTTTGTACAGTAAAATGTGGGCGTTCGATACTCAGAGGAGTGTTGACCTAAGAAAATGTGGTGTAATCAGTTTAACTGGCTTGCTGAAAGGTCAAGCAGATTCTCTCCGGTTAAAAAAAAACAAATAGAGATGTTGGAGATTACTTGTGGCTTGTTAACTGAAATGTTGATCTTTTAAAATTCAGGCATAATCCATCAGTAAGTGCTGAAGATAACAAAAACACATCATGCTCATTCCTCATTCTTACTGATCCTCGAAATATGCCGTTTGTTTTTACTCCACAACACGTTTCACACAGAACTTGTGTTGAGTCATTTGTCTTCACCACAGACTTGCACACACAATTAGAGTTTTGTGCTAATTGTTGCCGTGCAGCTTGTTGACATTCACAGCCCTGTTAATCTGACTGCGATGTGACTATTCAACCAGGCGGATGTAGCAAGCAGCTTCAGGCTTCGAGATATGAGATGCAGATATGTAAAAATTACAGAGCAGGGAATGTTGTGTGTGTGCGTGCATGTGTGCATGTGTGTGTGGGAGACCACGTGTAAGATGGGCATCAGTACATTATCTCTCCCCTCGTTTTGGCCTGCATTAACGAGCTAATTGCTTTTAGAATGTAATTGCAGTGTTAAGCACAGCAGAACAACGGTGGCACCACATATCGATCGATTAAATGTAATTCAGGTTCCCAGTCCTTATTAATGGCGGCAGCAGGGCATCACTTCATGCATCTCTTCCCATGAAAACAAGGATATCTGCTATGAATGTGGAAGGAACGGATTACAGGCTGTGATGTTGGCTGCTCTCACCTTGCAACCCTGTCTTCTGTCTTGAGGGTCTGATTAGATAAAACACTTTTCTCGCACTCAATCACAGTGGTGAGATCTGTGTTTCCACCTGCCACGCTGGCTCTGCTTTTGGTAAGTCTGTGTGGAAAACGGATTGCTTCACTGTTTAGATATAAAGTGTCAATAATCCTTTTCTTAATTATTGTGTTATTTCTTTACATTGACAAATACAAGAATAGTATTTTTATTCTAGATTCCTCTCTTAATATCCAGTGAAATTTTGTTATAATTTGGATCACTTTGGATGACTTTATGACTAAGGTTTTTTTTATCTTGGATGCAGTTACCTTGATTTTAAAACAGGTTGTCAAGGGAAATATGTAAAATATGTTACATGATTTTATTTATATGATTGTATTAGTATGTGAGGAAAAAAACAGGGAAGCTACTATATTATAGTATACTACCTATAGCACTACTAGTAATAATAATGTGGTCAACAATAACAAAACATTATTTCCTAATTTCCTTTAAGCACTTTGCATGTATATTGATACTTGTAAAATCTGCTGCAACTACCCCCTAAGACAGTGAAAGACAGCATTTAATAATAAATACATGATAACTACAGAATAAAGAAAATTAAATATACTAAGAAACAAACCAATATTTAAGGAAGTGCTGCCAGTGTTGGCAACTGAAGGAATATGTGCCTTGGAGTGTCACCTCCAGGGAACATGCAAGGAGAGGTGTGAGAAATGTCAGCCTTTGTCGTATAAGGGTCCTGGAGGAGCTTGGGACCTGTCTGTTCCACAGTTGTTAATGTGGGGGCGGGTGACTGATGACTAAATCATGAACTCGGAGGCGTAAACACAAATTTATCCAAACAAAAGGGATTTTGGGTGACCAACAAACCTCTGGCATCATATTAAACAGCTTGAGACCATTAGCCTGTGGGTTGTAGCAATTATATTTAACACAGTGCTACCAATTTGATTGAGGTCCTGCAGTGGAACACGAGCTCACCTCCATTCATCTGTTCATTTACCATATTATGTTTAGTCTCTATTAACCACTTTTTCACACCGCAAACCTTCATATTACATTGTGCTCAAGGACTTATTATGTGCAATACCTGCAATCCTTCATCAAAAATATTTGTATTACCATTTTTAGATCCCTAAAACTGTGTTTTGGTGATGTGTCTGTGCAAACTGGAGTCTTCTCAGTTGTCTGACCTCCAAATGGTGGGTCTTTTGTGGATGAAGGGTTGAGTAATGGTTGGATTTACGAGATCAAAGTGTCAGGAAATGTGAAATGTTAGACATACTCATGGTTAAAGCTTGAGATTTGTTCTGACTTTGGACTTTATTAAGTGCTCACACACGCTGAGAATACAAGCATTGTGTGAGATAATTGTCTGCCTGTCTCCGAGCGGGCATCTTGATTGATGGTATTGTTTGATCAAGATTACTTAGCGTGTGTTGTCCAATGCATCACCTCAGATACCAAAAAAAAGAAATAAATAAATATTGCGCACACATTATTTGCAGCTGCAGCATGCCTCCCCTCGCCGCTTACACGATGGTAGCAGCAGGTCTGCACATGTCCCAGCGGTCCCCATCTACAACAGTACTGTAGCTCATTCATAACTTCTCTGCTGTGGTGACACTCTGATTAATGTGCCCAGACATCAGCAAGCTGCCTATGCAAGGCAGAGGCAACGCACAGTCTATTTAACAAGCAGCAAGAACTGTCATATCACTGTCCGTGTCACCTTATATCAGCCCTCATCTAGACCACATGCTGCATTTCACCAGGGACGGGGGTCGCCCAGCACTGTTGTTATTTTTTTGAGGGAAACAGCTCTGTTTGCCATCATTTTAGATAATTTGTGCTCAATCTTATCAAGAGCACTTTCTCACACTTGTGAGCCTCCTCCAGGCACTAATTCTTACACAAATTTAATGAGAACACGCATCAGAACTCCGGAGCACATTTTCAGGCTGCCTTGATCTCAGAGGCTTTTCTGACTACTAATCATCACCCAAAACTCTCACAAAGCCACGTTTAAAATTGAGTTTGTAAGGGCCAATGTAATTTCTACACCATAATGTAGAACTAATGAGAATCTTTAGTCCCTAATGACATAATTGAATTCATCTCAAAGGTTTGAATGGTGTATTTGCATGCTTTGAATGATCACTTTACATTGTAGCTCTGTAGAGTGATCACCACTTGTTTTCTTTCTTTCTTTCTTTCTGTCTTTTTTTTTTCTCCAACCCATTGCTGAGCCTCATTGAGCAACTGGCACACATGCACACTGCTCTCTTTACTGCCATTAAACACATACCTGGGGTGCTTGGCCACAGTAATGATGCTTGACTCCAGCACCCACGGACCACCTTCCAGTGTCAACCATCAATCTATCCAACGAGAGCTGCAGCCCTTCTAGACACACTGTTGAGTCCCCCACTCATCGCCCTGGACCAGATAGCCCTTTAGTAAAATTATACCTTATTTAATGCTGTTTCTGAGTGTGTGTGTTTGTGTGTGTGTGTCTTACATCCCTCTGCGTGTGTGAAATGATTGTTGATGTGAGAGAGGGCTAGCTTACTCACCTCTCTGTTGGTAAACATAGAAGGAGTGGGTGAGATTGATCACCGAAATGAGTTTGGTAACAAATGCTGATAATGGAAGCCCTTGGCAGCAAATAAGTGGAAAATGAAAAGACCAGCGGGGCTCATAAAGATCATTTATTCATTCCCTGGAAATTCTGCTCTGATTCTGCTTAGTCATGTCCTCCCTTCATTTCCTTGGATTTGATTGGATCACAGCAATTGCAGGTGGCTGTCAGCAGCCGGCGTGATTGAAAAGTAAAGTGATGCCGCCGTTCATAGCGAACAAAGTAAATCGTGTTTAATAACTTCATTCGTTTGACTGTCAGACTTCATGCGCTTAATTCATCATTTTATTTTCACGCCTCTGTCAGTGCCATTTTGTCGCTCTATATTTTTTGACAGCTTCGATCGATTTTATGTTCTATTTAAAATAATAGGGAGAAGGAGGAGTTCTGTGTAAGGTAATGGATTCATTTTTATGTCCATCAGCTGCCTCCTTTCTGCCTTCAATGCTCTGTTTTATATATATATATATATATATATATATATATATATATATATATATATATCTTGCAGGTGTGATCAGTTTGTTGTAAAGTGTTATAAAAGCTGAGATATAATAATAAAGCCAGTGATAGGCAACACAAATGAAATTCAGCTGTATTCATGGTGCTTGCATGTGAATTTTCACAGTTCCTGACTCTGTCCATCCCTGCCAGTGAGTGAGAACGTATTAATCCCACCAGTAATACAGTTGCCCCATGTATTCTTCTTATAGTGAAGGAGGCAAATGATGTGAATGTCGAGAGCAATGCTTTAGCATGAGATATTACATGTGACAGGGCAATTTCCATCCCTAGCAGGAGCAGCCGTTCCAGTCCAGCGTTTAATTTTCACATGTGATTGCAAAGATTTTTTTTTTTTTCAAGAGCAGCGGCTAGTGCTCGGACTCTGTCAGATTAGCTTCAGCAGAATTGGTCCCTCTCCCATAAATAATCTGGTAAATATGGAACAATCACCACAGTCATACTTATGTTACATTCTGTGCCTCTTTGCATGATTGGAAACCATCTCTGCACCTATCAAGTCTGATATGTCCTGTGTGGATGAAAGTCAAGTAGGTAGACGCTTCATAAGACATAAATCCACTTTGTTTTTGATTGCTTCAAGCCCCTTTTGTCATGAGCGCTTGATTTTCCAGGGTTCTCAGAGCAGGTGAATGCTGGCGAGTGTACATCCGAACCATCTGTACAGTGACACCGGCAGCATCCTCCATGCTGCAGTACGGCTCTATTGCATCCTTTCTCTCCAAAACCTCCTCCCCATCCTCTTCTCCTTGCTCTGACGGAGACAGGAAACAAGTCTCAGGGAAGTGAAGCTGCACAAAACCCACGACAGCATCTCATTATCCACTAAATAGCACCAGATTAATTACAATGACAATGACAGATGGCTTGTTACTGGATCATTGAGATGAGACTCAGGGGAGGAACAGAAACATGCAGGTACAGAACACACTGACTGTACAGCAGCCACCCTTGTGTAATATTTTCTGCTGTAACACATCTAATGGACACTTCATCTGTACTGTACTATGACATACATAGTCTTCCCCTCATGGACAAGATCCAGTATTCATTTGAGGGGAGATGAAACATGACTGTGGATGCTCTACACATTTTTTTCCGCAAATAATATGTCAGAATAAAACATCTCAGTCTGTGTTTATGGAGTGTAGTTAGAGCTCATTATTTTTTATTCATTTCTGTACTTTCATTTTGTTTTCTTTTTAATTACTCGGAGGGACTGTTGTGCAGTATAACCAGCAGCTCTTTTGTGTTCCTCCCAAGTTTACTCTACTTTTTATTATTGGAGGCTGGCCTCGCCACAGAGGATCCTGTGTACTGTATACCAGCTGTGTCCTCTTGATGCAAGAGAACGGAACAGCTTCTAGATATACGAGGGAACATAAAATCCTGTCAAGACTTTCTAGTATTTTTTTAGCGTTTGCTGGGCTGCTGCACTGTTTTACTACAGTGAGTGAAGCACCAAAAAATTTAAAGATAACTCTCATAATTTTCAACAGTGACATCTTATTCTAGAGACGTCCCTCTGCTTGCTTTACTCGGATCCAAAGAACAGGAAGTCAACAGCTTTAAAGGGGCTAATTACTTAATGCATAGTGAGACGTGTTGTTGTTGAGTTTTTAAACGCTCAATAACACAAATTTCATTCAAAATAAGAGTGTGCAGTGTTGGCCTCTTCAGATTAATCACCAGTAACTCACTTGTGATTACATAAGAAGCGTTGCTAAGCCAAGCATTCACACCCTCACATGAAGGAAACAGTTCTATGTGATGAGACTTACAAAGGAGTATTGTTCAGGGATCTGTGATGTGTCATTGGGTGTAATTACTAGATCCCACACGGGTGGCAGCACAGAAGTGCTTACAGGCAGCATTCGTGCCTTGAGTGAAAACCTAACAGAGGTTTGACATTGTGTGAACACTTTCAGCAGGAAGTGCCCAATTTGTATGCAGCAGTTTAACAGGAATATTACCTGAAATGCATGATATTACTGCTTCCCTGTGACCTGTTCACGATATCTGGTAATAACACACCAAATGCTCATTTTTGTTATTGAATTTTCAAATTCAGTAGCGCATGTCAACTATTGTTGGATAAATGGCAACATGGAGGAAAAATAAACATTCCAATATGGGATTTGTTAAAATTGTCATGTTTAAAGTTGTGTATTTTTATACGCTTTGTTTATTTCAGTGTAGGTGTACACAAACCCTGATGTAATAGACAGACAGGGGGAGGAAGCATTGAGAATCCTTCAGCGTGTTTGCCGGCGGTGAATGACCAGGCGCTGTGTAAATGTGGCTTTTGTAAGAAACAAACATTGTCAAAATACACAAACACCACAGAGTGGAAGGACGTGTGTGTGTGTGTTTGTGTACAGTGTGTTTACAGGCTTAGTGATGGGTCCTCGTCTCTGAGCTGCATCACTGTATGAGCGCGTCGCTCACTGCTGGGCGCAGTCATATAACAACATTTGTGTTTGGCTGAGATTCAAACAGAGGAGACTTTACCACATGTGGATATGAATTACACTTGATTTTTCGTGACGTGGTTGAGGCGCTGACTCAGACTGTGGATGACGTGACCGACAGCCTGAGTGGATCCTGACATTAGCACTCTGCAGGGCAGAGCCAGTAATGAGTCCTGGGCCCCCTGGTGGAGGGTGGATTTGGGGTTATGGTGGGTGCCATAACAAGCCAACATTGAAGAGGTAAAAGGGGCCTGTTAACTAATGGGAAGAGGCACGATGGACAGTTTAACACATGCGGTGAGGGAAAGTTAGGAGGAGAAGAGGAGTAGCTGAACCAAAGAGAGAAATGCAAATGCTGTTCAACTATGATAAAACTTTGAGTTGTTTTTCCGTCTGAGGGTTTGTTTCAGTGTTTGTGTTTTTGAGTCACAGTTTATCGCCCTGCAGAGTACAAAGAACCAGAGGTCAGTCTCCTCATGTGCATTTAGTTCATTGGTGTCAAACTCTTACTGGAAATAGTCAATACACAAGTACTTTGATGAAATGACAACAAATGCACTTAGGTTAAGACCCCACTGAGAACAACAGACATGCAAATGAGCTCCCCCGATAAAACTGCACATTTTTTAGAGTGACCTTTTGCTGTATTGTAGCCAATGGAGACGCTGAAAACTATTTGTGCACCAAATGAATATAAAATTGATTTGCTGAAATACTTATAAAAAAAAACAAAAACCCTATGAATCAAACCTGAACTATTGTGATTTGACTTTAACATACAGTATCTGAATGCACAGACCACACAAAGAAAAACACTGTCAACATTTGAAGGGGCCCCTTGAGCGTGTTCCTTTTGTTTGGTTGTGACAGCTGTTGAAACCAAGCGAATAGCAAAACACTGATACAAGAAGGGATCCTCAGTGTCTTGACAAGTTTTGTCTCGGCTGAAATACACACAGAACATCATATAATGTGTTTTAGACAAAGAGATGCTCCAAAAGGATAAAGTAGATACTACATGTCTATTACCAGTGTGTTAGTAATACCCTTGTGGCGCATCTTCTCCTAGTATCACAACTACCACACATAGCTGCATTGCATTGCTTATCTCATTACCAGCCATTAACTGATCCCTGGGATGCGACTGTTCTGAGGTCTGCATACACAGAGATTAACACTTAAAATCGTCAAAACACTTAATTTGCCATGAGCAGTTATTGTGCTGTGGCTGTCATAAAGTTTCATCTGAGTATAAAAACAAATAAAAGCAGTCTCGGTTGAGATTAACTTCTCTCTATCTTCAGGGTGTATTTTTTTTAATAGGAGTACGACAGATTTGAATTTTTTTTTTTTTTTAATTTTTTTTAACCAAATTGTTTATTTTGCATGAACTCCAGATTCTGTTGTAAAACTATGATGCTACATAAACATGGATAAGAGATGACTTTATTTGCATAGTGTGAGCGGAACACTGGGAAATGGCACGGTTCAGTCCTTCACACTTCATTGGTGCTTGTGTTTGGTAAATGGAGAACAAACACGGCATGGTAAACAAACAGCGATTAAAATGATAGTACTTGTTGGATCACATAGGGGGCGTTTATGGCTCTTTCTGTTATGATTCTCTCTAATGTTTATCTCCGCAGCCCCCTCCTCGCTCTTTCCGTCTCCCTTTGTCTTCCTCTGTTACCTGCTGCTTTAAGTTTAAAAGCCGAGTTTAGCAGATGAAAGTGTTTATTGACTTTGACCAGTTGCAGCAGACGGAGTGTGAGCTTCTCCATTTAAATACTTCCTTTCTCATGGGAATCGAGATATTTTCCACACCATAGACTTTTTAATTCTCCATATACCGAATGCAGGAGCTCACACTAAGTCCAGCTGGATATAGATTCAGATAAGGAAACTGGAGACCCACTTAACTGTGAAATCAAGTTCTCAACTGCCCCACAATAATTAAAGTAAGCATGTAATAGCCATGTGCTTGAGCTTATTTACTTGCAGGCCACATCAGGCCCGCAAGCAACCTCCGAGTGGTCCAGTATACATAAACCTTATATATGTCAAAGTGGGTATTTAATTGGATAGGATTGGATTTTACAAATAAGTGTTTTCTCATTTAATGCAATTCTGATCACTCTTTTCAAAAAATCTGGCTATTAACTGTCACAATATGCTCTGCTCTCAATTCTGAAACATGACATAGACTATCAGCTCTGTCAGTTTTAATCTAACTGGCAAGAACTTGTTTATTTTACCACCATCTCCAAACGCCAAACCAGCGTGTCTAATTTGCAAAAACTCTGTAGAGAATGTCATATTCGGAGGCACCACACTGAGAAAACACCAAACTTTCTGGAGAGATTTTTTCCAAGGTGCAGGAGAGGAAAGCTGAAGTGCATAGTTTAATTTCATCTTATGATTGGAGCCATATCACCCCGAAGCGGTCATGCACAGACCAAGAGAGAGCTCCAGCAGCTTCCCTTCACGCATCCCGGGCCTTTGCAAAAAAGAAAGAGCCATTCACTGACTCCAAACCCCTGATGAATAAACAGTGACAAAATTAAAACTAGTGTACTGTAAACAAGTGCATATTTAGTGCGTTTTCATCTGCATTTTCTTAAAGTTTGTCATTTCCAAAAGCTAAGAAAAAGGTTTGAAAAAGGCTACAGAAAATGCCCATTTACATTTCCTGGTTTTTTAAATGTGGCTCAATTGAATTTGTAATTGATTAACCCTGTTCAAAGAGGGGGCTGCGTCCAGTCTAGCTTTTAAGCAGACAGCAGCTGTGCCAAAATCTCTGTGTTCAAAGCTAAAACATAAAGTTTACATTCCTTGGAGAAATGTCTGTAGCTGTTTGGATCTCTGTTAAAGGAGAAATTTTGTTTATTTACCGTCACAAGAGCCAATTGGAAAACAAAATAAATATGTGTCATTGTATTCCACATATTGATTTTAAAGATACTCCATATGTATATGCTTCCATAATTTTACCTCTTGAGGCTGAAGAGTGGGTTCTTTCGTCGATTGTATAATGCAGAATGAATCACTGCAGGTCTGACTGGAGTTTGCAAGTAGATTTCTATTTAGCATCTGCATTAGAACGCTCAATTCTGCTCCAAGGTCAGCTTTTATATTTTGTGGCAGTAACTTTCATGATTTATACTGTACCTTGATCCTTCATCTTTTTCTTTTTCCCATCCGAGTTTGCATAATAGTCCCTTTTTCTCAAAATAGTGATAGAAGAAGCATGCTGAAGTGGAGAGGTGTCAGGGAACAGCACAATATGAGAGGCAACGATTTCTGGTGTTTTTGAAGGTCATTCTGGACTCAATAAGTGTTCACAAATGGTGATGATTATGCTATTATTATGGACTGAATGGAATCGCACTCATTGACGTCACAGTATTCAGTTATTTTATGATCATTGTGAAGGTTGATCATGACAATTAATGGCTCCTAATGAAAGGGGCCCGAAGTCGTTTTGTTGTTTATCATATAATGTCTTTCCCCATTTCTATCTTTTGCCCTTTTTCAGTTTTATGTTTGGACCCTTCTGTGCTGTGAATTCACAAAAAAAAACAGTAGCAGCTTTAACATTTTAGCATGTAAGAGGACTTCTGCTCTTCCAGTTGCACTTGCATTATGAACCATCGTTTTTTTTATTCTTTGACAGACTGGACAGCTGTTGTTCTCCGCTGTTGTTCTCTGCACAGTGACGTCAGGTAATGGCTCTGCAAAGTGCAAGCGGCTCTCTGGGTAAATAAAACAGGACGTGAAATATGTCAAGACAGAATCCTGGAGGCATGTGTTGTTTTCTTTAGCTGCAGTCTGCTATTGGATGCATTTTTTATTGTTGTATTTATTCGGGTTGGCTTTGTGTCGAAACCATTGATGTGATGAAACACTTGGTTTAAAGGCATACAGAGGTGTAGGAATGGAGGGTGTGGGCATGTGTTTGTCTGTGTAGGCTCAGTCATGTGGGTGCATTTATTTGCGTGCTTCTGCTACATCTTTTTTTCACTGCGATGTGCATCTGCGGACGTCTGCCACTCAGTCCACATTACCGTCCTGCAGAATGTTCATTACAGCTGGCAGACAACCTGGAGGCATTTTTCATTTACTTTCCTCTTTATCAGCTTGTCAGTCTGCTTTGTCATTAACCTCCATTCACTGAGAAACAGGTACAGATCTTGTCTGTTATCAGTGCTGGTCATCTCCTCATTAACACTGTACAGAATGGTTAATGCTTGTATGGAGATGGATAGAAACAGTGAAAAATTATCCCAGCATCTATGTCAAGATAATGAAAAATCTACCCTTTTATTCCTTTAGTATTTATGCAAGTAAAATAATATTCTACCCCAAGAAAAAAGCTACTTTATTCATTTTGACTAATTGAAACGTACTTGCAAAGGGGACACACATCCTTAGCAGTGTGTTGGTGATGTGTTTCAGTGTAAACTACGGTGTAAATCATGTAAACAGTCTGTCAAGAATATGGCTTAGTTTAAGATCATAATCAGGGAATCATTAGTTGGATTGACTAACTCAAGATCATAGCCAAAATATTGCACATGTTTATGATGCCATAACTTTTCATTTTAAGATGGCGGCCAGCTCCTCTAGTAATGGAAAAAAATTACTACATGCTCTTTAAATAAGTGCAGTGCTGCTGCAGCCTACAGATCAATCCTGTTTCCAGAGGCAGCAGATTGGACGATGTCCAGTGTTATTGATATTAATGGGCACTTTAAGTACGGAGAGAGTATGAATGACACAATGAAAGTGAGGAGAGTTGAGGAGGGAGCCAGGCATGTGTGTGTGTGTGTGTGTGTGTGTGTGTGTGTGTGTGTGTGTGTGTGTGTGTGTGTGTGTGTGTGAGAGAGGGAGAGGGAGAAGGTTGTGATGACCGCTTTGAATGCAATATCTGACCTGTGTCCGAACATTAAAGAGCTTAATGTTCAGACACCATCTAAATAAGGAAGAGGAAGATGTCCGAGGGCTATCTTTTACACGTGATTATGGAAGCACTTCTCGCCTACCTACTTTGAGTATTATATTTTAAGCTTCACTAATGGATATTATCCTTCAAACAGGACGCACGATATTAATTAGATGCAGGCTAATGCAGGAACGTGCTGAGGAAGGTCAAGGAAAAACAAGGGGGTTAATTTTGTCTACATGCTGTAAGTTCTGCCACTGTGAATCTTTCATGTACATGAACAAAAAGTCATGTACACTGTGTCTTCAATATTTCTCATTTCAGTTTTCCTCTTTATTTCAGATTATCTGGTTTTGAATTGATTAGATGGGTATTAATGCACACATCAAGCTCAAATAAATGCAAAACATGTTCCCTTTTTTTTCCTGAGAGAATTACTGCTGTCAAAGACTGAGAATACAACAGCTTATCCTTTTGAAGATTCATTCGGCACGCAGTGGGTGATTTCTGTAAATTAAATTGTTGTCCAATGCAGACAAAGCTATTAGTCAAACACACTGTCCTGCCCTTGAGCAGCAAATAAAAAGCCTGTTTGGATTCTGGGGTTACATAGGGTTTATGGTATGTATTTGTGGCTGATCACAGCAAACTCTGCAGAAGAAAGACAAAAGTTATGATTCAATTTCAACCTCTATTTTGATAGCGGACAGCTGTGATGGACCTGTTTCAGTAATGGCATCCATCTACTTGAGCTTATGCAAATGCAGGAAAATGAAACATAGGACATTTCAGGCAAAATGAATTATTTGTTCTGGAGAGCGGGACCATTTATCACATATAACGTGATGGAGTAGCTGTGAAAGACTCAGAGAGGTGGAGATTCCAATGAATTTCATTTGTCGGGCAGTCAGCAGAACGCCTCCACATCTGAGGTTTAAAAAAAAAAAAAAAAAAAAAAAAGAAAATCAGAGATTCAACAGACTGTTTTTAAATTTCAAACAGGATGGGAAAGGCGGAGCGCCATTATCTCATTCAATGCAATTACTGTGGTGGATTTGCTAAGGGGGAGATTTTCCTTTATAATGTTTATTCATATGTTTCTGTTAATACTTTTGGTGTGAGCGTTTATTTTATTGTCAGTGTTTGTGTGTGTGTGTTGACGTTCTTGTGGGTGGGTGGACGGCTGAAGTCTGCAGACAAGTTGAAAATAAAATGGTATCGTATTAACACTGCCTTAGAAGTTGTAGGCTGGAATTGATTCTGAAAGCTTTAACGTGAATCCCCTCGCTTTTTAATCTTCAAAAAAAAAAATGCCATTTATGTAACATTATGAACAATGACAGGCCGAAGTGAAACATATTATGTTTGAAAATTTGATGCACATTCAAAGAGGAGAAATCCAAGAAATGTTGCACTGGCTATTAGGGTGATTTCATGAAAGGCTGAAGACTTGAAATGAGACAGAAGGACTCTTTAGTGTTGCAACGCAGGCTGTTGCATTCATTTGCATGTGTATGCTGGGCAATATGTTGTGTTTCAGCGTGAGATAACTCTGCTAAATGGGAACGATGATAACTGTTCCAGTCACTTGGTTTTGATTTCTTCCTTCATCAGCACTTTGAAGTTAAGATGAACTGGCCTTGGCTTCACCCCGCTTGGCGGTTCCTCCCTCTCTTTTAGTCTCTCTCTCTCTCTCTCTCCAGCACACACAAACACACACACACACACACACTCCCTAAGTGAGGTTGACCATTACAACAACGTTAGCACTGTCTGTCTGGACTCTCTTTCATAATTAGAAATCGGACCATGCTCCTCGTTCACAAATTCCCCACTCAGCCACCGTTGCTTGAGGCCACTTCTCTGTTTGGATGAAGGCTGATTAAATTCAAGTCACTGACTAGTCACAACGGCTGTAACGGAGGAGAGGATGGAAGAGCAGAGCAGAGAGGAGGGAGGCGGGGGGTTGTTGCTGAGAGAACAGGCTCGGAGTGTGATGGCTGTGTCTCTCTCTCTCTGTCTCTCTCTGGGTGTCATCCCCTTTAATCACCAAAGGGCTCTAAAGAAGCAAACACTGCTGTTTCAGACAGCAGAGGAAGAACTTGATTCATGTTTTGTGGATTAGATTTTATGCTGTTTACAAAGCGCACAGGGAAATCAAGCCACTTTGAAGACACAACGAGTGATGTCCTCAGGCTCTCTGCTGGGCATGTGGCCCGTGCCATGTGCTGGAGTAAAAACAGGTGTTTTTAGATGTCCTGCTGTATTGATGGTGTGCAGCAGACGTCACGGTCTTTAGCAGCCACCACAGAGGTGAGCAGGAAAGATGCTGTCTGCTCATACACAGTGTTAACTGCCAAGGTAGACAGTTTAGAAAGAAAATATTAATAAGTACATGCATAATTAACTGGGAAAAACATCAGAAGTACCAAAGAACCAAGAATTTAAATTTAATGAAGACCATGCTCATAAACTTTACCATGATTATTAATTACAAAGACGGTCAACAGATTTACAGTAGAGCAAATCCTTGTTTTGGTCAAACCTGATTAATCAACCACCATTTGAAAGAGTGCAAAGTTGGTGTGGCAAATGAACACAAACAAAGGATCTTTACAGAGACTATTGTTGTACAATTAAATGCAAAAATATAAGAACCAACTCAAAAGCCAATATTGAAAGAATATTTACTAGGTCAGTGGCACATTTTCAAGTTTGATTACATAATATTACCATGCTCCTGCGCTGTGCTTTGAGATAACATCAGGGTGCTAACATTCAAATAAAGATAAAACTAACATGTTGTTTATCAGGTAAATGTTTGCAATATTAACCACTGTAGTTGAGCATGTTAGAATGCAAAGATCCGCTAATGAGCACAAAACATGAAGCATAGCCAAGAAGGACAAACATTTCATTAGTTTTGCAGGTATTTAGTCATAAACCAAGGTATCTGACAAATGTCTATTTCAGCTTATATTATAACTCTAGATTCAAAGTCAGTTTATCCTATGGGGTCTTGAGTCTGTGAAATTTTTTTGGCAGTCCAACCAAAAGACATTTTACTCTTAACCACAAAAGGAAACCTCATGGTCGCAGTAGAAGAAAACTCGGGGGATCTATGAAACCATTGTGATTGATTTTTTGGGAAATATTACTGTCTGTAGACAATTTGGGACCAAGCTATTAAATGAATAGAGAGATATTTTACAGAATAAGCTATAGCTGTTGAGAAACTTAATTCCAGTCCAGAGTGCCAGTCTGACAGACTGACCTGCAGTGCCGTTCCCAGCATGCCAATTCAAGTAGTGCTCTTTAAATTTTCTGTAGGGAGCAACAGAGCTTCTATTGGAAAAAGTTAGTGTGGAGCCCTTTGGCCCAGCGAACAGTCGCTCTGAGGCCTCGGATCAGCCCTGCAGCACAGAGCCAAAGGGGGCAGGTGATCAATGGAGAAAGCCTCACTCCAACTCGGCAAATAAAATAAACATTTTCAGCCAGCACAAAGCTGCTATGTGGACATTGTCTAGGCTACCAGCCAAATATATTTCAGCAGATTTTTTCTCTCTTTTGTATGTCAGTACTTTTTAATCTATTTTGTTCTGGTTCTGCTTTTGTTTATGACTTTTTGTCTAAAGTGATAAATCAGATGTAGGGAAAATACAGAGAATGACATACCTACCCAACCAGTTACACAGCAGCTTTTGTCTACTTTCTGTATGTTCTTTCTACTTTATTATATAAAGCTATGTTCTTGTATACATCCACCATCTTTAAAATTCAGGGCACATACTTTATCGCTCGTTGATCAAATTTGTCATTCATCCCTGCTACCATCATGTTATTGATCTTTCTTCTGTCAGCCTTTGTCAATACTTTGTTTGACTGTGGATATTAAAAGCAGCTTCTGGATTCTCCATCCAATCAGAGCTGTGCCTTTAAGAAACGTTAGGAAGTGGTTGCTGTGTAAAATGAAATATTCATTCTGTGTTGTGTTTTATCCATTATTCCAACACTCATTTCCTGGTACATGGTTCGTCCATACAAATTTCCTGGCCTATAGCCCTCATTTGTTTTTCTGCTGCATCAATAAAAGGATGTTAGTTACAACTTGACAAAATAGGAAATAAGCTAAGAAAACGTGTCCAAACGCATTAATTTTCTTTTGCTTGTGATGAAGGCAACATCATGCTTTATGCTAGACTTTGAGCTGCAGATCACAGGCCTCTCTTTTGAATTCTGACTTCATTTAGCAGGAGGTAAATCAATTACTGACAAACAATACACAATTGAGAAGATGAAATTAGTGGGGAGGCTGAGGGATGATGGGAGTCGTGAAGGGGTGGGTGAGATAGAAAGAAGTACATGAAAAGATGAAACAGGAAGCCCGGCCAGGGGAGCAGGGGAGGCTCGAAAGAAGGAGAAGATCCAGGAAGGCGGAAGGAGAAAGAAAGCAACAAGATCAGAAGGCCAGGTGGCTCTTCTTCCATTCAGTCCCAGCTTTTGTTCACAAGACAATGTAGCCTGATGATCAGCCATAACTGACATTTCTTTTCACCTCATTCATTAAGCCTGGCATTGTGTCTCTGTTATCTGTTTTTCTAATGGGTTCTTATGGGTCACTCATTAATATTTTGTTAGTTTTGCCTGAATTAAGCCTCTATCGACACTGAAGGTGCAGCAGTTGAGGGAAAGAAAAAGTTTTTAAGTCATATAGACTCAAATGTAAGCTATAAGTCAACTTACAGCAATTTCTACAGTGTTCTGATCTCAGTCATGGTTAAGGTCAACTATATTCACTACTTTTCATCAGTGTAAGAACGTGGTGTCAACTTTCTCAGTACCAATTAGTAAGCTTCAGTTAGTCCGCTGTTTCTGAGACCTGTCAAAACTGCCGTTAATTGATTAGCTCTAGACTGAATCTGTATCCCTGAATGATGAGGTGTTGACAGTGAATTAGGTCAGAAGCCAAGTTAATGTTAGCAATGAGCTCCTGCCACATAAACCTTTTTTTAATTACTTTAATCCAGATCCAGGTGTACACTGTGAGGCTGGATCACATAAGGAAACACTGACTTCATCAGCAGATAGCCAGTTTCAAATGACCCTTTTTTTTTTTTTAACCAGTACAGCCGCATTTTACACTTCACAGTGATTCAAGCTCAGCTGAAGTGAGTCAACTGGTCATCTATTTTTGCAATCTGAAATGTCAAAGTGATTTTGAGTCTATTTTTAATATTTTTGTGTCATTTAAAAAAGAGATAAAGGTTTTTGAGGAGAAATCCTTTCGTTTCAGCTGGCCGGAGGGGCGTGTCAGTGCCCATGTTTGATTGACAGCAGCTTGCAGGCGGCACGAGTGATGCCGATACACCGTAGGGAAGAAATGACAAAGTAAAGTTGCAGTGTAGCTACAAGCCACTGGCAGACAGCATGTTGTTAGGGTATTGAAGAGTAAGCACCACAGCAGCAGCTAACTGCACCCAAGTGACATTTGCAGGTAACTTTAAAGCTGTTTAATTTGCTGCAGCTGAGCAGCTAATTAGCTATCTTGCCTGCAAACTGGCGTTAGCAGTGCACTTTTCCCCTGTGAATGTTTATTTGGTCGCTTGTTCAGCAAGCTTAGATAAGAGAGAAACTTTAGCAGGGATGTTAATCTGTGTTGATGTTTTAAAGTCCGGGGCTTTTGTGTAACAGGCTGCAGTCTGGCTCCTTGCGACCGTCTGCTGTGCCTTTAATAGAACAGTGACATCACTTCTTTATGCAAGACTTGATTGGCTGTGTCGGAAAATGACTCCATCCACATGGGCAGATACTGGAATAGTGGTGCATTGAATTACAAGACAAGGGTCACGACCTGAAAACAGAATAAAAATGCATTTCTCCCTTGTTTCTGATGTATTTATCTTGAAGGAGAACAGGGGACAGTGACTTACAAAGCTGTACAGACAGAAAAATGCAATTTCATGTTAGTTGGAAACCTGCTATTGATGGAGCTGCAATGCAAGAAGTAAAACAAACAGATATCTTGAAGAAGGCGAGACCATTGGGATTTCCTAGGTGTATGAACATTAAAAAATAAGGTTTTCTGACTAACAGTGTGTTGCATACATGTTTGAAAGCAATCATACATTATGCTGAGAAGGAGTCAAGATTGAGTCACTGGTCAGAGCAGAAATAATGAGGAAAACTGCAGTGAGAGCAACTGGAAGCATCTTCCCCCCACTGAGAGCACAAAGCTTCTTAGAATAGATGTTTTTTTTTGCAGCTTACTGTATGCAGGATTCATTAGTTCACCTTATTTGACTGCAACAATCCCCCAGTCGGACCAGTTTCTTGAAGGACGTGCTTGATGTTAGTGGAGAGAAAATCTTGATTATCATAAACATAAGGAGCGTACACTGACTTGCCTTTGTGTATTTGGAGAGTTAATTTGCAAAAAAACAGATTTTTTTCTAAAATTATGTTTGTTTGTTTTTTAAGTGCACTTGGGGTAATTATATCAGTCAAGGTGGTGTCACATTATGCATTTTAAGAATGTTATTTATCTGTTTTTTTGGAAATGCACCCTCCACTTTTATCTGCAGTATTTTATCATTTCTTACAGAGACCTGACATCATGGATCAATAAGTTTGCATGTTCCCATGTGTCTGCTTGTAAAGAGCATCATGCAGAAAAAAACAAGCCTTTTTTCTTGACTTTTCACTCGATCAAAACATCTCAAGGTCACATGGAGATCAAAACTGTCAACAGCCTGAAGTATAAATCAAACGGATTCTCTGTCTTTTGTGAACACGTGATCATAATGGATCAAAGGCATGTACTTAGGATCATCAGAGGAACAAAACAACAGATGTATAATTGCACCTAAAAACACATTTTCATTAACACACTTCATCAAAGCGATTGATTTTTAGCTAAGATTAGGCCATAACATTTAAGCCTGAAGGTTCAAATCATAATTAAGATGATGGTTTGTGGTGGGAAGAAGACAATTTTACCAAAAGGACAAGGTTCATGAAAATTTAATGAAATGAAATGAATAGATGAAACATTGCGCCCTTAAGCCTCTATGTTATTGTCTTTCTCCACAGTGATCATTGATTCTCTGCAAAGTTTGAAATGAATGGAGGTAATATTTTTTTTAACACTTTTAATACCAGAAAATTATTTGAGCTTTTGTTTAAAATCCAATTTTTGTTCAGTCTTTTTTGTTTTATCTAGTAGGTGTCAAAACAGTCTTTTTAGATCGTCAAATAGATAACGGTATCTATTTTTAGCACCATCTAATTACTGTATGAAGTAATTTATTCAGTTTAAACTTTAAAAATAAATATTTTGCTTTTGCCTTTGCTCACAAATGCCCGATCAATGCGTGTTAATAACACCATTAGGCATGAATTCTAAATGTTAAAAAAGTATGAAATTATTACAGCATCTGGTCTTTGAGCATTTGGATACCGGCCCTGTCCTTGAGTTTCCATGTGCTTATGGTACCTGTCTGGCATTGGTGATTGTATTGATTTGATTTAAAACCTCACGCATAAGCAAATGCAAGAGACTTTTCACATTATAACATTTTATGCATTCATAAATTAAACCCATAATTCACTGCCGGCGCTGGCCCACACTCGGCCCGTCCTCAGTGTCAGTCATATTCATGGTCAAGCATCTCATCAAAGAGCCATTAGTGTGTGATGTTGTCTGTGTGTGTGTCAGACTGCGGCTGGCTGCGGCGGGATAACAGGTTGGAAAGTAAACAGACTGCAACACAAAACTGGAAGCACCTGGAGCCTTGAAAATGAGACAGACTTGGATCAATCGAGGGGATGGATACTTTATGAAGCGCTGAGTGCACGCAGCTCATAATCATCACAGGAGTGTGTAAATTAGCTTATGGCACACAAACACTCTAATGAATCACTGCTCATGAGGGGAGGGGTGAGGCTGGGAGCGACAGAGGAGGAGGATAATAAAATATACACACCATAACCCCTGAAATTCATTTCAGTCATGATTGATTATTTTTTTCACCATCGGTGCGTATTTGTCTATAAAAAATAGGTTTATAATATTAGAAACATAATATAATAAATGTAATATTTCCTTTTTTCCAGGATTTCTTTAGTAAAGAATATTCAGTTATGGCTTAAATGACTTGTAGACTGACACACACTTATTCTTCTGAAGTTTTTGCCATGCTCTAGGCTGCAAATGGCAAATAAACCAAAAATATTACTTTGGAAAACTATGCAATAAAAAACTTTTCAAAAACTTTGTTTCACTCTGGCCAGAGTGAAGATATTTAGAAACTCCATTTGCAGAGTTTATGTGTAGACGAGGAAACAAAGTTTTTTTGCCTGAGAAAAAAGATTTTTTTGCTGGTTGCTTCTGTTTAGCCACAGTATGTGTGACAATATCTTCGTCCTTTACATGAGGCAATGAAGAACAGCTGCTAAACCAGCTAACAGGACATTTTGCATGTTTCCACATGGACATACAGTTATTGTTTCAATTTATTGAGGAACAGAGAGGTTAGACTGTGCTACAGCAGTCACAGCAAAATCCAAACCTCCCAAAACGTTGCATGTTTTAGACGTAAATCTGGTTGGACCTCTGGTTGTAGTGAGCTTACAACTAAAAGCTTTCCCCAGTCTTCTCATTATATCAGTACCTGTTATGTTGATGCTTCATTTGGTTTTTATGAATTTTTAATTAGGAGGAAGAATTATTCAAAGCAATGCTTGTATTGATGAGAAGACAAACAGCAGAAAAAGTCTTTTTCCAAAAATACCTGTGTATGTTTATACCAGGCCCAAGAATTATTTCTACATAATGGCTGTTATGGAATCAAATACTAATGAAAACTATGACAAGTGTCTGAGGGAGATTTGATATGATGCCTGTTACACTGATCTTTAGCTTCCAGAAATACAGCACATACACACAGGCAATTTTGGATGTAAAGGCGTTTGAAACTCTGTCAAGCTACACCTTAAGCTGACATGACACACTGATAGGAGAAGGAATTTCATTCCACTTCTTCCACTCCTGAAGACGGAAACGTTATGTTGCTGGAGAGAAAAAAGGTCATTTGTAAGTGGTGTGTGAAAACAGGATTAGTTTTGTAGGGTGGTCAGATCTCTGCTGCCTACGTTCTTATCTCAGTAATGGAGGGAATTTGAAATATTACTACCAAGTATGCATTCTCAGATTGAGTATTTTTCTCTTTTTTTTTTTTTACCAATCACTGTGATGCCTGTTGCAAACAGTAATGTCATCAGCTGGATTTCCTTGCAAAACACATTTCTCTGGGGGAAAGTGCTGTGTGTGAGGTCTGCTTTCATAGAATCTCTGGTAAATTATGCATATGCCTGTGTACCTTCAGGGAGGAATATTGTACTCTAGGTCATGCATTATAAATGAACATGAACAACTGTAGGATGCCTGAACGCCTGGTGTCCTCAGGTAAGGTTAAAACCCAACAGGATTCAAAGTCGTGTTGCTTTCATAATTCTGTACCTGGGGGGGACGGAGGCAAGGACACACCGGCAGTGTGGACGCCTGATCTCCCTGTTGTTCGGTATCGCTCGCAGGCTGCCTGGATTGAACACCTTTCCCTAAAAAATCCTTCCCCTCTGGCAGGAGTGTACACCTCAGGCCCGTCCACAGCACCGTATCAGTCAGACACTTGTAAGAAACTCATGTTCAGTTCTGTCGTATCTGGGTGTCATTTTTGGGTTCCCCACTGGCTGGTTTCTCTCCTTGCTGTTCCATTACCAAATCTGTTTCAGTATTTTTTTTTTCCCTTCTCTCTTAAATGTTGTCAAGTTCAAGGTCAATATTGTCCTCTTAAGTCTCACACTGGGGTCACGCTGAGCAAATGGGGGCATCTCAGTTGGTCATGAGAGAGTGAGAGTAAGAGTGAGAGAGAGAAACAGTGGGAGAGAGTGTGTGTGCAGCTGCGCGTTGGTGTGTCTAGTGCAGAACTGATTTAAGGCCCCAGGCCACAGGAAGAAGGCTACTCTACACTCCAGGCACGTCCGTGAAACCAGCAGCAGAGGAAGCACTATTGCCATTCAGCAGCGTCGACTGCAGACGCCTAAATGAGTCTGTTCTGTCCTGCAATGCCCAACATGGCAGTCCGCCACTTACTCAACTTCCCTCGCCCCTCACACCCTCCCCCTCCCGCTGCTGCACTTCTCCGTTCTCTCCTCCAGTTCGTCCCTCTCTTTCTCTGCCTCTTTCAGTCTAACATCTCGACTTTCGATCTTCCTGCATCTCTCTCCCCCACACTCTGCGGGAGTGCCATGTCTGCCCATGCATTTTATCTCTCTGTCACCTCCTCTTTACGTTCACTGTCCATCACATCCGCTTCCTACATCTGACTTCCTTTAATTGTCTTTTTAATGTCAGCCTCATGATCAGAAACTCTTTACAGCGATGCTAATGTTTAGCTTGTTAGCAAAAGTGTAGCTTTCTCAATGCAAAGCAGCTGCAACAATTACAAGCATTAAAAACATGTTGGTGAAGAAGTTCTTCAGGTAGCTCTCTTTACTTTGCTCTTTAATGCATCTCTGTGCTTTTTCATAGTGAAGCTCAGTGTGTGTGGTAATCCACATGCTTGGTGCTCTAATGATCAAGACTGGATTGTTTGTGAGCAGGTCTGATTGTATATATCAGGAAATGTATAGTTTTAGCTCATTAAAAGTCATCACACCATCACTTGAATGTGACTTGACTTTGCAATGAGGTCACACTTGTCAATCATAGTACCTGCTGCTGACTAGTTCAGTTACAGAAGGGCATAACCTATAAAATGAAGCGTAATGAAGTGCAGCTTGCTGATATGAAATTGTATTACTCACAGTGTGTATAGCATAGCAACGCTGATAACAAACACCACACCAACTAGTTTTTATTCCAACCCAATTTCATCTAGACCTTCTGAAAATGCTTCTATTTTTAGTTGCACTGCTTCCATTTTTAGTTTTACTCACCGTTTCTCATCTGTTTTCCATTTGCACACTGTTAGTCTGCCTTTTTTCTCTCTTTACCTTTCCATGATCTCTTTTTGTTTTACTCTCTGCACTTTTTCCATCTGTTACACATTTGGTTGTGGCCATTTTTAGCAAAGCATTTTTTTATTCACTGTTGGTTTTCAACAAAAATACATAAATATGTTGGGGGAAATGTTACCAAAACCATTCCTGCAGCGAGAGTATCGCACAATAACAGGATTAGGGCTTTGTTTTGATTTAATCTGTTTGCCTGTATGAAAATGGTAACTTCTGTGTGGATTGTGTGTGGAGGAGATGGTGAGGATTTGTTTCCTCATGCCTTGTGTGTGTTTGCGGTGTCACACAGCCCCTCACCTAATGATCCTTTGCCAGCTGGGGGGTTGACAGAGGGGGAGTGAGATGGGCTACTATCAGTGACGGTGTGATGACAGCTCGTGAATTCTAAAAGCTTTATCGGTCCCCTGCAGCCTGCCTGGGCAGCTCGCTGCTGCCTCTCATCTCTCCTGTGTGTTGCATTGAATATGGCTCTCCAATTGGGGTCACGGCACAGGCTGATAGGGAACTATATTCCTCATAACTGGAAGCAGAGTTCAGTATTACAAACAGCAGCAGAGAGATGGCAGGTCCAAAAAATGGCTGCAGCATATAAACATTAGAATAAAGAGTTGTAATGATGAAATGCATCATTCTGGAGATTCTGTACACTCAGTCAAAGAGGTGTCGTCTTCAGAGCAACGTCCTCTTGTAAACTAAGCTCTATTCCAAACGTCTTGACGTTTTTTTTGCTTAAAAAGTTTTCAAATAGAAGGTTAGTAATCTCCTTTTTTCAGTTTCAGCTCAACCAAGCATTTTAAACCAAGCTGTGTCAGACCTTTTCTCCCGTTGACACAAAATATCTCACCTCAAGATCCATCAAGTAGCAATTAATCATATCTGATTTATATCATCATATCTTATTAAAATAAACATATCATACGCACGCTTGCGTGATGTTTTATGACCTGCAACCCCACCTTCCGCTCGACCAACGCATTTATGCCCCTGAGCAGTGAGTGTGTGATTTGTGTGTGGCCCATTTTGCTCAGTGGCTCTTCAGTAGTGAAGTATAAACAAACCAACGTAAAACATGTAGAGCTACATTATTATTGGCAAACATGATGACTTTTCTCTCGATAGATCTAAAATCTATCTTAAACCCCAACTTATCTTAAACCCCAACTGTTTTTCTTGATTTTATTTTTGACAAACGGTCCCCCACCAAAGATTATTACTTTACTACTCTTAATCCAGAGAAAAGTAGCAGCTGCAGTAGAGCTGAAACTAGGTTATCTTTGATATGTTTGCTTTGAAAATGAAATGATTTTCACCTACAGATTAATTGATTATTGGACTAATCATTTCATCATTCTAACCTCTGTAATTTAGAGTCTTTAGGATAAAAGAGAAACCTGAACTACAAAATAAAGATGTTCCTCATTCTTTTTCTTCTTAAAATGCTTTTATCTATGAACACTGGACTCATCACTAGTGTGAGGTGATTGTTTGCTCAGTCGTCTCGATCTGCTTCGTGATGTGGTAAACACTAGATAATCTACGAACTACTAAAAAGCCGTGTGTCTGTGTTCTTTTATGAGCCTATCACACTAAATCAACATTTACTGCGACGCTGGACGGCTCCGTGGCTGACATGGCAGACACATGGTGATGATGATCTGTAGCTTCAAGGCTGGAATCAGCGCTAATGTCCCGCCTGTCAAATGCAATATATTTAGATCCCCTCAGAGGACACCAGATGAGCAAAACCTCAGATTTTTCACTTGTAATTGTGAGTGTACAGTATTTCTTACCGAAAAAGCATCAGAGTGGCAGGATGCTATACTGCGCTTTAAAGGACAGATAAATCAAAACCTTCCTCACCCGTCACCTCGGCTGCAGCGGCTCTTAGCATCCATCTTGCTTGTTCTCCCCCCCATTTGTACCTTTTCCCAGATTACCTAAAGGGATTGATGGCCATGCCAAAACAAAAACAGAAAAATCCATACGGCTCTCCTGCCCTTTCCATATCACATCGATTTCATGGTGAAATATCAATCTGCATATGTCATGTACTGTTGTAGCGCTCACAATAGCTCATAACACGTTCAAATCAAGCAAATCAACATAAAGCTGCTTTAGGGCAGCGTTTTATCAGGTTGCTTTGGGAGAGTTTTTTTCTTTCCTTCTCTCTTTTTTGCAGAGGGATTGATTAGGAAAAGTCAAGCGAAAAACCCATCCAATCCAAGAGCTGATGGATGTTATTCATGGCGAGAACAGGAAATTTATGAGCACACTTTAATTTGCATGAAAATATGACACACATGATTATAAGCGCAAGTGTACATGTAGCATACACCCACACAAGCTCATTTACTTTGACACTGCTCTGATGGCAGCTATGAGAAACAGCACTCATATACTCATAAGTTCGCTCCACATGCTTTTATTTATAATTATGGAGGGTTTTTTTCATATTCAGTGGAGGCTTATAATTAATATACTGTACTTAATACACTATGCTCTTTTTTTTCTACCTCATCAGTTTCGTGGATGGGTAGTAAGCTGCTTGAGGCGGTTTCAGCATCCTGGAGGACATGATGTCAGCAGGTTTACCGCGTGTTTTGTATGAAAGCGGCAGCTGCACAACAACACTTACAGACACATTTGGGTTCTATTCATTCTTTAATACTTTATTCTATACGGTTGTTTTAATAATAGGATTTCTATAAATAAAATTGTAATTTGCATCAGGATTCTGATGCAGCATCAAACTGCACAAATTGATTGATAGGTCATGGGGTTATGGGAAACTTGTGCCAGATTCTTGTGAGGAAATAATCAAGTTACCTGGTTGAATGATGAAGTTTTCACCAAATTTCACTGAATTTTGCTAAAACAATTTTGAGCTTTTCTACAACCCGTGACATAAGCTTGCAAAAGAAGTATTTAATTACAGCTTAGTAAAAAACTACTGAGCACAGAGGAAGTTGAGGAAATTTTTACATAACTTCAGTACATGTGATGTTTTTTTTCTAGCTGAACTGCATCCTGTTGATTCACTCTCAGGTTTTGTTTTATTGTAGCCGCCCAGAATTACCTCGTCCTTGCAGCCAAGTGACATTTTGATGTATTGATTCTCAACT
The DNA here is from genome assembly GCA_029814765.1 of Acanthurus leucopareius. Taxonomy (NCBI): domain Eukaryota; kingdom Metazoa; phylum Chordata; class Actinopteri; order Acanthuriformes; family Acanthuridae; genus Acanthurus; species Acanthurus leucopareius. The sequence continues at coordinate 1,674,528 of JAQMCX010000054.1, read as the reverse complement.
CTGAACTGTGTTAAATTACAGTCGCGCCATTTCCAGATTGATATTACAATGGTTGTAAAGGGTGCGCACTTTTTCATACTGAGACGTCACATTTGCAATTCATATTTTTTTAGTGCCTCTGTGACACATTTTTGTGCAGAATCCTTTTACAAAGACAAAAGACACAAGGAAATAATCATACTTGAAGAGTAATAAAAAGTAATCTGTAAAACTGAAATACCATTCGCTCAAGTGCTGTGTCATTGTACCATGGGCTTGTCCTGATCTTCTTTTTATCTCTTCTTTTTTTCAAAATAAGCTCTGTGGAAAAAAGCACTGACTGCCTGCCACTCAACTCAAGTACCATCTGCAGACTGCAGCGATGAAATATGTGTGTTTCATATTTCCCTGTTTTGTGACTTACGTAATAACTAAGCTTTGCGACAGCAGCAACAGTGTGATAAAGAAATAAAGACTTTCTTTCACAGTTGACTTTCTGTCAGGTCAGAGGAGGAAAAGTGCAGGTTTTAATGATACGATTAACAATGACTGTAGAACAGACGCAGCTAAATGGAATTCAGCCATCATTAAGTTTATTATCTACAAATATTACCCTATAAATAGCCTAATATAAGTTATGTCTTACATAAAGGGCCTGACATTTTCAGAGTGTTTCTACAGCTAACAGTGATGTTTTTCAGTCACCTGCTGTTTGTGTCGCGGGTTGTTTTTTTCTTTTAATGACCAAAATAATGTGAAAAATAAGTTCTTTCTGTAGTAATGTACGGCTAGACTGAGCTGGAAACCTTTTTCTTGCAAATAGTTTAATGATTAAAATCATGGTGTGGACGTGCCTGAGCCTCAGTGGGATCAGGAGTGTAACGGGAGCAGAGAGGAAGGATGTGTGTTTTATGTTGTGCTCTTTAAAAATCTTTTTTTGCTGCAGTTTAAAATGGTTGTTGACTGATGATTATTTAATAGCTGACCAATAAGTTGCTTGTTCAACGTTATGTATTTTCCTTCTCATAAGATTTGTGTTTATTATGTTAAGTAGAGAGATAAGCCTTTCCTCAGAAACACGTGTGAGCCCAAAGCTTTGTCTACCCAATATTTTTACAATTACTATAAACCAAATTCTTCTTGAGAAACTGACTTTGCAGAAAATTGGAAGCCTAAGGGGCAAAATGTTGTAATATCTTGGTGCAGATAGTCCAGAATACATGAGAATAATTTCATGTAGTCTTTCCGTAATGTAGTTTTTTGTAGCGTGGTGCTTGTGTATATTTTAAAATGTGCCTTGTGGCTATTCAGAACTGTTTTCTTTAACTTCATCACACGCAAAGTAATAGCAGATATTTTTCAGTCAAAACATAATTGCTTATTTAGCTCACCATATGTAATTATCTGCACATGTTGTTCTGCATGCATGTTGAGAATGCAAGATTCAGTAGATTAGTAGCCAATGGAAATATACAAACTATCTTAAATACATCAAAGTTTTGATATTATATATATATATATATATATAATAGGAAATTACCAACATTTTCCCAGAATTTCCCAGTTTTGCATCAATGTGTAGCATTCTGAATATGATCTCTCTTTCCTCAATTTCTACATCTTAAAATCCCAAACAGAGTCTGCATGATGTGAAGAAGCTCCACATGATGACATTAAGGAGCAACAGCACAATTGTCACTGCTCAGAAGATTCAAAAGTTAGTTGTTTTTTTTTTTAGGGCAGGCAGCACAATAGGGATTTAAGTCCTCTGGGCAGTGTTTGACAGGAAGTAGAATCTGTACCTTTGGCTTGTACACAGAAGCCTGAAGCTGTGAGACAGAGAGAAGAATGGAAAAAGGGGGAGGAAGGAGAAAGAGGGAAGGGAAATGAGTTGGAGGGGAGAACAGGCTGAGGGAACGTTCAGCAACAATATCTTTTCTGTTGAAACTTTACATCTGTCAGCACTTCAAAAGTTTCCCCAATATAATTATTTCTCCCACATTCCCTTCCAAGAGCTTCAAGTGCTCATTTGATCTAACCTTTTATTCCTTGCCTACTGTAAATTTTGCCAAGCTGAATGCATGCATTTTTCAAGAGTATTTCAAGTAATTACAGGCAAGTGGATTTCCCACAGTGCTTTGAACGCAACAATTGATTCATCTCTTTAAATGCACTTGAGCCATTGGAGGACTGTCAAGACAAATAGAAGTTGGTGAAGTAGCAGCATTAATAGCAGCTCTGTTTTCCTGTCTCCACTACAAAGTAGCAGTATTTATCTGTTTTGCAGTCTGTCTACAGACTAGTCAGCCAAATATAATGAGATCAAATCTGCAAAGACAAACCACAAGAATAAAACCATTGTTTATTGACAGTGCGCTTGCGTGCGGTTTGCTAGATGGCGCAATATGAGACTTGAATAGCGATGAAACTGTGTTTTATCTGCTGCACTGATGTTTGCTGAAGAATTATTCATCCATTGTTTTGCATTCTTGAGGTACATAATTTATGCAATAAATTTCTTAAAGCCGCCATGTGATTTATGCGATTATGACATCTTTCATTAAACTGATAGCAAATTATTCTGTTCTTTACAAATAGGATAATGATTCCCAGTGAGAAGTGAAGCATCATGTTTGTTGTTTTATTCATTCTTATAACCCTTTTATGCCAGAGACTTGTGTTTGATTGGAATGGAGTCATTTGTATGCAACAACAGTGGCAGGTTAATGTCTGGTTGTCATCATTAACAGAGATGTCAGTCTACAATCTGGTTCAAAACAGTTCACCGCTAAATCAGAGGGAAACTAATCAGTCTCATCTTTTCATTTGTACACATGCGTGGTCCCTCTCCTCCTCTCACCTTCCCAAGCGACATGCTTTCTACTCCTGCTCCCTCTATATTTTCTTTTTTTTACTCTTTCTTTTATCTTTTCTTTGATGTTAAAACATCAGTATCATGACATGAATTTCCATCCCTAATAGAACTGACGGTTCACTGAAGCCTGGCAGCCTACAACCCATGCATAACCCACAAGAGTCCCTTGAAGTGCATTGACCCGTTCAGACACACGTTTGCCTCACATCACTGTGGCAGTCTGAATGGGGCAGGTTTGCATAAAAAGAGCTTGTGCACACAATGTGTTGTCCGACCACACCGGAAAGTAAAAATCTTTCCAAATGGCAGGAAACAGTGTAAGAATAGTTGTGTAAAGAACGACAAAGGAGAGTCTGGGAGATAGGAACACTGCTCTACACCTGCACAATGGCTGTGTGAACTAAGGGTGCATGTGGGATTATCGCTGTCAGAAAGTTACAGAAATAATTGGACACAGCGTCTAAAAGGTGTGGAGGGAGGGGGGTCAGGGGTTGTTCAACCATGCTGGAAGGATTTCTGTGGGAGAATACCAACAGACCTATGGCCCCTGGGTGGGATCAGTGGAAGAAGAGGGGTAGTGGCACGCATCAGATTGTCTTTTTGATCTCACCACCAAAGTCAGAAAACGTCCAATCATACAGGAAGCAGCTTCAGCATTTATAAAAAGGAAAGTTTTTCGGATCTTAGAGCATCATTTTAAGAGTGATGAGTTTAGATGTTGTGACAGTTGGAAGGAGAACCTGCTTTTTAGCTGAAAAACTTCTCAAGGTCGCTCTTGTATGCATGCTTGTGTGTTCATGCTAACATACAGCATGTGTGTGGATCATATGTGCTGAGCCAGGCTCTATGTCTGCAGTGACATATGATGGGTGGGTGATTTCACCGTGGTGCTAAGTGATTAGGCCGATCTCCTGGGAGAAGTTTAATTCCCTTTTGAGTAAGGGTGCCGTTAAAATGCAGTGGCATGAGATTAATGCTCATCTTGTAAGTGACATTTACTTTCTCATTTACCGTGGAAATTGTCTTGCAGTGTCGTGTGCTCGGCTTTGTTTTGAATGCTGATGAGTCTCAGAAGCTGTTTAAAGTATTGTGCAGTGACAGTATGAAAAATGTTGAACGTGCTTTATTTAGAGGAAGGGTGTCTAGCTGAGTAAGGGACAAACAGGAAAAAGGAGACCATCAGCAAAAAGAAACCGTGAACTTTGAAACTGTGGTTTACAGTGCAGATACTAAACTTACTGTATGGATAAATGGCTGTCCTCAGCATTAGCAGCAGGTATGCAAAAGCTGATACCCGAGCAGAATTATGATTTATAGTGCCATTGTTCTGACTTTGCCTTTGAAAATATACAGTGTACTCTCAGGATAGTATGCGGGTGAACCTCGCCTTAATGTATTTTTGACTTCCAGTGAGCTCCCATAAGGGAACCTACTTCAATATGAAGTCTTAATGTCTCAGGATTACTAAAACCTGTACAGTGTGAAATTGATTGCACTCCCTTAAAAGTGTGAAATTATTCCTCATAAATCCATCTCCATCCTGTTTTGTGTTTTCTGACTCAGATTTCTTATCTCCTCTTTTCTGTTTTTTTCCTTACAGTGTTTGCAAAGTGTGCACACGTGCATGTGCATGTGCGTGCACATACACCCTTGTGCGAGAGCCAAGTGCACATACTACATGTGTACGTGAGATGAGGAGAAGCTAAGTGGCTACCGCAAACCACCCGGATCAGACAGCCTCCTGTGCTGCAAGATGGATTAGAGCCCCACACATCAGGAGATCAAAGGTAGGAGAAGATGTTTGGTAATCAGCCGCCATCCGCCTGCCCTATTCAATGACTGCATGGAGAGAGTGAAGGAAAGAGGAAGTAATGAATCACAATGAGTTTAGATTAAGGTCCTTCTGCCATCTGTGTGCTGTAGGCTAAACACTGATGTCCATAAACCTCATTATCTGAATGTGAGGGACTAAAGGAAGTAATGCACAGATCCTAATGTGTCAATTATTGTTACATTTGTCAGGCTTTGAGAATTGAGCTTATAAATCTCAATTAATGTACAAAAAAAGCTACTTATGATCCATCATTAGAATCCCATTTATTGTGCTTTTCTTGGAATAACTCTGTTTTCGAGAAGATCCAGAAGTTTCCTAAGATACTGTAAACAACAACAGTCTAAAACTCCACTGCTGGACATCAGGATAGACCTCTGATGTCCACCAGTGGCCCACAATTTTGTCGGCAATTTCAAAAGGTCTGCTGTTGCTCTTGCAACCTTGGGAGAGAGCCGAGCGGAAGAAAACAAGCACCTCTACTCTCACCACTGGGATTAGTATGCTGAAAGTATACCTTGCATTTAAAAATAAAAGCACTGCTGGATGTAACAAGTCCAGGCAAGTGTTGACAGTAATTTTGGAAAATGCGGGTAAATGCTTTCTGAATTCAAAGCAGACGAAGCAGATTAGGGAAAAATACGGAAGCAACAAGAAGTGGAATGATTTTGAGATCACAGAATAATAAACACTAAATATCACAGACTGATTATGCACTTAATTGTAGCATTACAGCAGCTTCCAGGCTGAAGTTTTCCTGTAAGCTGCTTGAGATGCACTTGTTGCTACTGAAGTGATCATGTGTAATTAAATAGCTAAAAAGATCTTTTCTGCAAGGCCAAATTGGATCTACAGTGTGTCCTGAGTTTGAAAAGTAATAGTTAAATAAAACAAACGCATTACTCATTGCAGCCTGATAGCAATGTTCACTGTTTCTTGTCTGTCTGTGGGCGCTGCATGCATAGAAGGAGAGGAGGACTTTTGTCGCCACCACAAAATGATTTTACAGCACATACTTGGAACAACAAAAGCTGCTTATTGGACTATAATGCAGCACTGTTTGCGTGAAAAGGGATTATTTTATTGAGATTTCTTCAGCCAAGAGGTTTTTGTCCATCTATGTAAGATTGCACCATTAAAAAAAACACTTTCTTTCCACATTTTACTCTTTTTTTTTCTCCCTCCCTAATGGTCTCAACAAGCCTGGCAGGGGAACTTTTACCTGCAGTTACCTTCTTTGATTTCAATCCACCTATTTTATTATGCCTTTTTTTTTCTTTATTTAGCAGAAATCTAAGTTTAAAAGCTGTTTTCCTTTTTTCTTTTCTTTTTTTTTCCCACTGTGCATTATTCCAGGTTCAATGGATTCTGTGCTCGTCTTTGACTCCGTCTAAGCATTATGGTTTATGAGTTCATATGATACTCGAGGTTCTTTCCAACAATGGGGAAGACTTATTTTAAGTCATTTTGCAACTTTTTATAAATTTTATCAACAAAGTAAACAACACACATTGAGTGTTGTTACTGCATAGACTGGTTGGAACTGGTGCTACCTCAGATTTAAGCATAAAAATGACAATATTTACATATTAGTAAATCTTCTATGTCTGCATATAAAACCAACTTACATGTGGTTTAAAAGTTTGGAAGTGTTTAAATTGAATGAATAATATGAATATGCAGCTGCATTGAAGCAAAACTTCAGGGCCTAATGTCAATCTCCTCATTCAAACAATCAATAGAGATTTGAAAACAGCTTTTTCTGTTAATCTTTTAAGATGTTATCATTGCACATCCGTGCATATGTCTAATGGGTGTGTGTTTGTGTGTATTATTTCATTTCATGCTTCCACAGTTTCTGCTGATGTTTCCTCTCATGTTCTCAACACTGGCTCATCTGGCAGCTTTCGTATGGCCTTTTGAAAATGCAGCTAAACATCCACATGACTAAAAAAAACAAAAACTTCTACAGATGATGTCTTCATAACTTCAGCAGAACTTGTGTTTGATCCTATAGCAGCTGCAAAAATCAGGCAAATAAAATCAGCTCACAGCCTGCCATGGCTAAATAACAACATTGGAGAAAATAAAGAGAAAATGCAGACAAGCAGAACGGAAATGGAAATAGGGGCAGTCTGCTGCTGTGATGAGATTCTGAAACAACTAATGTTGACTTGTCAAACAACAGCAAAACAAAGCGGCTCCTCCTATTATTCCAGCATCATTGCAACAAACTGTCATAACCTCAGAATCATTTTCAAAACCATGGAGTCATTAATTTACTCTCCTCCCAGTCAACAAGACTTAAATAAAAATTGCATGATGATTTTTTAATAAAAAAAAAAAGTTTTGAAAAATATTGTTTACCTTAAGTTGATCTTTTAGACAAGCAGTTGTAGTATCTTTGATCATTTTCAACCAGCTTTCAGTTCATTATTAGTAGTATTTGTGCGGACACGAGTGTATTTTTTATCCATCATTCTGGCAGCTCAATAACAGGCAAAACATTTCAACGCTCAATTCTTTCTGCCTTCTTTTCATCTCTCTGCGTCTTTGTGACCTCCCTTACAAGTATTTGTTTGTGTCTGACAATAGTGGCTCACAAAAGCTGCAGAAACTGTATTTTTAGATAAAGGCACCAGTCTAGACCTCATAGCAAATGAGTGAGTGTGTCAGCTTTTTGGCAGGGCTGTTTATTTAGAGGTAGGGATACAGTGTCGTCTGGAGGCTTCCCTCCCAACTGCTACCTGCTGAGCCTCTCTAACACAAAAACCACAAAGCGTCACAGGAGTCTCAGAGGTGAATACTGAGAGGATCTGGATTCGCCCAAACCATCAACAATCAGCTCAGCATGTTTTTATAGAATAAAACAGGGTGTCAGAAGCACAAACAGCAAACAAGTTTTTCAGAGTGTGGATTTTCACTGTGAATTAGCAGCTGTTACACATCGGTGCAGAAATTCACCTTTAAATCAATATTAAGTTGATTTGAAAGGGCCCAGTTTGCACACATCAGCGCTGCTCCAACACCAAATGGATGGATTCTGAACGTACGAAAAGAATGATGGCTAACGTGTTTCTGCCAGAAACTTTTCAATTATCAGCACAAAAGACCCCCCCACCCCCACCCCCCACTCACACACACACGTGCACACACTCCACAAAAACTAATACTACTTATTTAGCCTATGTCATATTACAAACTCTAGAGTGTGCCAGTGACAGAAAAACCCAATTCATATTCATATGCAGGATAACACGCTTTTCATATTTTTTAAGCCACCACATCCCCCCACGGGCGGCTCCAGTATGATGTGAATACAAATGCCAGAACACACAGTATGCTGTAAAGACACTGAATTTCTCTAAGGCGCCACTGCTCTGTGAAATCTAATACTGACAGAATTTGACTTTTTACTGACTTTGGCTCAAGGAAAGCGAGTTTGAGGAGAATTTGATTGCCCACATGTGCAATCTTGCATGAGATGCAAGTATTGAATATCACTTTGGTGCAGATGGTGTATTATGGCCCCACAGTATGTGTCAACAGTGTCAATATTGCCACTGGGTAAATCCTTCTGCTCAGCCGTACTGGAACTGTTGAACTGGTCCTGGTGTGTCACGCTCATAAAATCGTCTTTGCTGCACTTTGTTTACTGCATTATTGAAGCTCTCTCCACTGCCCCGTAGCAAATTCATCTTTACCTGCTTAGCAGAACCACAATGCATGTCTGATGAACTCAGTCCCCCTGCTTTCCAGAATAAGTTTTATGCGTTATAGTGTGTGGGTAGCTTGAAATTTGTGTGTGTGTGTGCATGTGTTTAATGAGCTGTTTGTATTTGTGTGTTGACTGAATTCATGAGTCTGCCTCAGTCTGCTGCTGCTGCTGCTGCTGCTGTCTGTGTTGCTGCTGGGCCACCTGCCTTTTTCCTGCCTCCTTTCCTGGCTGCTCCTGAGCAGCAGAGATAAGGCCCACTGATGTTTGTCTGCTCCCTGGCAGATTACTGAGGCAGACAGGTACAAGGACTCTGGCAGACAGCTTCAGTATACTGGAGGCCAAAGAAGAACTTGTTTGGGATGCCTGAGCTGACCACAGCACCAATACAGCTTGAATGCCATCTGGCTTCTTTATATGTGCTGTTACTACTGAGCTAATTGCTGCTCAAAGAGAAACACATGAGTCAATTTGGAAAGTTCAGATAATAGCAAATAGTCAAATGGAATGATACAGATTTTCTTCTATTAACATTGACTGAAATGTAATCAGTAATTCCTAATTACATAAATAAGGAATCCAATTGAAGTCAGTGGGTCATCAGCCTACCAGAGAAACACTGGAAGATCTAAAATCTTTTTTTAGGACTAAAAAAGGTAAGTCAAATGATTTTTTCTGTTATTTATATAATCTGTCTTGTTGTCAAAGACTTATTTAGAGATTTCACAGTAGCCCATTGAAATAATTGCACCAGTTTTCAATTTATTGGATGAAATGTGTTTTTTAGTATTTGATAATAGACATTAGAAAGAGATGATTGACAAAATGCCTTATAAAGATGAGCTATCATTTCTAAAATGGTGTGTTTTATTACACTCTCAAATCAGTACAAAAAGGGCTTATAGTTGTCATGTCTGTGTTGTGAAAGGCTCAGTAGAGGCTATAATTTTGTCGTTTGAAGCCACGCTGAATGCTGATTTCTCTTCGATGGGATTTATCACTTTGGCAACTTTCATCGACGGTTAAGTAAGTAGACATTTAGAAAAGTAAAATGATGTGTTTTATTCACATGTGGGTGGGTGATCAATTAGGAAAAAGCTTTCATGAGGGAAGACTTGAGGAAAAAAACAGTTAAAAATCAAGGGATGTGCGTGCGTATGTGTGTGCCCACCGTGGCTGCGCACACTTGCATCTGTGCCTTTTATATGTTTATCCCTAGAGCAGCAGACTGTGAAGCCTTGTTATTAAAGCACACGGTCAGTGTGGAACTGCCTAATTAGACCCTTTCTGCTTCTGTGAAGAGCATTTCACAGGCTTTTTGTACCTCCTACTTGATCCACGAGATGAGGGCAGAGAGGGTAAGGGAGAGAACAGAGCTAAAATCGTGTTACTGGGAGGTTTAGTTGGGGTGCTGAAGAGATCAAGGGGACGATTGGTTTTATACCTTTGTGCGTCTGTACAGTATAGAGGTGTATTTTTTTTTTTAAACAAGTACAAAGCTCTCCTCCCATTCAGAAAAGAGCAGTTGAGAAAGTTGAAAAGGTGTAAGAAGACTGATGTAAGATAAAATATCACAGAGAGGGGAGAAGCTGAATTAAAAGTGAGAATAATGGGAAGAGGGTCAGAGTGTAAAAATAGGGCTTATTAATGGATCATGGGGTTTTGAGCACTTCTGTTTCCCCCACAAGTATTACCTGTATACATTACAGACAGAGCTCTTCCCATGCTTAGTCTCTTTTATCAGACATTATGAGCTTATGTAATAACAAAGCGTCCAAGTGCAGCTTCCTGTTTGTGTTATTTAAAAGTCTGGCTGTTGGATCACAGCTGTGCTGCCTCGCTGTCTGCATCTCTCTCACGCAGACACGTTTTTTTTTTCCCTCTCTGTGTCCATTGTTTCTGTTTGATTGACTCGTGTTTGATCAGAGCTGTTTAAAGAGTTGTCTCAATATTTATGTGGCCAATTGTGAGGATGTGCGATTGTGGCCCCGACAGGCGGAATATAAATTGTTACATTGCACTCCACACCATGTGGTAGACAGGTCCTTCTACATTCTTGACAGCTCTACTGGAAAAAATGAAATTAGAGGAAAAGAGAGATGTTCGAGCGGGAGTGAGAGGACAAGGGATAATACTTGCTTCACACGCAGCAAGACTTGGCTGTGTAGCACACTGAATATACATGGGGGAGGAAGCGTAGAGGGGATCTAAGGGTTTAGAAAGAGTTAAGAAGCAGACTTTTACAAGGTGAAGTACAGCTTATGATGGGAGCTCAGACTGAATTAGACAGTGTAACTGCTAGTGACTCACTGAATGACAATTAGCAGAATGATAAATGGTTTATTTAAGAATATCTTTGAAATGGCAGCACAGCTGTCTATATAGGAATTTAGAGGATATAGAACAAACTCAACAGGAGAAGCAGCTGCTTCATTCTTGGGGCAAAAACATCCTCATCATCGAGGCGAGACCACATGCTGTATCTTATAGTCGTTATACACTCCAGGTAAATCTACCTGTTTAATTGTGTGATAAATTGACTATAATTAACAGTGAACAATCTTAAATAGAATTGAATGGAACAACATATGGGTGAAGGCTGTGGCCGCTTGTGGCTCTTTTTTGCTTGCAATCCGTTGCAGCATCTGGCCAGCGAATAGTGTATAAAATAACTAGAGCAATCGGATGTATAAGAGCTGCAAGTGTTTCAATAGACAGCTCCGCTTGGCTGTATCCTCAGACATTTTCTTTTGAAAGGCATTTGCTGCGAAAATATTTGATTTTAGAAAGCTCTTGTCAAAATATGTGAGTTTAATTTGATATTTTGTTTAATTCGTTTCATTTCATTTCTATGTCACTGCAGGACAGGGGCTGGAAAACATCAAAAGCGGCAATTTACTCCCTTAGACCCTGTGATGATAAAAGGCTCTGCATGGCGTTCATCCACACGTACAGTTTTTTTTTGTGAAAACGACCGAGCAGCATTTCTTCAGCACTTCACCTTCCCTTGTTACACTTTACATCCTGTTGTGCAGCCTGCGAACATGGAGCCATGATTTTTGTCAGCATTATTAACTGCTGTTGGGCTTTATCGGGGCACTGCAGTGCATAATTGGAAAATCCTAACGCATGAAACATAACCATAAGGTCTTCTCCGCCACTTGCATCACTGTTATTTATGAAGGTGCAGTGTGTGCTATCTGGTCCTGGAAGTATATAAAAGAGTCACCGTTTAACTCCGTGGCACAAATCTGCTGCTATAATTCACTGGTTTTGTTGGTTTTTCATCTGATCATATATCTGTAAGCTAAGTTAATGGCTACATCTTGCTTTAATGTTGATCACCATACCGCCTGTTGAATGGGAATGAGTGCCCTCTACAGGTAGTCTGTCTGAGATCAGAAAAAGAGAGAAGGGAAGGGAGAGATGTAGGAGTTTCAAGGGGACATAAAATGAAATAAAGGAAAGAAAGAAGCACCAAGTAAGAGAACAATTAAAGATTGTAAGTATAAAGTGAAGCAGTCGAGAATAAGAGATAATAAGGCGAGAAGTTCAGAGACAGAGACAAGTGGAGACTGTCAGCGGATTTAACAGGAGGAACTGAGGCAGGGAGAGAGACATGATACTTCAGATATTAGACACAGTATGAGAGGAAGAGAAGGAGTTTGACGAGTGAGTGCGATGAGCAAAGTTACTGCAGCATCTCCAGATGCCATCAGTGTGAGAATAAAGGGCGTCAGCGGCGGGTGGAGAGGTGCAGGATCCAGTGGTGTGTGGTGAGGGGTGGTATTGTTTCAGCCTTTGGAGATGCTCTCCAGTCCCATTTACAGATTGGGGGAGAACCACCAGTCACAGTCGCACAGAAAACTGGCTGCTGTCACTGGGTAAAGCTGGCTGATGGATGGGACCACTTTGCTTGGCGGATCTAATGATAATGGAGCAGAGGAGGTCAGAGTTGGATTATGACTGTCTGGTGGCACGAAGGCGGCCGTGCTGACGGTGCTCTGCTCAGTCTAGTTGATAAAACCACTGCGTTTCATTTGATTCTGCTGATAATTGACTGGTTATGGCTGGTTAGAGGTATTAATGGGTCCAAAAATTGGATACAAGTCCTAAGTCCAGATCTATTCTGAGGAGTCCAAAGGGTACACTGAGTATGCTTTGCAAGTGTAGAGCAATAATACCTATTTAACACAGGGTTTATAATATTGAATATCCAGCCAGAAAAAATTGCTTCTTTGGTAGAAAATACAATCTGTACTTGTCAGCAGCAAACACATTACAAGAGAGGTGCAGGGTTAGTTTTATAATAATATGCCTAAATAACACATTTTGGGAGAAAGACCAAGATACTATTTGAAACAGTCTGTTTCATACAATGAGACAACTGTGAACAGGGATTTTGGTTGGCTGTGCTCCTCGCAAGGAAGGGAGTGACACACACACACACACACAAACACACACACACACGCACACACACACACACACACACAAACACACACACACACACACACACACACACACACACACACACACACACACACACAC